>WNWU01000031.1:2900961-2938652 GCA_012654045.1 Ptyas mucosa
ATTTGAACTTGCAGTAATTGCAGGCAGCAGATGTAAGTGGATGTTAATAACTGCCTTAGTCTACTGAGCTACCATATGGAATAATTGAATAATCACAGACTGCAACTTAATATAAATGTGTATTATTATTAGAAATACTTAAGTTGATTGAATGTAATAACTATGATTAATTTTACTAGTTTTATTGGTATTAGAATGCATGATACCCAGGTGCCACACTGTTCACGCATTGATATGTTTGTAAAAAAATAAAAAACTTGGGGGGAAAAACCTTTACGCTAGGTCCTTCCTTTGAAAGGAAACTTAGCACAATGTTAACGAGAACTCATCTTTCCTGTGATAATATCCACTGATTTAATTAGGGAATTTGCATTAATAATTACTCTAATGAAAAAGCCACAATTCTTCCGCTGACCAGTCCTGCAAAAAAAAAAAGTTTATAGTTGCTGTAAAAGTTGAGTTATCTACCCTCAAAACCTTACAAAGGCAATTACCAAGGAGCCACTATAAACATCTTTTATCCATTGAAAGATGGCACTTATCAGTTTGACAAGTCAAAAAGTGGGCTTCCCATTTGCTTCCAGGACTGAGTATTGATTACACCTATCGAGTCAGCCGGTGTGAAGACGAGGACGGCTTCTGCCTACGGGCCTATTACAACACAGCCGCTCATCAGCTGTTCGCCCCTGCGGCCACTCACATGCTCCTGCGCCAGTGCTGCCTTCCAAGCCTCTGCAATTTGCCATCGGCCTGCAACCGGATGTCAGCCATAGATGGCTACAAATTTACTTCCTATTGAATTCCTGTTTCCATTGCTATTCTTGACGCCCCACACCAGCGGTGAAATCCTCTGAAGTCTGCTACCAGTTCTGTGAGTCTACTACCGAGCGCGCGCTTTGCGCATGCATGTACGCCTGAGGCACACCCATGCAATGCTAAAAAAGTAACATTTTGAAGCCTTCCGAGTCTGCAAAGGTAAGTAGAACAGAGAGGGGGTGGGGGAATCCGCTGTGCCATGTGATTTAGATTAGCTAGAAAGCAGGAAATCTGATGATTCTAGCTAATATAAATTGCACGTCACAGCTGATCATCTCCCAGCTGATCGTTGGAAATAACGGTTTGCCCGATTTTTACTACCGGTTCAGGAGAACCAGTCCGAATTGGTAGCATTTCACCACACCCCCCAGTAAAAGAAAGAGATGAAAGCAACGCAAACACACACAAGACACTATATTGGATTGTTGAGGACATAGGACTTAATTCTTTGCACTCTTTATGTAATAAGCATTTGCCATTGAAATTCGGTGACAGAATCTCAAAGGGCTGCAAATGAAGTGGTTGAAATAAAGATAATTCTAGAAACTTGCAGCATACTGGCTTCCTATTTCACATTTTTTAAATTAAAAAAAAACACCTTAAAAATAGAACTGAGAAATATCAGAAAAGGTACTCTTCAGAGTCCATATTTCGTATATTGATTATTTCATTACATACCGGTAACTGAAATTAAAAAAATAAGGATTATTCTACAAAACTATGACCAGATCTCTAGCATAGAAGGATCCATTTTTATTACTACCCTGTTGTTGTTCTCAATTTTTCTATGCATGCAAAAATCAATGTAGGTTATAATGGGACAATCCCTTGTTTGCTGTTTCCCCATTAAATTATATCGATAATAATGATTAGTTTTTTGTGTGCACACATGTCATTGTTCGGTAGTATGAAATGAAATGTATTATGTGAATTCTTTATATCAGGAGAACTTTTGTGTAAAAAAAAAAAACTGCAGAGGAATTTGAAGCAAGACAAAGAAGGAAGCCATGGGAATCAATGTTCCTTAATCTAATCACATCATATCAAAGAACTACAAATACACTGAGTAGAAAAGAGTCCTGAGTAAAGCAACAGGTGAAACAATAGGTCAAACAATATTTTGAGTCAGAAGCATAAATCCATGCTAGGAAGTAAAGAACATACAAACCAACCATTTGAAGCTTACATTTGTGAAAATTATATATAGTCTTCTCACAGTAAGTGAGGTAAAATGGATCAATTAAATAAAAGTATTTTCTACTTCTCCCACTTTATATAGACGTTGATAATTTAGCTTGTGGTAATTATTGAAGCTGCTGACCAGTAACATAAATAAGCATTTTAAATAATGATAAGTGTTCAAAAAGAAGTCATGAAACTCTGCTTCAAGGAGCAAATAATATAAGAAGATTGTTAAGAAACAGAGGTCTTATCTCCTAAAATTAAAGATTAAATGTCTGTAGACTCCAGAGAATGCTCCTTTCTTATCCACCCACCCACCCCCAGTACAAAAAGCTGTTTATTTGGCATCAATATTCAAAACTCCAAACTGAACACATCACAATTAGAATCCCAATAAATATTTATTTACCAAAGAGAATGCAAGCGTCAGGGTTCCAAGTAACATACCCATAGCAAACAAAACTCTTGAGGCAGGCAATTTCCTCAAAGAATAGGTTTATTGGATATGTCATATTGGCACAGGCTAGTGAAAACCGACTCTGACTATTCCCGCGGTTTTCACCTAATTAAAAGAAAATGTTTGTCACTTTCTCAAAACAGTCAATCACATGGTCCAATCAGGATACTGTCCAGTTGCTAGGTGGCTCCAGTCCCCTCCTTCCAAGCACCTGCATGAATGTCCTTGGCTCCCACGAGACAGTATTTTGTTTTGGCTACAATATCCCAACTATCTCTATTCCCCCGCTTCCTATCCCTCTTCTATGGTGTGTCAGGACTGAAGTTTCAAAATGGCCTCAGCCAGGCCAGCTTCAGGGTTGACAGCAAGTAGTTCCCACTTATCAATGGCAATTGGACTAGCAACTCTGTTGCTAAGCAACATGGTCATATGGCATGAAATCACGACTGTATCACTTTACGACAGTAGTTCCAGCAATCCCAGTTGCCGTTGTTAGGTGAATCTCGCACAGTCACAGCATTCTGCAGTCATGTGATCATCATTTGCAACCTCTTGCCAGCTTCCCCATTGGCTTTGTTCATCGAAGTTGGTTCTGAAGGTTGCAAATGGCAATCACATGACATCATAATTGCAAGCTGATTGCCAAGTGCCTGGCTCGCAATCACATGACCGTGGGAACGCTATGACAGCCACAACTAGGGAGACCTATTGTAAGTAGCCCTCATTCAGCACTGTGGTAACTTCAAATGGTTGCTGAACATGTGAATGTTAAAACAAAAGTACCTATATTAACATCGTCATTCTGAATTCAAATTTCTGTAGATGAACCATCATAACTGCCATTCAGAATATAGGTATTACCAGTACATCTTACAATTAACATGAATAGCAATATAGACTTATATACTGCTTCACAGTGCTTTACAGCCCTCTCTAAGCGGTTTACAGAGTCAGCATATTGCCCCCAACAATCTGGGTCCTCGTTTTATCGACCTCAGAAGGATGGAAGGCTGAGTCAAGATGAGATTCGATCTGCCAAATTGCAGGCAGCCGGCAGTCAGCAGAAGTAGCCTGCAGTACTGCATTCTAACCACTGAGCCACCACGGCTCTTAGAAAAATCAAAAAAATTGTTCTTTAAAACAAGGGTCCCCAACCTGTGGCCCGTGGACCACTACTGAGTCGCAGGCTAATCGCCACTGGGCCACATGAGCATCATCCTAACTTGTATGAGCATCATTTGTGGGCGCTCGTGGTCCCTCTCATGCGAGCCTCATTGCAGGTGCTTGTGGATCCACTCACTTGAGCCTCGTCATGGGTGCTCGTGTCAAGCCTCGTTGCGGCCCCACTCATGTTCGCGTCACCGCTAACGTTGTGGGCGCTTGTGCATATGCATGCACACATGCGCCTGCCCCTCCCACAAAATCACCCCCTCTTTCCCCCCCCTCCCTCCCACCCCTGGCCACCAATCCGGAAAGGTTGGGGAACTCTGCTTTAAAATGATAATAACCATTTATGACTTCCTTCCCATCGGTAATTGATAGTAGTAAGCTCAATGGGGAGAGAATTCAATTACAGCTAATTCTGAGGCAGTTCTCGACTTACAACCCTTTGTTTAGTGACTGTTTAGTGAAAGTTACAACGGCACTGAAAAAAAGTGACTTGTAACAGGTTTTCACACTTATGACCGCTGCAGCATCCCCCGTGATCTCATGATCAAAATTTGGGCACTTGGCAACTGGCAGATATTTATGACAGCTGCACTGTTCCAGGGTGATATATGATTACCATTTGTAACCTTGCCAGCCAGCTTCTGACAAGCAAGGTCTATGGGAAAAGCCAAATCTGCTAATTGTCCACAGGATTCACTTAACAACTGTGGCAAAAAAAGTTTGTAAAATGTGGCAAAGCTCACTTAACAAGTGCCTTGCTTAGCATTTTGGGACCATTTGGGGTCGTAAATCGAGGACTACCTATAGTCAGTTAAATTCAAGTTACAACAAACTTCACTCACCAATGTTAATTTCATCGTCTGTTTCAGCATCTCCAATGCATTCAAACTGAAAATCTTGAAGTGACTGGGAAAATTTTTGTACTGCCATTGAGAGATCTGTAGAATAAATGAACAAAAGTCAGTCTGGAGTTTTTACTTAAAACGCAGCATTTCACTGATACACGAAAAATTAAAAAGTTTCAAAATTTAAAACACTGGCCAACACTTGGAAAGGCAATAGGTAGTTTATAATTATAATTATAATTCCATAGCATGTTGAATCATAGGTAGGAATAGACACATTGTCAGGGTTCTGATCAGGCCCATGCTTTGAGAGTTGGCACACATTTTTTCGGAAACAACTTTCCAAGTTCCATGTTTAAAATTTAATTTACTTTTCCAGAGCTATAATAAATATCATATTAAAATGTTTATTAAATATCATATTTAATGTATTAATATATATATTAAATGATAATTAAAATAATTTATTCTACTAATCAATTTGGCCATTGCGCATGTTATATTATATATTTATATTAATGGCATATAAAGGCAGAGATCTCTGTAATGATAGTTTAATACTCTTGATGATGTCAGCAGATGGCTGATGAAAGCTTAATAGAATAATTTTTTAAAATTATTTTAAAATTTTAAGTTCTAAAGCTCGCAGAATGTCTGCTTCTTTCTTTATTAATATACCTGGAACTCATATTTTTAAATAGTTTGTATTATACACACACAGAGAGAGAGAGAGAGACACACACACACATCATTTAGTTTACCTATGGTTAAGCTGAGCCTTGAATTTTTAACCAAAATACCGTAAAAAAATGCACCAGCAGATAAACTGACCGTTAAGCTGATCCTTAAAATTTTGTATATTTTAATTTTCACCATTGGTTTATCCATAGGTAATCCCTAATTTTTTTCATGGCACTTTTGTTAAAAAATTGAGGATCACCTTGTCTGCTAATGAGTTTATACACAAGTACATAAGGGATATTTGGCTACTACTGTATATATCTGCAGATAAAGTGAACACAATTGTGGGCTGTATATTGATTGACACCTAAAATTTTAAAATTTATTTGCAAGTATATATGGTAGGTTTCTTTTCCTGTTATTTTAAATTTTCTTGTTTCTTGTATCCTAAATATGGAGATTTTGAAAGATGGGGGAGTATAATGAATTTTGATTTATCACATATCACAAGATAGGCATTTATTTGTACTGTGTAATTTGGAGCTACAAAATGGAGAGAAGAAAATACTATATTGAAGTGTTGTTGTTGTTGTTTTGTCTCCCTAGAATTTTCTCACAATGCAGAGTCTACTTTTTTGGAGGAAGATCAATGAGTGTTAGTTGATTGGATGTGACAGGCACTGACTGACCAGCTTGTCATCCGAGCCTGATATTACAGCTGAGAGTGAGATTTTGGGCCAAAGTCATCTAGCTGGATTCCATAACTAAAGTAGAACTAGAACGCAGTCTCCGGTTTTCTAGCTGGTACCTTAACCCAGGGGTCCCCAATCCCTAGTCTCCAGCCACAGCAAATTTGGTGCATGGAACTGGTGGGCGAGCGCATGCATAGCTGCATTTATGAAACTGGCACATACGCACAAAACCATCCCCTCCCCATCCCAGTGCTGCCAGTCTGCCAAGCCAGAAAGGTTGGAAACCGCTGCCTTAACCATTAGACCAAACTGCCTCTTTCCGTATTAAATTGTCTTTTGCTAATAATGTTTCACCGAAAATACGACCTACTCAGAAAGTCCTTGCTTGATTTTTACATCTAAGCCCTACTCCTCACCCAAAATAAGCCTTAATTAAGACCCCGTCCACTCCAGCGTGCACGGGTAAAAATTAAGCTAGGGTGGTGGGGATGGGGGTGGTGGATCGATCCAGAGCTCTGTTATCGGCTGCAGAGGCCTTCAGGAAAGCCTTGCCGGCTGCAGAAGAAATGGGCCGAGGTGTCCTTCAACTATCTGAAACTGAAGAAGTTCCTGAAGGCCTCTGACAGTGAAAAGGAGGCCAGGGCGATGCGCGCAAGTGAGGTGAGTCAGTGGACGACAACCCTGCCCCCTGAAAATAAGACCTGGTGCCTTTTTTTTTTGTGGCAAAAAAAAAATATAAGACTGGGTCTTATTTTCGGGGAAACACGGTAATCATTGCAGGAAGTAGAAATATCACTTGAATCCTCTGGCACTTTTACAGAATATAAACAGATTCTTGTGCTGTATAGGTTTATGATCTATAACTCTACACTGGGAAACAAGTATGGACATCATTTTCAATGTGTTCTCTTACACTTCTCCCCCTCAGACCATGATTCCTTCACGTTCACCTTTAGAGCAAAGCAGAAACACCTATAAATTCATCCCAAAGCTTTGCTCTCTGTGTCTCTGCCTTTAGAAACCCTGAGAAACTAGCTGTGAATTGAATTATGATGATTAAAAACAGAAGTTCATCTGGTAGGGCTTCTTGATGTCTTGAGCTACTGTACTATCTCATTTTTGTTTTGCTTTTTGTAAAGGTACGTTTTCCATTAGAAAAAAAAAGGCATTGAGTGAATGTTGGACAAAATTAGCGGATACCTTTTCTTGTTTAAGTGGTCAAAAACATGCACCAAAGAAATAGATCATTTTTATTTTGCAACGAAACATCTGAAAATTGACAACCAAGTGTTCCGTTTGTTTTGGCATCAAAGGCTGAACCTTCATTCTTTCCAACTGCAATTCAGAAAGAAGTGTGTTTTCCCTTAAGAGGCCTGTGAAGGATTCTTCAAATTAAAAATCAAGTCAGTTAAATAGTAGGCTTTCCTGAAGGACTCACACTTGTTCCTCCTCTGCCACCCTTAATAACTCCTGCTTCCCAAGGCTACCGAGATAATTGGGGATTAAAAGAAAAAAACAAACCCAGTTTGGTCCCATAATTCAACTAGCAAGGTCACAGTCAGCTGAGAAGATGGTTTAACAGGCTCCCACTGCACTTCATGTAAGATGGAACCCTGAATTTATCCTCCCTCAGGAATACACTAGAGCCGTGGTGGCGAACCTGTGGCACGCGTAGCCATATCAGTGGGCACGCCAGTTCAGCTCTGAGAGAGAGAGAGAGAGAGGCTCTGGAGGCTGGGGACAGCAAAAAACATTACTTCCTGTCCCACCGGGAGTTGATAAATGAGCCATTTCAGGCCTCCGGAGGGCTTCTGAGGGAGTGGGGAAGGCTGTTTTCACCCTCCCCAGATGCATAGAGAGGCTCTGGAGCCACATGAGAAAGAAAAATGGGCCTACCGGGCCATCACATACCAGGAGCGGGAGGGGAGGGGGGGTTGTGCGCACATGTGCACGGCAGGGTGCATAGAATTATGGGCGTGGGCACGTGCACGTGGGAACCTCCCCCGCGCCCCCCCTCCTGGCACGCGATGGCAAAAAGGTTAGCCATCACTGCACTAGAGGTAGCCCTCGACTTATGACCACAATTGAGCCCAACATTTCCATTGCTACGTGAGATATTGGCTAAGTGAGTTAGTGTCCCATTTTACCACCTTTCTTGCCACAGTGGTTAAGGTGAATCACTACAGTTGTTAAGTTAGTCACACGGTTGTTAAGCGAATCTGGCCTCCCCGTTGACTTTGCTTGTCAGAAGGTCGCAAAACGCAAAACGCATGACCTCAGGACGCTGCAACCATCATAAATACGAGTCGGCTGCCAAGCGACTGCATTTTGATCGCACGACCATGGGGATGCTGCAACGGCGACGAGTGTGAAAAACGGTCGTAAGTCCCTTTTTTCATGCCGTTGTAACTTTGAACGGTCACTAAATGAACTGTTGTAAGTTG
The DNA here is from genome assembly GCA_012654045.1 of Ptyas mucosa. Lineage (NCBI taxonomy): Eukaryota > Metazoa > Chordata > Lepidosauria > Squamata > Colubridae > Ptyas > Ptyas mucosa. The sequence continues at coordinate 2,909,249 of WNWU01000031.1, forward strand.
AGGACTACCTGTACATGTGTATCAATTGGTAGGACTAGGCAAAACTTTCAGAAGAGGTGCTTTTCAGTAGGTGGAACAACACTTTGTGAATCATTGAAGCAGCCTTGTTTTTCTGTAGTCTGTTCTATTCAACTGGTTTTTTTTTTAAAGTAATGACTACACACACACACACACACACACACACACACACACACACAAGGATACAGCTGGGGATAGCTTTTAAACCAGCCTTATGAGTCCTGGAAAACAACAACATGATTATAATGATCCAGAGAGGTGCTTTATTTGTGCTCCTGCATGTTGCAAAGCAATCCTTTCAAAAGCTTTGCATGGTCCTAATATCCGAGATGCCTTTCCCTATTTTATCCCTTTTACTAATAATGACTGCTTTACTTTAATGGGGGCGTGATGGGTCAGCAGTTGAAGACGCTGAGCTTGTCAGCTGGCAGCCTAAGTCAGTGATGGCGAACCTTTTAGTCACTGAGTGCCCAAAATATGCACACCCAAACTGAAAGGTGCATGTGTGTGTGTGAATGCGCAGACATACGTGCATGCATGGACATGCATGCATGCCCAGACATGTGCGAACATGCATGCATGCACAGTCATGTGCTGACGTGCACATGCATGGACATGCACGCACATGCACACATGCGCAGCAGAAACCTGAAGACCAACTGGCTGGCAGGAGGCAGGGCATCCCAACACCGGCAGTGCGGCAAGAGATAAGATCTTTTTCTTTCATGAGCTTCTGTTTGATCATTTGCAGGGAAACAGAAGCTCATGAAAGAAACGCCACTGAGATCTGACCTGGGGCGACGGTGCGCATGCCAGCAAAGAGGGCTCTGCGTGCCACCTCTGGCACGCGTGCCATAGGTTCGCCATCACGGGCCTAGGTTCAAGACCCAAATGCTGAGCTATTGGATGAGTTCCTGTTATTTGCCCCAGCTCCTCCCCACCTTCCAGTTCGAAAGCATGCAAATGCAAGTAGATAAATAGGTACCACTTTGGTGGGAAGGTAACAGCATTGCGTACGCTTCAGCGTCATATATATAATCATGCTGACCACATGACCATGGAAGCATCCTCAGACAATACTGGCTCCCTCGGCTAACTCTAGGAGATGAGCACCAATCTCCTAGAGTCGGATACAACTGAACTGGGGAAACCATTACCACTGTTATACTTTCATGCTGCTTAAAATTCATCGCCAAATCCAGCTTTTTAAAATGCTGATTACGGCATGATTTTTAAATATATGCTCGTTCAGCCCATGCTGAATATATTCTGTTGTCTACATCTCTTCCCAAAAACCCAAACATTGAAACCAGCAATTGGATGGAAGCAAGATTGCATCAGAGATTATACCTCTTCTTACAAAACCTCAACCCACAGACACCAAGTTAGTTACACCAATTTAGAAGCCATAGGGTGTATGGAAGGTTTATCAAACAGAAATGGTACCCTGGCTGTCAAAATCCTAGACCCCATTTGCTAATCAACATAGTGACAGATGAAAATACTGAAAAATATGCATTCCAAAATAATGTTGCCCTTCCTTTAAAGTGGTTGTGGTTTTGAAAAGCTTAATGCCTTCAGGAAATCCTTTTTACATCAATCCCTGCATGTCTACTCCGCAATCTAAAAATATTGCAAAATGCAAGGCATGTTTTATGGTTCCCAATCCATTCATCATAGGCCCTAGTCAAGCTTGTTGGGCTCTGCTCCAATCCCCACGTGAACCCCAAATTAAGCATATGGTAGCTTCATATTACTATACAGGGATCAGGTAGGCTGTTAAGAGAGTTTCATGACTAATTCTCCAACTGAGAAAAAGTCCCAATCAGCCTTCTGAATAAAGTGCAACATTAAAACAACAAAAAGAATCTTGAAAACAGATAGTGAATCTGGAAAAGAAAGAAGAAAGACATTGAAATCCTCCTTGCAAGTTAAAGATTGAAAATTATTTTTCTCGACTTAACTTGTAATTGGCAGAGATGGTTAATAGTTTTAGGTTCAGTTATACTGATGGAACATGGGAGGCTGATCTTGAAGAATTTAAAGTAATGTTAGTTATTTATTATATTTTTATCCGATTTTTATTACTTTGGAGTTTCTGGGACTTTCTCAGCTTAGTTGGTTTTTTTTGCAGATGTTTCATTATCCAACCAAGTAACATGCTAGACAGGAAATAGGGTTTGCTCTTTGTTTATAAAATGTGGCTTGGCCCTGTCAGTATTGGTAGGAGTGTTTTTGGTGGTTCCTTGATTAGACTGTTGTTTAATGTTTGACTGTTTGTCTGAGTTGGTAGTTCCTTGATTGGGGTATTGTTATTTGCTTGATTGTTGGTCTAGTATTAATCTTGATATTAATCTCTGCTTATCTGGATTTGGATTGCTCACAAAGAGGTGGTCTTTTAACTTTTGGATTGTCTGTTTTGAATGGTATGTACATGCTGTTTATTCCCTGTGCCTGTTAATGGCTGATTTGTCTGAGTGCCAGAAATTCTTCAGTGTTTTTGGACATAGTTTGTCCATCTGATCACTGACAGGGTAGGTGTCTTTAGGACCTCACACTTGATAGTACCCTTCTCTACCATCTTACTAGAGTTTTAATGCACTCTCTTCATTCTGGATTTCATTGGATTTGCAAGCTTTCTTCAAATGAGTTCACTGGAAAGAAGAATATTAAGATCTAACTTCCCCAAACCTCATACGTTCTAACAAAAATTAAGCAAGATAAGCATGAAATACAAGAAAAACAATGTACCTGCTATAAAAACAGGGAAAGAGAGGAAAAAAAGGCCCAAAACACTTTCCCGTCCATTAATGGCACTGGATGACTACATTTTCTACAGGTGAAATACTAGTTATGGTTGTGATATGACACCCTGGCTTAAAAAACCCTGATAGGGTTTTGCTCTAAATCATTTAGCCTTATGGAACATAAGGGTTAAGATGTTGGACTGGCACCAGAGCAGCCCAAATGAAAGTCTATACTCATTAAGAAAGTTGACTGAATGACTTTGGGCCAGCCATTTTTTTTTAAATTTTATTTCAACCTCAGCCTACCTCACAGAGGTGTTGTTGTGAGGGAAAAGGGAAGACGCCATCTTGGCTCTTGACAAAGAGGCAGACAAAGAGCAAGCTAGGAAACACTGGCAGCCTCAAAAATTACGACCGTCATAGCTTTTCCACAGTCACACAATCAAAATTCAGGTGCTTGGCAACTGCCATGTATTTGGGATGGCTGCAAGATCTTAGGATCATGTGATCACCATTTGTGGCATCAGCCAGCTTTCAACAAACCAAGTCAAAGAAAGAAGCTGAATCACAACTGCACAGTGATTTGCTTAACAGCTGTGGCAAAAAGGTGGTAAAACTGGGCATGACTCACTTAACAACCACCTTGCTTAGCACCAGAAATTTTGGTCCCAATTGTGGTTGTAACTCAAGGAATACTAGTACTCTTTATGAAATACTAGGATTTGTTGTAAAATATAGCAATAGCAATAGCACTTAAGAGTTATATACCGCTTCATAGCCCTCTCTAAAAGGTTTACAGAGTCAGCCTATTGCCCCCCAAAATCTGGATCCTCATTTTATCTCAGAATGCTGAGTCAACCTTGAGCCGGTGAGAATTGGACTTCTGGCAGTCGGCTGAATTAGCCTGCAATACCACATTCTAACCACTGCGCCACCATGGCTCTTGGATCGACTTCCTTTCTTGGACACTAAATCCTATCTGTATCTATTGTTTATGACAGCTAAATACAGGTCCTGATGTTATACGTCAAGATGCCAGAAGCGAAGAATGAATTCTAGAAATTGCCAAGACAAGGATAGATTGCTAGTTCCTGCCAAAAGCTGAATAATGCATCCAATGGACTACTTACAACCGATTTTATATTCTGCTTGCTTATTTAGAAAAAGCCATTCAATTTCACAGAACATGATTTTCTTTACGCTCCCATCCATCTCTTTTTGTTAGCAGAAACTTAACCAAAGCTCATCACGAACTCAATGTTTTCTTTTCCAGCAAGAGCTGTCCGTCTGCACTTGTTTCCCTTTCTGGCCAATTTTCTAAAGAACTTATTAACCAGATGGTTTGCATAATAAAACCAGGGCCTGGCAGTGGGGGAAGAAAAAAAACCCCAGATACAAGCAAATGAAGAAAAGAAGATGAAGCTACATCTTCTGGCCAAAAAATTTACAGGCTGATTAGCCTGCATCAACAGTAGATCTACTGTCTACTGTAATGAGTGGTCTTTCACATATTCTGTATTTCTGCTATGTGCCAGCTTGCAAGCAGTGGAACAAGCCAAAATATGTAACCGGGTTTGAGGGGAGGGAGAGAGAGAGAGGCTCTGATTGTTCTTCTCATAATAAAATAGCAGTGACAAGAAAGAAGAATGGATTGACCCTAATTAAACCCCTAAACATCTCCCCTTAATAACTAGGACACTCAGTGCTAGGAACTGGATAATGAGCCTCTATGCAGTATTTCATACTTCCTTCCTACCAACATCCAACCACTTTTTTTTTAAATGTAATCGCATGTGAAAAATTATTACTTCTAAATTTAACAGCAATTGGTTTGAACAATGCAAAGACTCAGATTTGAAAAGCATGGCTTTGCCCCTTACTTGTTCCTTTTGAAAAACACGCCAAAATTCAGAAGGAGGTTAAAAAAAACAGAGCAAAATTATTTGGCTTTACCCTTTCTGAGAAGATGTTACCCTGTTTCCCATAAAATAAGACATCCCCTGATAATAAGTGCAATCGGGTTTTTGAATGCATGCACTGAAATAAGTCCTCCCTGAAAATAAGCCCTCTCAAAAAATATTTAACGCATGTGCAGCCAGTCTCCGCCATTTCCTCTGGTTAGGGTTAGGGAGACAGAGCTGGAAATCAGGTAAGACAGCAAGTCTTGGTCCACGCGCCCGAAAATAATAAGACCTCCCCAAAAATAAGGCCAAACGCTTATTTTGGGGGTCAAAAAAAATATAAAACAGGGTCCTATTTTTAGGAAAACACGGCATGGACACAAAAAGGAGGGGTGTTTTTGTCCCTAGACCATGAACACTCAAACTAGGAAAAGATTTTAATTATCTAGGACCGTGATGGCGAACCTATGGCACACGTGCCACAGGTGGCACGCCGAGCCATATCGGTGGGCACACGAGCTCAGCTCTGGCACACATGTGTGTGCTGGCCAGCTGATTATCGGGCTTTCCGGTCCCACCGGAAGTCAGCAAACGGGACGTTTCCGGCTTCCGGAAGGCCTCCGGAAGGGTAGGGAAGGCCGTTTTTGCCCTCCCCAGGCTCCTAGAAGCCTCTGGAGCCTGGGGAAGGCAAGAAACGGGCCTACTGGGCCAACTGTGCCATCACGTGCCAAAAGCGTGGCGAGTGCGGGGGGTCACATGTGCATGTGGGGGGGACGGGACACATAGAATTATGGGTGTGGGCACACGCACGCGGGACCCTCCCATGCTCCCCCCGCTTTTGGCATGCGATGGCAAAAAGGTTAGCCATCACTGATCTAGGACATTGTTTCTCAAACTTGGCAACTTTAAGATTGGTGGACTTCAACTCCCAGAATCCCCCAGTCAGCATGAGAGTTGAAGTCCATCTTAAAGCTGCGACGTTTGGAAAACACAGATGTGATAGGAAGCTGTTAAAGAAGATACAAGTGGAGGCTTTTCAGAATAGAGCATGGGATTGTTAGCTCCAATTAAGCAAATTTCCAAGTACAGTGGAAATAAGCGGATCTTCTCAAGATTATTTTAGTAGCATAAAGAGCTTTAAAGATCTGAAAGTCCACTGAAGTATTTCAAATATTTTCTTTTGCATTACAGAGTTATTCTTATTTGCAAACATGAGTGTAAATTTTACTTCTGGATATAGCACTTCACAAGAGCACATAAATGCTAAAATAAAATTGGATTAGATCCAACATTTGTAGTCTGGCTTGACTTCAATGTTTTGAGAAGGCCTTTATTTTCATCAGATTTCTATCATGCTTCTATCAAACCCAAATGGTACACAAATTTGTTTTCAACTTATTATTTCAAAGCCAAAAGAAAATTTTCATAGTATTATTGATGACACTATTATTTGGCAATTTTGTGATAAAATCCATTAACAAAAGCTATTTTAAAAGAGTATAATGTGTGGTACCCTGTTTCCCCTAAAATAAGACATCCCCTGATAATAAGCCCAATCGAGGAGGAGGCGTGGAAGTAAGGGTCAGCATTAAGGCAACCGGAGAGCTCCGAGGCAGAAGAGGGAATGGAGCTGGCAGAGAGAGAGAAAGAGAGAGAGAGAGAGAGAGAGAGAGGCGGAGCCTGGGCCATCCATCAGCCCTCAGATGGAGAGTCAACAGCCCCCAGGTCTGGAGGTGGCTGATGAGGAAGAGGAAGAACAGCTGGGTCCAGTGCCTGACGCATGGATGCAGAGAAGACAGAGGAGAGAAGAGCAGTGGAAATCTGTGGGCCGATCCATGGGACGGAAGAGCCACCACTGCTAGAAAAGCCCCATCCTAGCTCTGGGGATAAAAGGCAGGGGGCAGAGATGAATAGATGTGTCAGACAACTATATATCTTCTGGACAGACGGACCGACTTGTTAGCCTGCGGTGAGAGAGAAACTTTTTGTTGAGCCTGCTGGCACTCCTAATAAAGGAATCTTCAAGTTAACTTCAGAGGGTTTGTTGTATTTGGGGAGCTGGGTCAGAACACTTAGCAGCAGAAATTTTGGGCTCAATTGTGGTCGTAAATCAAGGACTCCCTATATACAAATATGCATACACACACCTGTACTTACACAGGGGAATAATAAACTGAAGCATGATGTGTTAGTTTGTAAAACATAACACAAACATTTTTGTTATAGTTTGTATTCATGATTGCTCCCGAATGGACTAAGCTCAGGTGTAACAGGAAAATCATGGGAGTTTTCTGAGTTTAAAAAGTTGTTCTTTAGCTTATAGGCTGGGATCCAAATAAATTTTGGCACACCCAGGAATTTGCACACACCTAATGAGTTTTTTGTTTTTTTAATTTTCTTACTTTTGGACAGCAGCTAGCTTCATTCAAGGATAGTTATGAATATTTTTCTGATTGAGGAATAATTTCTGAAACTGCAGAAAAGAGAATAAGGAACTTATAGTTCATGATAACCCCATGAACTATAAGTTCCTTATTCTCTTTTCTACAGTTTCAGAAATTATTCCTCAATCAGAAAAATATTCACAACTATCCTTGAATGAAAGGAAGCAGTCCTAATGCTGCTCTTTAGCTCCAGGCTACAAAGCAAAAGAATGCAACTTTTCATCTCTTCACCCAGTTCTTGAAACGCACTACGTCACTACACCCGCTTTTCTAAACCAAATACCTATGAAATTAAATACATAACTAAAATAAATGTGGATACAGCAAATTCTTAAAAATGTAAAGTGCAAGCAACCAATGAATATCAGGAATGGGGGAGGGAAAAAGCAACTGTGTGATCACGAAACACATTTATCCAGCATGAGATCTATTTCAACACCATCTGAAATGAGGAATCTGCTTACATTTTATTACTTATTGATTTCAAGCAAGATGAAACAAGTTTCTTAGTTCACATGAATTCCAGTACTGTGGTGTAAAGAAACCTGGAAATACAGAATTAAAATGCAAACATGAACCAAAGAGGGAGCATATAGGAATAATGTTCATTCTTGGTTTAATAAATCATGGTTTTGTCATGTCAATCTGTAACAAAACCCTATGCAGAAGATTACAATGCCAAGATTCATTGTTTGATGGAGATTTTTGTGGCTGCCTAACGAAACTCCATAAAAACAAGCCAGAATAAGCAAACATAGAGAATCTAACCAAAACAGTATACAGGATAAACCACAAAAACTAAATATCAAAGACAGGTGAGAGAACTTGATGAGATCATCACTTTGTTTCCCTGCTCTGGTTCCTTGCTTGAATGAACATTGGACTGTTCCTATATAATTGTGAAAACACCCAATATACAAACAGAATTTAAAGGACTACCCCAACACTTTTATAAGTTACGTAATAAGAAACGGCACCCAAAAATAAAAGGTGAAGTCATGTCACCAATCAGCAATGAAATTTTAGATATTCATTTTCCATTTCAGCTAAGTAAAAAAAAAAAAAAACAACTTGGTTGAGGTCAGATAGATATTTTTTTACTGCCTTCTCTAGGCGGAATGGGAAATTGAACATGGCTGCCTTATCACACCCACTTCATCCTGAGGGCCCCCCACCACAGTTTACCAAACGCTGGCATTCATAGTCAACTACCTCTCTCCGCCAGCGCTCTTCTCCCACCACTGGTCCGCTGGGGCACTTCCCCCCCCCCTTTTCATCCTGGGCAATTCACAGAGGGATACTTTTCTCCCCAGGGCTACGTGGGAGATTAAAACGTGCATCTGGGCAGCCAATCCATGGGCCAAGGTTGGGCAACACCAGATACAGGGAGGCAAAGGACGGGATGGTTATTTTGGCTTGCGAGAAAGGAGAGGAAGAAAAAAGTGTGTGTGTATGTGTGTGTATGTGTGTGTGTGTGTGTGAGAGAGAGAGAGAGAGAGGGAGTGAATGTGTGTGTGTGTGAGAGGGAGAGAGAGAGGGAGAGGGAGAGAGAACGAGAACTTAGGGTTAGGGTTAGGTCACAATGGATTCGGAGAGAAAAAAGGCATTGCCAATGGATTTGGAGCACAACGTTATGCTTAGGACGGCACTGACTTTTCAAGCCTGCTTTATCTACATTTCCTGGTAAAATACATGAGAAAATCCCATTGGGAGAAAATCTACTTAGGGTTCGGGTTAGGTTACCGTGAATTCAGAGAGCAAACCGACATCAGGAATGGATTCACAGAGCATGGATATGCTTAGGAAGGCACTGACTTTTCCAACCTGCCTTCTCTACGTTTCCTGGTAAAATACATGGGAAAATCCCATTGAGGGAAAATCCACTTAGGGTTCGGGTTAGGTTACCATGAATTTGGAGCACAAAACGGACATTGCCAATAGATTCAGAGCGCAACAGTATGTTTAGGGGGGCCCTGACTTTTCGAGGTTGCCTTATCTGCGTTTACTGGTAAAATACGTAGGAAAATCTCATTGGGGGGAAATCCACAGGGCTAGTCTTAGGTCAACATGCATTCGGATAGCAAAATGGACATCGCCGACGGATTTGCATTGCATGGGTCTGCTTAGGAAGGCACTGACTTTTCAAGCCTCCCTTATCTATGTTTCTAGGTAAAATACATGGGAAAATCCCATTGGAGGAAAATCCATTTAGGGTTAGGGTTAGGTCATTCTGCATTCGGAGAGGAAAACTGACATCGCCAAACTCGATTTTTCTGGACCTCAAAGCAACACATTTTCCATCCAACAAAACAAATCCCATTGCAATTTATACCCATGAAGTCATTACACAAAAATGTAAGACTTTTGCATCAATTGCAGTCATTTGCATATCATCCTCCAAATATAAACAATGCAAATGAAATTCACACAATGATGTATTCAGATTGGCTAGACTCTCTGAAATTACAGCCTTCTTCTCTAATTAGTTCATTTAGAGCTTTTACTACATAGACTTAGAAAACAACTAATTGGTCTGGATTATTTAGATGAGAGGATGTGGGCATTTTAACACATGCAGAGTAGTTGTTTCATGTTTTTCTACGGCAGTTGCAACCTTTTAGTGGGTACATGCTTAGGGAAATTGTGCAACTCCACTGAATTGTGCGCTGCATTAAATTAGGAATGCATCATATGCAGAACAATTAGCCTTTCCTACAGACAGAGCAAGCATCTGCATGTAAATTTTGCCTTGAAGAAAGTCACTTTATAATCTGAAAACTAAAGGGGCGTTGGTCCTACCTGACACGCTCCTTCTCGTTGAGTGGAGACAGCAGCCAGGATGGGTGCAACCGCCCAATCAGCTTAAAGGACTGAGTCTGTCAATCAAGCTAAGTCAAGCCCTTGTTGCCGGGTAGACCCAGCTTTTGGCGAAGAGCTGAAAGACAGACTCGGCGTGTGGGTCAAGAGAAAAGAACAGGAGAAGAGAGGCAAACCTACCAGCAACATAGGTAGACACAAAAACAGGTGAGGACCAGGCAACCTCAGGGAGGGTCTGGCTGCTGTCTCCACTCAACGAGAAGGAGCGTGTCAGGTAGGACCAACGCCCCTTCTCCATTGAGAGTGGAGACAGCAGCCAGGATGGGACATATCCAAGTTCACTGTCCCGAAGAAAGGGGGGGATTCGCCTGGTCCGAGAAGGTCTCTCCAGCAACCACCCGCTGTAACACCCGGCGTCCAAACGCGGCCTCAGCCGACGCAAACATGTCCAGCTTGTAGTGTTTGATGAAGGGCATCGGGGAGGTCCAGGTGGCCGCTCGACATATTTCCAGTAACGAAGCTTGGGTAGCCCAAGCTGCAGAAGTAGCCGCACTGCGCGTAGAGTGCGCCGTCAGTCTAAGAGGACGGGGAAGCGAACGGAGATCGTAAGCGGAAGCGATAGTCTGACGAAGCCAACGGCCAATGGTGGACGAGGAAACCTTACAGCCCTGGGAAGCAGGCAAGAAGGAGACAAACAGAGACTCCGTCCTGCGGAAAGAAGCCGTCCTCTTCAGATAGATCTGCAAGGCCCGCCGGACATCCAACAAGTGCCATCTCTTTTCACGAGGGTGAGAAGGACGGGGGCAGAAATCAGGGAGAATAAGTTCTTGCGATCGATGAAAAACAGAGTTCACCTTTGGGACAAAGGTAGTGTCTAAACGGAGGACCACGCGGTCTGCGTGGAATACACATAGGTCCGAGCGGGTAGACAAAGCCGCTATCTCCGAAATGCGTCGGGCCGAGGTTATGGCTACCAAGAAGGAGACCTTGCAAGAAAGGAGCCGGAGGCTGGCCGTCCTCAACGGTTCGTAGGGAGGACCAATAAGCGATTCCAACACCAAGGGAAGATCCCAAGTAGGGTATCTGTGCAACACAGGGGGACACAAGTTTTTTGCGCCCCGGAGAAAACGGCGAATGAGAGGATGCTGTGCCAAGGAGGACAGGGATCCACAGGTAAGGACAGACGATAGAGCGGCTACCTGCCGACGAAGGGTATTAGGAGACAATTTTTGGGCCAGGCCCGCCTGTAGGAACATCAGGACGTGTACAATGGAAGGATGAAGGGCAGGAACGTCAGAGTGAGAACACCAGGAACAGAAGGCGCGCCAGGTAACAGAGTAGATTCGCTCAGTCGAAGGACGGCGAGAAGCTTGTAGTGTCCGAACCACATCCCCCGGAATGTTAGCTGCTCTCAGACAGCACCGCTCAACCTCCAAGCGGTCAGATTGAGCCAAGGAATGTCTGGATGGGTCAGGGCGCCCTGAGACAGGACGTCGGTCCCGGGAGGAATGTGCCATAAGGGAGCTACAGAGAGGGAGACAAGGTCCGCAAACCAGGGCCTCCGGGGCCAGTGAGGAGCCACAAGAATCACCTCCGCTCGTTCGAGTAAAATCTTGCGGACAACCTTGGGGATGAGCGACGTAGGAGGGAAAGCGTACAGGAGACCCGGAGGCCACGGGATCCGAAGAGCGTCGGTGCCCTCTGCCAGAGGGTCCGGGTACCTGGCAAAGAAGCGGGGCAGCTGCGAGTTGGTGTGCGTCGCAAAAAGATCGATGAGCGGAGAGCCGTACCGAAGAACAAGTTGTTGAAAGATCCGAGGATGGAGGTGCCACTCTGCGTTGTCCAACTGTCGGCGGCTGAGCCAGTCCGCTTGAGAGTTGTCCACCCCGGAAATGTGCTCCGCCCGAAGAGAACAAATGTGTCGTTCCGCCCAGAGGCCCAACTTCTGAGCCACCAGAAACAGGGACTTCGATCTGGTGCCCCCCAATCTGTTCAGGTGGGCCTTCGCTGTTACATTGTCCGTCAAGACGAGGACGTGGGCACCTGAGACGAGATGACGGAACGCTTTGAGTGCGAGGAAGACTGCCTGCAACTCTAACCAGTTGATGGGACGGCGAGAGTCTGCATCGGTCCACGTCCCCTGAGCCAGTTGGCCTTGGCAGTGGGCCCCCCAGCCGAGGAGGCTGGCGTCCGAGGTCACCACCACTCGCTGAGGTTCGATGAAGAGGCAACCCGCTGAGAGAGCCGGAGAGCGCCACCACCGGAGGGACCTGCGTACCGACGGGGGGATGGAAATCGGCCTGGCTGAAGTTGCCCTGCCCGTCTTCTGTAGAGGTAAAAGAAACCACTGTAGTTCCCGGGCATGCAACTGCGCCCAGGGAACTATCGCTATAGCTGAGATCATCTTCCCCAACAATTGAGATAACACATAGGGGGAGACAACCCGAGACCCCTCAACTTTGGTGACTAGATGACGTAAGCTATCCTGTCTGTCAGGGGAGAGAAAAACCTTTCCCTGCACGGAGTCTATTGAGGCCCCTAAATGAATCAGACAAGTAGTTGGGGACAGGTGACTCTTTTCTAAATTAATAGAGAAACCATGGGCAGCCAAGGTCTCAAGGGTAAGGCTAAGGTCCAAAGCTGCCTGATGAGGGGAAGAGGACAACACAAGGATGTCATCCAAATAACACAATAATCTAACAGAACGGATCCTAAGGGAGGCTGCCAGCGCAGCCAAAATTTTTGTAAATGAACGGGGGGCCGAGGAAAGCCCGAATGGCAAGGCCCGGTATTGGTAATGTACCCCCTGAAAGCAAAACCTCAAATATTGCCTATGGGAGGGAAGTATGGGAACATGTAAGTAGGCCTCGGTGAGGTCTATGGAAGAGAGGAGATCGCCCCTCCGAACACCGTCAAGAATGGATTTTAAGGATTGCATTTTAAATTTACGGTATACCACATACCTGTTCAATCTTTTAAGGTCGAGAATGGGTCTCCACCCCCCCGAAGACTTAGGGACCAAAAAAACACGGGAATAGAATCCCGTTCCCCATTGACTAGTGGGGACAGGCTCAATGGCCCTGATAGAAAGGAGGTGCTGCACAGCAGACTCCATGAGGGTTCTCTTTTCAGCAATACGGGAAGTATGGCAGCAGACAAAGGTCTTCGGAGGAGAGGAGATAAATTCAATGGCCAAGCCAGAACGAAGAGAGGCCAGGACCCATTCGTCAGATGTGGACTGCTCCCAAATGGCGGAAAAAAGGCCTAATCTACCGCCAATGGGAGGGTCCGCTATGGTATTAATGACGGCGCCGGTAAGAACGACCCCCTCCCCCCCGAAAGGGCCGTTTGGAAACAAAGGGTCTTCCCCGAACGGATCTATCCTGGAAGCCCCGCTGTCTGGGCAGAGAGGGATACGAACGGGGTGAGACAAAGGAGGAGGACGCACCACCATCAGTGGTTCTAGCCTGGGGACGAGGTACATAAGGAGAAAAACGAGAGTCACCACGACGGTAAACCGCCGCCAACACCTTCTTCTTATCACGCGTCTCAGTCAGGAAGGGGTCCAAAGCCTCTCCAAATAGTTTGGAACCCCCAAAGGGGACAGAAGCCAGACGCCACCTATGTCTGGCATCCGCCTGCCAATGGCGTAGCCAGACCAGACGGCGCGCAGCCACTGTGGAAGCCAAAGACTTGGCGGCGAAACGGGCAGCGTTGAGGGTGGAATCCGCGGAGAACTGGACTGCTGCTATGATCTTGTTCAAGTCCTGCCTGATACGATGGTCTTCAGGAGGCAACTTATCTTGCAGCTGGCGCAGCCAAAGCAAGGTGGTGCGATTAAAGAAGGATGAAGTCGTAGAAGCCCTGATCGCCCAAGCGGCGCCTTGATGAGCCCGTTGAAGGACCAGATCGGAGCGTCTTTCTTCAGGCCGTAGACCTTCATCTGGGTCCCCGGGAGAGCTGGCGTTGGGAAGCAAGGCCGCCACTGGGGCGTCTACTGAGGGCACCTGAAGAAGAGAGTCCAGTTCGGGAGCCACAATGAAGTTTTTTCGATCATTGGCAGAAGGGACAGGGGCAGTACCTGGGGAAACCCACTGGCGTTTGACAACGTCCAGAAAGAGAGGTGGAGCTGGAACAGTAGTAACCTGACGAACCGGCTCTGCAAACATAGGGTCCAAAGCCCCCGGAGGAAGTGAAGATGCAGGAACCGCCGCTGGAGCAGAAAGTTGGGCTGCATTTACAGCCTTAAAAAGCAACGATTTAAATAATGCTTGAGGGAAGAGTCCTGTAAAGGTAGGCTGCTCTGGAGGCATATTGTCGTCCTCCGATAATTCAGAATCACTGCCGTCAGTCTCCGATAAGGCAGAATGGTGAGTAGCCTGCGAACCCGAAGGAGAATCAGGAGCTCTGGAAGACAAAACCTCAGCCGAATGGGACCGCTCAGGCGAAACTGACCTCCTGGAGGCAGAGCGACTCGGAGGAAGCCCCCCCGCAGCCAGAGACCGCTGTACCGCAGCTTCAATGAGCCGTTGCAATTGGTCAGGGTGAATCTGACATGATAACGTCCCCGAAGCAGGAAGATCAGATGCTGGTTGAGAGGGAACATCTCGCTGAGGAGCGTCGGAGACGGCTGTAACCGGAGGAGAAGCTGCTACTGGTTGAGCTGGGTCAACTATCTGAGCAGACCCAGGGTCCGCCGGAACTGGAACAGAAGCGTCTGATGCACTGGACCCCCACAAATTGGAAGTGGAAATGGCAACTGGGCAGTCACGGAGGGAAAGTTGCTCTGGTGAAGCCGGCCGTGGAGACCCAACCGGATCTTTAGGCGAAGAGGCACACAAACTAGATGCGGCAAGATTAGCACTTGCCTCGTTACAAATTTTGGTCAGCACTTTGTCCCTGCGTTTCTCCACCCTCGAGGGAGTCGAGCTCTGCCGATGAGATTTGTGGTGGGAGCGATGCTTGGAAGTAGGAGCAGGCTCCATGGCGTGATGGCTGGTAGGCTGATGGGTAACAGACAAATCGACTGATTGGCCCAGAGAAGAAGCCTCGGTCCTCCGACCGTGTTTGGATTTAGAAGAAGCCTTGGGCATCCTGGAGGAGGATGATCTACAGGCTCAGCAAGAAGGCTGTCAGACGGGCGGGGGGAGCGCAAAAACTCCACACACACACAAGTCAGGAACCCAGTCAATTGGAAGCAAAGGGAGCGCGAAAGCTCCGCAAAATGTCCGCCCTGCCTGTCACTATGTCACAAAATGGCCGTCAAAGGAATGCTGCGAAGAAAGGCTCAGCCAGCAATGAGGGGGAAGGGAGCGCAAGAGCTCCACAAATCCAGGCTGCAGCACAATGGCAAAGAGGCTAGTCAAATGCCTCAACAAGTTCGGGGGGGGAGCGCGAAGCTCCACAAATTCCGAGCCCAGCTGATCGGCGGTAGGCGAGGAGGAGAACAAAGCCACTTGCAGACAGTTCAAGGTGGGAGAAGCCGGCAGGAGCGAAGAAAGACGATCCCGACACTCCGATGTGACACGGAGTGTCCAAAATGGCGGGCGCCGCTGCAGCGGTGGGAAAAAAGGCCGCCAAGAGGCAAAACGGCAAAACGCCTCGCAGCCGAGCCTCGCGAACCGCTGCTGCGATCGGAAGACAAAACGGAGGGGTCGCGGCTCTTAACAGTCCAAACGCGACCCTAGGCGATGAATTGCGCCCTCCAGGAGCCCCCAGCAGAGGGGAAACTAACACCCCCACCCCAGAAGGAGGAAAGGGAAACCCCTGACAATTCCAGGACAACTCACAAGAAGCAGAATAGTCCACAACAAATAGAATCCAAAGGAGAAGGCAAAAGGACGTAGTCAGACAATCCGGATCAAATTCACCAAAAAAACAGCAGCCAGAGACAATAAAGGAGAAAAAGTTGAAGAGCAAAAGACCCACACGCCTATTCAGCTGAAAGGACTGAGTCAAAAGCTGGGTCTACCCGGCAACAAGGGCTTGACTTAGCTTGATTGACAGACTCAGTCCTTTAAGCTGATTGGGCGGTTGCACCCATCCTGGCTGCTGTCTCCACTCTCAATGGAGAATCTCTTGCTACAGGATTGTGATTTATATATTAGATTATGCTCATACGTATAAAACTATCCCTGCATTGCCTAGCATAGCTGTTTTTTAAATACTATGTCAACTAGAGTAATATCAGGGCATAATTTTGGAACGGAAGGGAGAGAAGAAGTAAAAAAGTGAGGTGTAATATCACCTCTCAGAAACAGACACCTACTAAATTTTAAATTGACAAAACAGACATGCCATGCCTCATATTAATCACCCTAAAGGTTCCAAGAAATATAAACAGGAAATGACAGACAGTAACCTCATGTTGAAAGTGGAACACTTTCAGCCGTCATTTGGACCCCCAGATGTAGAATAAAAAGCAGATGCACAGTTCAATACATTAGATCGGACAGTGACTTACGGAACACACAGACGGAACAGCTAAACAAATGGAAACGTCTAAAGATACTTGTGAGGGGATTTTTTAAAAAAATGTTAAAAAGGTAGAAGTTCTGAGCTGAACTAGAAGGCAAGAATGCATTTAAGAGTAATAAAAATAATTTAAATAAAATCACTCCTTATTATTGAGAACCCTACCAACCCAGGGTAAGCATGGGCAATGCATACATTCCACAAAAGAGGAATATTTCAATTTAAGATTTCCTTTAAAAAGCCCCAAAGGAGGTTTTTCTTTTTAAAAAAAAAAAAACTCAACGTGGAAGAACTACAGAATATTAAAAACTTGTTTTTTAATCATTCTGAAATGGTTAGAGAGAATAGTTGCAGAATACATAAACAGCCTGTGAAAGTTCATTGGCACGAAACCTAGTTGATCTGTGAATTTACAAAGGAAGAAACTAGACAATTTCATAATCCTGTTCATGTCTATTCACCCATTCCACTGAGGTCATTTAGCTTCTCCTAGGAACAGGCAACTTGATGCCCTCCAGATGTTTTAGTTCTCAGCTTCTATCAGCCTCAGCCTGCGTAACCAATGACAAGGCACTGTGGGAATTGTCATCTAAAACATCTGGAGGCCACCATGATGTTTTCCAGAACTTAAGTTTATCAAAGATCAGTAGCTATATATATTATATAGAATCCCTCTCCTCCTTCCTGAATAGAGGAAATATTAAAGCATTGTTTACAATGGGTCAGAGAGGAATATAGACATAAACTTCATTATTTTGCTAAGGAAAGTCTCCTTTTTCATATCCTGCTGCATATAGTCCCTCTAGGAATTCATCAGAGAGAAAAATGGAACTGGAACTTCTGGCATGTTGCTTCCTTAATAAGCCAGAATTTGAAGTTGGTATGCTTGGGAATGACAAAATATGACTCAGATACAATATTAAGTTCTTTTATCTGTTTGGTAAATTTCTGGATCCTGAAGTTGTTTCCACTGACAGTAGAGATTGAAAAATGGTTGGACTTCTGTTAACACATTTTTTCATCCCCTCCTCTCATGAAAAAATCTAGGTATATCATTTTGTGCAGACAGTGAAATGATTGTGAATGCATGTAAATAATGGTGGCACTTCTCTAAGGCCTAGTCATTCTCGAAATTTTATTTAAATAAATTTTATTTATTTACTTTCACTAATTTAAGAGTAGATCTCGTAGAATTTAATGGGGATTTTTTTCCTATGTTCCTTCCTAAGGCAACACAAAGTTATTTTTTGTTGGCTTGCTCACCCAATATAGTCATATATCAACTAGAAATATAGCCAATACCATTGTTAGTACAGTTAATTGGTAGTACCATATAGAGGTAGTCCACAATGTATGACGATTGAGCCCAAAATTTTGGTTATTAAGTGAAATAGTTGTTAAGTGAGTTTTGCCCCATTTTATGACCTTTCTTGCCATGGTTGTTAAGTGAATGACTGTAGTTATTAAGTTAGTAACACGGTTGGAAAGTGAATCTGGTTTCCCAGATTTTCTGACTTTTCTTGTCAGAAGGTCGCAAAAGGTGATCACATGACCCCGGAACACGGCAACCACGTATGAATCAGTTGCCAAGCATTTGAATTTTGATCATATGACCCTGGGGATGCTGTAATGGTCATAAGTGTGAAAAACGGTCATAAGTCACTTTTTTCAGTGCTGTGGTAACTTTGAATGGTCACTAAACGAAACTGTTGAGGACTATCTGTATTTTTTGGGGGGAGAGCAATAAAATCTTTTAAGTTGAACTTGACTTCTGGTGACTTCAAGAATACCTCTATATTTAATATTGCATATCATAACAGCGGTGAGAATGAAACAAGAGGCAATATATGTAATATAGTATGTAAGTGTAAGCGTGTATAAGAGGTTAGGTATGTGTATACAATTAGTAAGTAGTAATGCATATATGTATTCAATACATATTTGAGACTTGTGGTATATTTTGTATGGCGGAGATATTGCCAAGATGGTTCCACCATGTACAATTTTTTTTAACAATAAAGTTTTTTTTAAAAAGAATACCTCTATATTTACTGTTCTTGGTAACAATACAGATTACCACTAGTATTTTATGAGAGGTTTTCTCAACATCTCTGTGGTTTATGTTTTTTACATTACAGAATATCCTTGATTTAAATGTATATGGTTTTAGACCATTTTTTGTAACAATCGTATACAACAGTTGAATGTTATGTCCAACAGTGTTATGCACTGGCTTTTCTTTGTAGACTTAAATATGGCTGTGCTGTAAATCTGATCATTTGCTTCTTTGACTCTAAGTCAGAAGCAGGCAACTTCTTGCCCTTTAAATGTTTGCAATATAATTCCCATAATTTTCAGAAGTTTCCTATCCAGTCATAAGTGATAGAAAATGTGAGATAAACAAATCAAAATAAACAAACCAATTCTTGACCTCCAACTGGTAAGAACTTTCACAAGATTATTGGGAAACAACTTTTACAAAACTACACAACTATTTGGTAAACTGGGAAGTCTTTATGCTACCAGCAGCCTCAGCAGGCTATCCTTCGACAAAGAAAGAAAATAGAACATCTTCCCAAAATAAATAATAATAAGTTTCTGTCCTTGGTATAAGCGATCAAAAATAAATTTATGGCACAAAGAACAGATAAAGCAGAAAATCATTTTGAACAGCGAAAAGAAACTATCAGTTGGAGACAACAATTTTCAGTCTATAAAACCTAAGCAGATAACAGACTCATTTTTTCCACTTTAATAAACGAACAAAATTCATGAAACTTATTTTCTTCTGAACTAAAGCAATACGTCTTACTCATCCCGAGTGAGTGTCCAGTAAAATGAATGCAATATTGTAGGCTGCAATCAAGCATCCTTCTGAATGGGACTTCTTTCTATCTCAGAGTGAGGAAACGGATCTATCAGACACTGCTTTGCTTGCAATTCCTGTTATTCATCACCATTGACCATACTATCTAGGGGTTGATGAGAAATACTACTTGGAGGATCTGCATACCATTATTTTTGTACCT
Organism: Ptyas mucosa; assembly: GCA_012654045.1. Lineage (NCBI taxonomy): Eukaryota > Metazoa > Chordata > Lepidosauria > Squamata > Colubridae > Ptyas > Ptyas mucosa. The sequence goes on from WNWU01000031.1 coordinate 2,928,679, forward strand.
CAAGCACAAGTCCAACACTTCCATTCTAATAGCACACTATAGAGGATGAAAACTAAGAGGCAGCTTATGAATGTAGGAATTCTTCCACTTTCCATTTATTCCATGCAACTTGTCCTATCCCTTCCCCACACTGGTTATGCTTTGCACTATAAGAAATACAGAATAAGAGAGTTGGAAGGGACCTTGGAGGTCTTCTAGTCCAACCCCCTGCACAAGCAGGGGACTCTATGCCATTTCAGACAAATGGCTGCTGCCCAATCTCTTCTTAAAAGCCTCCTGATGATGGAGCACCAACTTCTGAAGGCAAGCCATTTTATTGATTGATTGTTCTGTCAGGAAATTTCTTTTTGGTTGTAGGTTGCTTTTCTCCTTGATTAATTCCCATTCATTGCTTCTTGTTCTGCATTCAGGTGCTTTGAGGAATAGGTTGACTCCCACTTCTTTGTGGCAGCCTCTTAGATATCAGAACACTGCTATTGTGTCACCCCTAGTCCTTCTTTTCATTCGACTAGACATACCCAGTTCCTGCAACCATTCTTCATGTTTTACCCTCCAATCCAAATCATGGTTAAAACCAGGCTTCGCAATAATATTGCTAGGCTTTTCCAGAGTCCAAGCATTTCAACAAAGGCCACTTCTGTCAATCTACCTTAGTTGGCTCTGATTTTCTGAAGAGCAGAAAATGGACCTAGAAGCTACATGAACCATCTTAACTTCGCACAGGATTGCTTAACAAACCTGATAGCTTTCTAAGTTGAGCCTTAGTGGCGCAGTGGTTAAAGTGCAGTACTACACAATACTTCTGCTGATTACCGGCTGCCTGCAAATTTGGCAGTTCAAATTCCACCAGGCTCAAGGTTGATTCAGCCTTCCATCCTTCCGAGGTGGGTAAAATGAGGACCCAAATTGTTGGGAGCAATATGCTGACTCTGTAAACTGCTTAGAGAGGACTGTAAAGCAGTATATAACTCTAAGTGCTATTGCTATTGCTAAGTTTTGCCCCTCTTGCAAAGTAGCAATAGGACTTAGACTTATATACCGCTTCATAGTGCTTTTACAGCCCTCTCTAAGTGGTTTACAGAGTACAGCCTATTGCCCCCAACAATTTGGGTCCTCATTTTACCCACCTCGGAAGGATGGAAGGCTGAGTCAACCTTGAGCTGGTGAGATTTGAACTGCCGAACTGCAGCTAGCAGTCAGCTGAAGTAGCCTACAATGCTGCACTCTAACCACTGCACCACCTCGGCTCTTATTAAACCAATACGTTTGGAAAGTCCTCCATCAAAAAGAGAATCACAAACAGCTATGGTACTATTCAAATTTAGTCAATTAAAGCACACAAACCTATGAGTGGGTTTCTAAGCACAAGTTTGGCCTAACTATGTTTAGAGGCCCAAAAGGCACATGATTACTATTTTTCATAGCTGCAGTGCTATCAGGCAATTTGTGGATGTACAATGTTAGTATAATCACAATAGGACTTTTCTTGCTGTTATCTTAAGGAAAAGAGAACCTTTAGCATACTTCAGTCCTCCAAACAGATGAACAAATTAAGAAAAAAAATAGCTGCAGTTAAAGAAAAGAGCATTTTGTTAACTTTGAGTGGGCTAACTTCAAACATCAAATATGTTCAAGTTCTAGAATACTAGACTTTATTAAAAGAAAGTACTCTATTTACATTACATTTGATCAAATATTTGCTGAAGGAGAAAACCAGCTCCTGGAAACAGTTTCCTATCCTGAAAGAACTACGAAGCTTGGAAAAATACAAGACTTTATCATTTTCCCAAATGGCACTTGAATTATGAGTTAACTTTCTGCACAGTTTAATTATTTACTTTCAAGTGCCTTATTCTTGATGCAATAGGTGCAATATTTTAAGAAACCTTTTGCCCGATTTATTCCTTAAGCTAAGAAGGGGAAGTATAAAAAGAACACACCATATTCTCTTGCAATGTTTCTGCATAGAATAAAGATTATTTGAGGTTATTTGGGGCAGAGGCAAACAGAGGAGAAAAGTATGCAAATTAAAAACTCAGTGCACACAATGTTATTCCGAAGAAATAACATACAGGTGGTACTCAAGAACCATTCACTCATTATTGTTCATAATTACAATGGCGCTGAAAAACATGACTTAAACATGACCTCACAAATATGACTGTTGCAGTGTCTCTGAAGTCACTCAGGAGCTTCACAACCAAGATGTTTTTAGAAGAATTGCAGTCCCAGGGTCGAACGATTGCTATTTGCAAGCTTCCCAGGCACTTCCAACAAGCAAAATCAATGGAGGAAGCCAGATTTGCTTAATGACCATGATGATCTCCTTAACGCCCGTTGCAAAAAATTGGGCACAACTCACTTAACAAACACCTCCCTTAGCGATAAAAGTTCCAATCCCAATTGTGGTCGTAAGTCGAGGATTCCCTGTGAATCAATATTTCCAAATTACAAAGTTCTCCAACCATCAACCCTGCAAGTTTTTTTTTAACCAGAACTCAGCTGGCACACTGACTCTGAAGAATTTCAAAATTCCGGGTGCAAAACTGATCAGCAAAAGAAAACAACAGCATTAAAAGTACAAGAGGAGAGTGTGGTTCACGCAGTGTGAACTTGAAAGGATTTTGTCTACCACACAGAAACCAGAGCTACTGCCAAAAACCCTCCAGAAGGTAGTTTCCGCTGAAATTCAGTGGAATTTCTCAGGCCTGGCGAAGAAACCATCCCCCCCTCCCTTCCTTTCGAGCAAAGGCCTATCAAAGTAAACAAATTTTGCAGAACCGTGAGAAATATGTGCTTTTTCTAAGCTTAGATTTCAGAGTATTTTTAACTGTAGCAAGTGTTAGTATTCAGATGTGAGCTAAAGTTTAAACACAGTGGAATCCATCACTATATTTGGTGCAAGAAAACTACACCACAATCAACATTGAGAAGAAGAGCCCAAATTTTAGCCTGGGAAAGGAAGGAGCAGGGAGCTCGGTAAATCCACAGGGCATTCTAAATCTCTTAAGCATATTTAAGAGATCTGGAAAACATATATATAGGCAAGGAAAAACAGATCACAACCTCTTGTTTTGTCACAAATCTCACTTTGTGACGGGTTTTTGAACTAACCTTCTTCGACAGACTATTTGTGCAAAGATAAAGTAGAGAAATCATGTGTAATTTTACATCACTTAAAGCTGTTTAGATTAGAAGTGAGATTAAGATAATGGTTTTTAGCAGACATCTTGCTCAGGGGATAAATGTTTTATAATATTCAACATTAGCTTAGTACAAGGTAAATTGTTCCTATATATATATATATATATATACACACACACACACACACACACACACACACATACATACACACTGCACATTGTCAAGCCTACTTCAAACATAACTGGCTATGTTTTCCAGATTTTTAATAGAGTACCAAATTTATGTCACCCTTAAAAAAATAATTTATTCTCCCATGTTTATAAAATAACTCTGTACAACCACTCCATCAGTTATACAGAGAAGTAGACTATTGTCATGAAAGTTTATATCCATAATAAAAATAATATTTCTCAAACTGTCTGAAGATTCTTTGATGCCTTTGCTGTAGCAAGCAGAATCAACCCTCCAGAAACATTCTGAAATATTTTTTAGATCTGATAAAGCCATAATCTTTTGTTTTATGTCATTATATCAGAAGCTGTAAAGAAATCAAAGCCAGTAAGCCATTTTACTGTTTTCTTGAAGAAACTTTCTCCAAACTAAAAAAAGATTTCAAAACCTATTTGTTAAAATGCCTCTCATGATATTCCTCAAAAGGTGACATTAATACTAAGGATGGAATTATGGACCATCCACTGCAAATCATAAATTCTGATATTAACCTAAATAACAACAAACAAGGAATCCTGTTTTTGTATGTAACCGGGATTTTTTTAAAAAAGGGGACATTGGTATATTTCCCTCAGGTCCTACAAATTCAGGAGATGGATCAACAATTTCATTCATGCAAAATAATCAATTAAAATATAATCCAAATATTACCTTTTTTTGAAGCACTGTTTTGATGAAAAAAAAGTATACCTATAAATAGAGATATTAGATTGACAGATGATGCAATTAGAAGAAAGCCCAAATTTGATAAATAAGCTTATTATAGCACCTGATTTTGTAATCTCAATGCAAAGATTTAACTATTGTGTTTCCCCCAAAATAAGACCGTGTCTTATATTTTTTTTGAACCCTGAAATAAGTGCTTGGCCTTATTGCCATGCACTCAAAAGCCCGATTGGGCTTATTATCAGGGGATGTCTTATTTTGGGGGAAACAGGGTAGATGAATGCTATGTGTCTGGGACACCCAAGTAAGATTACCTGATTCTAGAGAGTTTAAATTTCCTAGAGATGTGCAGTGCTTGTATATGAGTCCAGAAAAAAGAAAAGCTGCAAAGACATACAGTAGCTGCTTTAAAGAATTGAGACAAGGTTCTATATTTGCAATCCTCCATGTATCAAAGCCCTTTCTTAAAACTGAGTCCAAAGTGCTTAACAAATCTAAAATTTAAATTAATGAAATATCAATTTACCCAGGTTTTAATTAATTCCAACTATTTAGAAATTCTAATTCCTATCATAAGAAAACATAAATCAACCATCTAAAATAAAATAAAAAAAACCCTTAGTCTCACAACACACTATCTGATCTAATTTTAACAGTATAGCATAGTAACCTTTCAAATTTTGGCTACAATGAAATTTTGGCTGCAAGCTGGGGAATTCTGGGAGTTGAAGTCCTCCAGGCTTAAAGTTGCCAAGGTTGGAGACCCCTGTTCTAGAGAAAATGACTAGAGACATTACTTCCATAAGGGTGACTTTGATTGTTAATGTGATTATTTTATTCTAGACTCACCAGTAAGGGCACTTCACTGGGCAAAGCATGCCCTGTGAATATGGTCACTATGCATGAGGATTTAAAGAATTCAGTGGTCCAAGTTTTAAAATTATCTTAACAAATCCCTCACAACATGCCAATTCTCTATGAATTTTCACTAAGCTGAATTAAAACATGCCACAGCCTTAATATTATCAGCAACCAAGTTCTGTTCTTTTAGGCAGCGCCAGATAGCAAATGAGGACCAGGCAACCCAACCAGCATATCAGATTTAGATTGCAGAATTTGGGTAAACACTAGATGGCAGCAAAAAGTTAGTTGTATGAATTTCTTTACTGCCAGCTAGTGGTCATTCTAGGTTTTACAGCACAATCATTTGATCTTGGATTATTTGTGAGCTCCACATAAATTTAAATACGTGAATTATTATTAACTGTGTGTATGGCGGAGACAGAGATACTTATTTTAGCCTGCTGACAGAACATTTAGTGACCATAAGATCTATCCAATAAAATGAAGCTCTTGTCCCTCTACACGTCACAACAGACTACAAGAAAAACAGTGGCTTTTTTTTTCTTTCCTACTAAGGGTTTCTGTCTCCTGGGCATATTTTAGATAAGGATCAAACAAACAACACAAGAAATTTATTGCACAGGTTAAAAGAAAATGTAAATAACATTGTGGAAGGGAGAGAGCAGCAGCCCAAGAAGGAGTTTAACTAGTCTACTGTTGTCTAAAAGAAGAATTAATCCTCCCAAGTTGATAGCTGTTTTAAAGGAAAACCCTCCCAGTTTTATCCCAAAGATGCTTTTTCAAGAGGCAATTGGACTTTTTGGTTTTTCTTTGAAGACGTTTCGCTTCTCAGAGCTGAAGAAGCTTCTTGGATGAGAAGCAAAACGTCTTCAAAGAAAAACCAGAAAGTCCAATAGCCTCTTGAAAAAGCACCTTTGGGATAACCATGACCTGGATGACTGAGAATCTCCACAGACATCCTCCCAGTTCTACTGGGAAATATCGTCCCTATGAAAACATTAGTTTGGAAGAAAAGACTTTCAACAGCACTACCACAAGGTGGAAAAAAAAAACCTGACCTAGATAATTATCAACTGAACACATCAACTCAAAAGTTCTAACTTGAGGCACAATATAACCAAGCTCTAATTATCTTTCTAACTTGCAGGCTCCCAGACTCTTTCTCAGAATATAAAGCTGGAAAACATGGAAGGAAACAAAAGAGGACAACCAACACCAACACAGACGTAAAGAATTACAACAAGGTCGCATCGCTGAGAGATCTGAAACATGGGTCTCCAACCTTGGTCACTTTAAGACTTGTGGACTTCAGCTCCCAGACTCCCATGAATTCTGGGAGTTGAAGTCCACAAGTCTTAAAGTGGCCAAGGTTGGGGACCCCTGATCTGAAGGATCACATTGATAACAGATTAAAACCAGAAAAAAACAGGCTATATAGCTTAGGAAGGGACCAAATCTATACGTATTTCCCTCTACAACATGCTTACATGTTTTCCTTTTTAAGTGTTTTACAATTGTTTGGGCTTCGCTTTAGCTTTTGTGATCATTGTTATTGCATTCATGTAAGCCACCCAGAGCTGTTAAGGGAGTGGGTAGCATTAAAAAAAAGTTCCTAAATGAGATAAATAAATATCCTGGGAAGACAGCCAGGTCTGCTTCCCTAGAGTAATTATGCATTTCTAAACATGTATTTCTTGCATACAGAGAGCACAGGCCCACACAGCATCTATGCGCTTTGTCCTATGTAACCCCAGCTGAACTTGATGCCAGCCCTCACTTCCAGGTAAAATGGATAACTGAAGCATCATTTAGCCATCTTAATTTCTGGCTGCTTTTACAGGATGCCCTGGGGATGGGGAATCTGGAGCCCTACAAAAATATTACTGTACTCAATTAACCTCACAATGTATTTGGCGGCCACATCATTTAGGATAGCGGGAATTGCAATGCACATCGAAAGTGCCCAGAATATTTCTACCTATATTACAGGTAGCCCTTGACTTACAAATATTCATTTCGTGATTGTTCGAATTTATAACGGCGCTCAAAAAAGGGGCTTATGACCGTTTTTCACACTTACGACCTCTGCAGCATCCCCATAAGTCATGAGATCAAAATTCAGACGCATGGCAACTGGCTCATACTTATGACAGTTGCGAGGTCATGTGATCATCACTTTTTGCGGCCTTCCGAACAAGCAAAAGTCTATGTGGAATCCAGATTCACTTTACAACCGTGTTACTAATTTAACAACCACTGTGATTCACTCAACAATGGTGGCAAGAAAAGTCGTAAAAGGAGGCAAAATTCGCTTCACAACTGCCTTGCTTAGCAATAGAAATGTTAAGCTCCATTGTGGTCGAGGATTTGTTTGCAACCCTTGTGAGAAAGGTATTCCCTTTGTATTTTACTACGTTATCTTGGAAACTTTTCTTTAGTGTCTCTCCTCCGCCATTTAGTTATACACCCACAAATGTTTAGGCATCAAAGCAACTAATCCCCAGCTTGTATCTCTTTGAACCTACCTCATAGGCGGAAAAAAATAAAATAAACCAAACACACCACCTACCACGTGTTTTAGCTTCCGAGTAAAGCCACAGACAGTTTCTTAAGATTGTAAACACCTACGAGGGGAAGCAGCTGTACAGGTAGTCCTCGATTTATGAGCACAACTCTGCCTAAAATTTCTGTTGCTAAGCGAGACAGATGTTAAGTGAGTCTTGCTCCATTTTATGAGCTTTCTTGCCACTCTTTGCAAAGGAAATGATTGCAGTTATTAAGTTAGTAACACTGTTGTTAAATGAGTTGACATCACTTGTCAGAAAATCACAAAAGGGGATCGCATGACCCCGGGGACAGTCACCGTCATAAATACGAGCCAGTCGCCAGTATCTGAATTTTGATCATGTGACCATAGGGATAGTGCAATGCTGGTTAAGTATGACCAGCGGTCTTAAGTCAATTTTCTCAGTGCTGTTGTAACATTGTAACATTGAGATCACCCAGCAAACGTTCTAAGTGTGAAAAGTCACTTTTTTCAGCGCCCTTTTAACTTCAGTCACTAAACGAACCGCTGTAAGTCGAGAACTACCTGCATGGGAGGAGGGAGGAGGAGAAGCTGGTCTGTCCAGCATCCTGCACATATCCCAGGGCAATAGGATCTCTCAAGTTCTTGATTGCAGAAAATACGACTTCAACAACAGAGTGGTCAATGCCTGGAATGCACTACCTGACTCTGTGGTTTCTTCCCCAAACCCCCAAAACTTTAACCTTAGACTGTCTACTGTTGACCTCACCCTATTCCTAAGAGGTCTTTAAGTGGTGGGGGGCATGCATAAGAGCTCCAGCGTGCCTACCGTCCCTGTCCTACTGTCCCCATTTATTCATATCCATCTCCTGTATTCATAACAGTGGTGAAATCCAATTTTTTAAAACTACCGGTTCTGTGGGCATGGCTTGGTGGGCATGGTGTGGCTTCGTGGGCGTGGCAGGGGAAGAATACCGCAAAATCTCCATTCCCACCCCACTCTTGGGGAAAGGATGTTGCAAAATCTCCATTCCCTCCCCACTCCTGGGGGAAGGATATTGCAAAATCTCCATTCCCACCCTGGGGGAAGGATATTGCAAAATCTCCATTCCCACCCAGGGGGAAGGATATTGCAAAATCTCCATTCCCACCCTGGGGGAAGGATATTGCAAAATCTCCATTCCCTCCCCACTCCAGGGGAAGGATACTGCAAAGCCTCCATTCCCACCCCACTCCAGTGGAAGGATACAGCAAAACCTCCATTCCCACCTTACTCTGGGGCCAGCCAGAGGTGGTATTTGCCAGTTCTCCAAACTAAATTTCCACTACAGGTTCTCCAGAACCTGTCAGAAACTGCTGGATTTCACCCCGGATTCATAATTACGTTTATACTTATATCTGTTATCTAATACATGCTTGACTGACTGACTAAATTAAAATAAAATAAAATACATTAAAATAAATTATTAAAATAGATTAAAATAAATAAAGTCAGTCAGTCAGTCAGTCAGTCAGTCAATCAGTCAGTCAGTCAGGGGAGATGAAGGAAAATAAATTTGGATGAAAAGCAGAGAAAAGAAATTGAAGCTTTCCATTTCAAATCAAATCCATTTCAAAACCAAAACGCTAGGCTGGCGGGAGAGGCGCTTCGGCTCCTCACGGAGGCGGCGTTAAAGGCTTTTGCATGTGTGCACCCCGAAAATGCATGCATGCATGCGCGCGCGCGCGCGCGCGCGCAGCTCACCCTCCGCGCGTGGAATGGAATGCGAAGTCCCACTCCACGCCCCCGGTGGTTTAGTGTTTTTTTATTTTGGGGGGGGGGGGGGGGTCTTCCCCCCCCCCTTTTTTTTTTGCTATATCCGCCGGGTCCATTGAAACAAAAGAGCGGCCCTTTCCCCTGAGCAACTCCAGCGCCGGCGCCCCCCCCCCCCCAAAAGCCTCGCCCTGCCCTTGCCCTTTTTATTACTCACTCCGGAGCGCCCCGATGAGGAGGCTGCCGTCCTTGATCAGCTCCTTAATGAACTTGTTGGTCCTCTCCAGCTCCACCTCGTGACATTTCAGCCTCTCCCTGAAATCCGGACTGTCCAAGTAGGAATCGCTGAACTCCAGCGTGGGCAGCCCCATGGCTGGCTGCAAAAAAAAAAAAAAACCACGCCACCCCACCCGGGTGCAGAGGAGAGAGCAAAACGGTGGGGAAAGGCAGAGCAAGCAGGCAGGCGGGCAGGCAAGCAAAGGGCTAAATCTTCCTCCCCGCTTCGGGGGTCTCTCCTGACTCCCAAGACGCTGTCAGCTGCTTACATGCTCCGGCCAGCAGGACATCGCCGGCTCAGAGACGCCTTCCGGCCGATTGGTAAAACTTCTTCCCCGTTTCCCGCGGAGCTTTTTTTTTTTAATTTTTTTTCCTGGGCCGGCCGGGGCGGCTCTTCTGCCCGCAACGCGGAGCAGCTGCGCTGGGAAAGAAGGCAGGATCCCGCCTCCGGCCCAATCAAGTAGAGCCAGCCCCCCCCCCCCCCCCCCCCCCCCCCCCCCCCCCCCACCCCCC
>WNWU01000031.1:2939124-2964185 GCA_012654045.1 Ptyas mucosa
TCCTCCTCTTCTTCTTCTTCTTCTTCTTCTTCTTCTTCTTCTTCTTCTTCTCAGCTAAGGAATTTCTCAGTCAACTTGGAATTTTCCCTTCCTTCTCTACCGTGGTGATTTAATAAGAATGATAATAATAATAATCCAGCATTTCTTAAAGCAGACCTGAGCATTTTCTGCCCCCCCCCCCATCCTCCTGGGCCACATCCGGTCCTTTGGCTGTCCCTGTCTGGCCCACAGGAGGTCCATCGGAAATTAGAAATCAAATGTAAAATGAGGCATATCATGTATTCTTACCGGTAGCAGCTGATCAAAGCCATGTCATTTACTGCTTTTTATAAAACTTAATATTGAGCAGAATTAAGTATATAACCTCTTAGTTCCATCCTCTTGCAACACTGCGGGTTTTTTCTTCTTCCTGGGACCCCTTGGGAAAATTAATTGCCCACCCCTGTCTTAAATCAATCGATTGATATGTCTTAAAAAGTGTTGCTACTAGGATTCTTGGGGTTCCCCAAAAGCAAACTAGGCAAAAGCTCTGTTGAAGTCTTCCCGGTCATTGTTAAAAGTGGGGAGGAGTTCTGAGAGGAAAAAAAGTTTAATAATTTATAAGCCACTCTGTATTTAAATCTATATGTTTATGTATTTAAATTTATTAGCCACCCAACTTGAATAGATCCTTGGCAGGATCCTAAAGCTGGAAAATAATAAGGAAAAGTTTACAGGATTCATAAATGACTTGATTTGATACAGGCTTTTTCAGAATTCAAGTAAAATACAGAATAACAAATATGCACTCCTTATTTTTAAGGGCTAAAAGCAAAGCAATTTATCTTCAGTATCTTTGGGCAACAACCACAGTAAATAGGGCGGTGCAATTATAATTATGGGTAGACTGAGTTGAACCAAATCTTGCTGATTCATAGCTTGGGCTCAAAGGTGTCCGGAAGGTATAAATAACCTTGGAAAATTTTGCCCACACAGATATCTAATTATTTATGAAAAGCTTTATCAGTTGGATTTCTGCTTGACCTATTGAGTTGTTACATATAAGTGAATATTCTGGTGAATATTTTACCATATAAATTTGCTTAAATCAGGGTTAGATCATAGAGTTGTAAGGCAACCTGAGTCACTGATTGATATGAAATTTAAGTAGAAATTATATAAATTGAATGAATACATGAATAAAACTTTTCTTAACTAGTGGTTCTCTGTCTCATAATCTTATATTCTAAAAATCAATTTATTAAAGAATATTAAATTTATTACATCTGGTCTGCATAAATTTACACAGCTATTAAATGGTAGCAAAGAGGTGCAAAACACTTAGCTCTTTTCTGACATCTAGATGGTGGGTTCTAATTTCTTTTACTACCGGTTCTGTGGGTGTGGCTTATTTTGTGGGCGTGGCTTGATGGTCATGTGACAGTTCTTTAGGATTTATCAGAGGTACTGGTCTACCAGGCTTTTAACTGCTTGTAGAGCTGTACCGGTCTACTCATTTGTTTTTGGAGGCACCGGTCCACCACACTGCCTTTTAACACTGATCAGCTGTAGGGCGGCCCTTTGAAGCCCTGCAGCAAGAGTTTAAACACTGACTTCGCTTGTCAGAAGCCAGCTGGGAAGATTAGAAATGGTGATTATGTGACCTCTGGACAGTGCAACTGTCTTAAATATATGCTAGTTGCCAAGCATCCAAATTTTGATCACGTGACCGACCATGGGCATTAAGTGTGAAAAACGGTCATAAATCAGTTTTTTTCAGTGCCGTGGTAAGTTTAAATGGACAGTAAATGAAAGGTTAACTTGAGAATTACCTGCATTAGGTAATCCTTGGTTTACAGTCATTCATTTAACTCAGGCGTGTCCAACCTTCAACCCTCAAGTCAAATGCAACCCTGGACTGCTAATAATGATGTCCCACTATTATGTGATATGCAGTCCAAGACAATTCCTCTTCACTCAGCGAGGCTCCAGCAAACCTAAAGGTTGGACATCCATGGTTTAGTGATTGATCCAAGTTTCAATGGCACTGAAAATAGCAATTTACACCAGTGGTGGGTTTCAAAAAATTTTACTACCAGTTCTGTGAGTGTGGCTTGGTGGGCATGGCAGGGGAAGGATACTGTAAAATTTCCATTCCCTCCCCAATCCAGGGGAAGATTATTGCAAAATCCTCATTTCCTCCCGATCAGCTGGGATTTAGGAGGCAGAGAATAGATGGGAGTGGAGCCAGTCAGAATTTTTACTCTCAGTTCTCCGAACTACTCAAAATTTCCACTACCGGTTCTCCAGAACTGCTCAGAACCTGCTGAAACCCACCTCTGATTTACACCCAATCTTCACCCTGATAACCATTGCAGCTGACTAATATACAGTTAACACTATATTATCCATTAAGGTTCTGAAGAGATTTAAATCAGTTCTACAAATGGGGCCAAGCAGAAGAAGACCTGTCAATTTCCTGAGTGAGTGACTTGATCATATGAGCACAGTTTCGGCAGAAAGTGCTGAGTGCAACATTTAGCTTTGTTGTTGTTAATATTTTTATTTATTTCTATCCTGCCTTTATTATTTTTACAAACAGCCAAGGTGGTAAACCTATTCAGCACATCTTCCTCCTCCTATTTTTACCAACAACATCCCTGTGAGGTAGGTTGGGCTGAGAGAGAGTGTGATTGGCCCAAAGTTGCCTCAAAGCCTGACTAGGTGGCTCAGTGGCTAAAACACTGAGCTTGTCGATCAGAAAGGTTGGCAGTTCGGCGGTTCGAATCCCTAGTACAGGTCTCCTGCTTGAGCAGGGGGTTGGACTAGATGACCTCCAAGGTCCCTTCCAACTCTGTTACTGTTAAAGTCATCCAGTCAACTAGAATTCAGTCTCCTGCTTTCTAGCCTAGTGCCTTAACCCTGAAACCAAACTGTCTCTCAAAAGAGATGTAAATAGTTTTTTTTAAAAAAAATATGCAAAAAGAGGCATCGGAGAAAGTAATTCAACCGCATGGCAGAAAAATACAAGGCCTGAATTTAATAGTCACCACAAGCCCAGCTTTTATATGCATGCTGAGCAAAAGAGCTCAGAGATGGAAGCTTGCCATACCGGCTCTTACTGAACAACTCCCAACAGGCCTGGCCTGCAGAGCTAGGAATGAGTGATGCTGGGAGTTGTAGTTCAATTACAGCTGGAGGGCCACAGTGATTTTCAGACTCTGGAGGAATGTTCTTAATGCTTCCAAACAAATAACGCCTCTGTTTTCTTTCTTAATGAATGTAATTCTGAAAGTGGGGGGAAAAAAACCAGAGAAAAATTCAAAAGCTTTTCAAATAGAGATCAAAGGCCTCTGGATCCCTTTTAACATTACTGGTGATTATGTAATAACAATCTCATCTGGAATCAAGCTTGGTAAAATTAGTTAAGGACGTCTTAGTAATATCTGGACCAGTGTTGTTTTTTTTCTCTGAAGAAAATTTAGCCAGCCCTCTTGATTTCTTCTCATAGTTCCTAGATGTTCAGCAATGATGGAGATATTTTAAGGACAGTCTCTGTTCACAAGATCCCACAGTGTAGAGGTGAACCCTACTTTCTCCAATAGCAATCTTTAAACATTTGGTTAGTCCACAACTTATAACCATGTTTAACAACTGTTCAAAGTTGCAATGGCACGATTTACGACCAGTCCTCGCACAACTGTCACAGTATCCTCATGGTCATGTGATCACAATTTGGGGGCTTGGCAATTGGCATGTATTTATTATGGTTGCAATGCCCTGGGATCATGTGATCACCATCTATGATCTTCCAGCTGGCTTCTAACAAGCAAAATCAATGGGGGAAACTGAATTCGCTTAACAACCATAATAGTCACTTAATAATTGCAGTGATTCACTTAACAACCATAGCAAAAAAAGCCATAAATTCAGGTGTAATTCATTTAACAACTGCTTTGCTTAACAATGGAAATCTTGATCCCAATTTTGACTTACCTGTACAGGTATCCTGTTTCCCCCAAAATAAGACCTATCCTGAAAATAAGACCTAGCATGTTTTTACAAGTGCGCCTAATATAAGCCCTACCTCCAAAATAAGGCCTACTTAAGAGCCATCTGGTTGCTTGTGATGCCGCGGCCACGAGGCGGGGGGATGGAGCTGCCCTATGTGCCATGTACCAGCTTACCTCAGGGCCCCCACAGCCAGGCCATCCACACCCCAACACCTGCCTCGCAGCGGCAGCACTAGCAACCATGTGCAGCAGTAGCCCACATGCCGCCATCCCACTTCTGTTGCTTGTGGCTGCAATGGAGCAGGAAGTCAAGCGGTGTGGTAGTGCTGCAGCCGCAAAGCGAGGCAGGTGTTGGGGCATGGGTGGCTTCCTTGCGGGGATCCTGAGGTAAACTGGTGCAGGGCACATGGAGCAGCTCTACCCCCTGCCTCATGGCGGTGGCACTAGCACACCACGTAGCCTCCTGCCCCATCGCGAGCAAGCAGAAGTGGGCCTTCTACATGGGAAAAAAATAAGACACCGCCGAAAATAAGCCCTAGTGCTTATTTTGGGGGCCATGGGTATTTCTGGGAGACACGGGTAATCCTCAATTTACAATCACAATTGGGATTGGAATTCTGGTTGTAATTGTTGAGTTGTAATCCAAGGCACCTTGTGATGGGAACAGATGTTTTTGATGGTTTTTTTATGGTAGTTGTTAAGTAAATCTCTCAATCATAAGTCGAATCCACTTCCTGGATGGGCTTTTTTTGTTGTTAAGTGACTGATTGTAAATTGAGATCTACCTGTATTTCATAGGATGATGTAACCTTGTTCAGAGAGTAAATGGTAAGTTTTTCTTGGCAACTCAAACATATAAGGAATTCAAGAATACAAAAAGCTGATAACATTTATCGCAGAAAAGCTAACAAAACTATGATGGAAGAATTCCAGTGATTGCTGGGTAAAGGTAAAGGTAAAAGTTCCCCTCGCACATATGTACTAGTCGTTCCCAACTCTAGGGGGTGGTGCTCATCTCCGTTTCAAAGCCAAAGAGCTGTCTGAAGACATCTCCGTGGTCATGTGGCTGGCATGACTCAATGCCAAAGGCGCACAGAACGCTGTTACCTTCCCACCAAAGGCGGTCCCTATTTTTTTTACTTGCATTTTGTCACAAGTGTTTTCAGGGTTGCTGCGGCTACATGATTAGCCACAAAAAGGTATGGCCTCAATCAACCCATCTGCTGTAAGCAATTACCTGCAAGCCTTCCCCGCCCTAGATAATTGCAAGTTTGCTCACAATATAAGCAAGCACCTTTCGGCTTGCTACTTGGGCCTCGACAACTGGTCAGGCCTGATCCAACTAGTGTTCACTGCTGGAAGAAGATTGCAGAGCCCAGCACGATGCTGTAGAAGGGAGGAGATGCAGATAAGGACTCCAGACGCCGGCTGCTGAGATACTCCCACAGATGCTTGTGTTTTTGCTGTTTTTAAGCACACAAGCCAACTGTTAGGTTGTGCTGGAAATTCTTCTCCACACAGACCCTCAAGCCATGTTAGTGCTTGAACTGCTTTTATTCTCAGGTGACTTTTTATTGTGAAGTCTACGCTGCTGCCCTTTGTTTGCCTTGATGACGTGTCAACGCCAAAGACGTCCACCTTTGTATTACCCTTTGTTTCTTGTGAACTGTTTTTGGTATTGTGGAGAGGAATCTAGGGAGATAGCCTGGCTTCACATACCCAGATAAGACTTTGCTTTTAATGTGGTTTTTAAAGGCACGGTGTCTTTTTAAGTATTTTAAATTAAATTATATATTTATTCAAGGCTCCTTTGTCGGCTTTATTTCAATCCCAGTGCTTTTGCTCATGAGCTGGTTTGCGGTCCGGGGTACCCCTCAACCCCACACCCCACACATTTTTTACGTGCTTTCGAACTGCTAGGTTGGCAGAAGCTGGGACAAGTAACCGAAGCTCACCCCGTTATGCGGCACTAAGGATTCGAACCGCTGAATTCAAATTGACAAGCTCAGCATCTTAGCCACTGAGCCACCACATCCCTCTTTTGCTGGGTATGAAATTCAAAGTGGTTTTTTTAAAAAAATAATGACATCAGGCTTCCCATTTGTGCGTTATTTCCTTGCCCTTGCAATGAATGAATGGATGGGGAAGTGCGGAAGAAAGATGCTACATTGGAGCAGGAGAAGGCATTCTTCTGGTTTGTTTTGTTTTGCCTCCGGCAACAACATCTGCATGAGTGGTTGTGCCATGGAAACAATCCCAGGAACTTTTTTCAACATACAGGATTGTTTTCAGCAAACAACGGCATGGTCAGGGCCCAGTTAGCGATCTTGTCACGTTTTGAGCATATAAAGACCTGGTGCTCCAGATCTGTTTTCCAGCTCATCAAATTATGCCCAAAGAGCGACGGTCTTCAAATTAAAATCTCTGCTGGTTCCCACAATGCCTAAGCAGACGTGGCAAGTACCGTAAGGAAGAAATGTCAAATAAACTTTTCCTAACAGGAGAGAGTGTATATGTTGGGGGATGTTGAGGTGGACGGAGAGGGGGAAAGACGGGGAGGAGGCCTCCCTATTTTCATATGTGAGTCTAGTATTAATGGGGAAAATGTCCTTTGCTTGACTTCTTTCTATCCTTGTTATTTTTCTCAGTTCCTGTGTTTTTATTGTATTATGAGAGCAACAGTTCTCAGTCTGTATGCCAATGCATTCAATTCAGAGAACATTGGTTTTCTGCTGATACATGTATTTTTTTTTATACATAACTCCCTGTATTGTTTTAAATTGCAGATGTTTTCTTAGGACCCTAATGGTTGTATCTCTGAGCCTATTTGCATTCAAAGGCCATTACTTTAGTATAAAACATGTTGTGCAAAGCATCCAACCCAGGCTTCTTCTTTTTTTTTAAAGAAGGTGATTAAATTTTAGGTCAATTTTTTTAACACTCATAATCTGAGAAGCAAGAGCCTTCAAGGCTTTGGAACAATAAACAGAAGTATAATGTTAGCCTTAAGGTGGAATTCTTTGAGCGCCTGCTGTTTGAGTAGATGGGGTGCATCACAGTGCTAAAAATGAAAAGGTTCAACATTTTTTTAAAAAAAATGAAGTGGCAAAATAGGGCATTGTTTTGCATAATGTCTGTACATATTAAAGTATGTGTATGGGCTATAAAAATGTTTTAAATAGAAATATATAGCATCGCATCTTAACCACTGCCAAGGTCATTAAGTGGTTTGTCTGAGCTAGGGGTGTCAAACTCAAGGCCCGCAGGCCGGATTTTCCCCACGGGGTACTTAAATCTGGCCAATGGGAATGGCAAAGGACCAGCCTGCGGTTCCTCTGGCAGCCAAAATGGGAAACGGGAGGACCACGCGCAGTCACCCCACACCCTATTTTGGACAGCAAAGTGCTGCAGGAGGCTGTCCAGGCAGAGAATGGGATGCGGGGGGCCTCTTGTGGCCCCTCCATACCCCGTTTTGGCTGGCAGGGTGCTGCAGGAGGTATCCGTCCCATCTCCCTCCCCCCGCCCTCCCCCCCCCCGGCCGGCCTGCGGAGGAGAACTACAATGCTGACCCGGCGCTGGAAGAAATCCTATTTGGCACCCTGGTCTGAGCCAGACCTAATCAAGGAGAGAACCAACCTAAAAATAAGGAGAAATTTCCTGACAGTGAGAACAAGCCCGCTCAAGGAATGCTGCATAAGTCACTTTTTTCAGTCTGGTGTAACTTCGAATGATCACTAAACGAATGATCATAAGTCGGGGACTACCTGCAGGCATGCCTTTCATGGAGCCATTTTCTTCCTCAGTGTCATATCTCAAATGGTAATGTGTGCCTGCTGGCTTTAAAAAGCTGGGAATCATTACAATAAAGAGTAGACAATGAAAATAATCCAACATTATTATCAGGCAATGCAGCCAATAGTCAAGTTATGGGAAGAGACCTAAGAATACCAATTTTTCAGCCAATGTATTCTGGGTTAGTATTCCTCAACACAGTGCTCTCCAGATATATTGGACTTGTTTACCTGCAGGTTGTAATAACGTTCCAGCACATCTAAAGCCATCAAGTTTAGGAAGGCTGATTGAGACAGGAGGCAAGGCAGAAGTAATAAAACCTATATAAAAATACTGCTCAAATAAGAATGTTTTTACCCGGTGCCAAAAAGATTATGAGCTTACACCATCTATACTTCCTTAAGGATAGCGTTCCAAAGGCCTTCTGAGAAATAGGCTGGGTGTATGCTGATATTCTATCTCGGAGTAATATTTTGCATTTTAACAGAGACCAAATGTAATTTTATTTTATTATCCCGTGTAAGCCACTTGGGGGATACTTCTGGCAGGTTAGCCAGTAATTGAGCCAAGATTCTCACATAACAAGTTTTGACTTGAATTTGGGAATGAAATCCTTTTCACATGGAATAGAATAAATACTGCTGGGAGGAGGAGGAGGAGGAAGAGGGGGAGGGATATAGTAGTTGTAGACTAATAAAGGAGATTTTTTGTAGCTCAGGGTTACGGGTTTCAAAAAATTTTGGTGGGTTTCAAAAATTGGTGGGTGGTGGGTTTCAAAAATGGTGGGTTCCAAAATTTTTTGCTACCAGTTGGTGGGCGTGGCTAGGTGGGAGGCATGTGGCTGAGTGGGCTTGGCCAACTTGACATCACTCATGCCCACGCCCACTCAGTCACATGACCCCCCCTACCTAGCCACACCCCCGGGAAAAGGTAGGAAAATTTTTGGAATTTCCATCTATCTACTCCCACCTTGTTCCCTCCTTTAGCGGCCCTGGCCCTAGCCCCGCTTCCTCCCCCATCACCGCCTCTTTGTTCGGGCTGCTTACCTTCCACGGTGGCTGGTCCAGAGTCCGGAAGGCAAGCTGACCGGAGTTTTCGGCGGCCCACAGCCAGCCACCACTGCTGGAAAGCGGCTGGCAAAGAAGCCTTTCTGGCAGGCTGCCTAAAAGTACCAAAGGTCGCAGAAAAAGCTGCTGCCATCACCACCATGTTCTTCGTGCATGCACATCCCATTGGACTTGCAAGGCAATGGGATGCGCACGCGCGAAGAACATGGCGGCAATGAACGTGGCGGGTGGGGCGAGCGAGCGGCAACTGGGGGACCGGTTCGGGGGCATGGCCAACTGGCCATCACTACTGGTTTGGCGACCTTGGCCAAATTTCCGCCAATGGTTTGCGCTAACTGGTGTAAATCGGCTGAATACCACCTCTGGTCTTAGTGATCTCTAAGCTTGGTTGTTTTCTTGCAGACGTTTCGTTACTCAAACTAGGTAACAGCATCAGTTGTTGATACACACTGATGATACACACTCAGAGAGCACAATACTATACACAATACAATACACAATACAGTACAGTCTCGGAGAACACCAAGGACCGCTCATAGTTGTAGATTGCTTAGTCAGTTGACAATATGGCTGGTTTATAACAAGAGAACAACATATACAATTAATAATATAGTGGTCACTCACAAACATACCAAGGTTTAATGTACATAGGAATAGAATGGTCTTAAGGAGTATGTAAAATGCAACAGTGCCAAAGCCCATTTATGTGGTGGTGCAATGGTTAAAATACAGTATTGCAGGCTAATTCTGCCGACTGCCAGCAGTTCGATCCTGACCGGCTCAAGCGTGACTGAGCCTTCCATCCTTCCAAGGTTAGTAAAATGAGGACCCAGATTGTGGGGGGCAATATGCTGACTCTGCAAACCGCTTAGAGAGAGCTGTAAAGCACTGTGAAGTGGTACATAAGTCTAAGTGCTATTGCTATTTGTGAAAATGAGCAAAATTAGAAATGGGTAGGATATGTACTGTCTGTACGTGCACATCTGTGTGAATATATAAATAGAGGCACCCAAGTTTGCTCTTGCTAACTGAGGAAGGGGAGGGAAAGAAAGCTGCCCTGACCCAGAAGCCCTGGAAGGGAGGGGTATCATGAGATGAATATTTCTTCCCACTTCTGCTCGGTTTGTGAAATGATTCTGAAATCTACAGATTCTCTCCAATCTTCCCTAGCTTGAGGAAGAAGGACTGCTGCTCTTTTCTTCAAATGACTTCGAGGGGCTTAATAAAGTTTTAGAAATTAAAAATGAAAATAACACCTCTTCCCCTAGCTTTTTTATTGTGGTCTGTGGTGTCCAACTAAAATCTACTTCTGTGTAATTTAAACCCATTGTTTAACATCCTGTGTTTTGAAATAACTCTTCAGTGTGAGAGTCCTCTGATATCTGAAGATTGCTAAAACATCTTTGCTACTCCAAAGTAACCATATCCAGTTCCTCCACCAACAATCCCTATTTACGTGTTTCAAATGTTCCAAGGTTGGGAACATTTGGGTGACTCTCTTGCACCCACTGCAGTTTTACAATAACCGTCTACAAATGTGGTGCCCCAAACTAAATTCACTACAGGTAGTTCTCGACTTACGACCGGTCGCTTAACAACGGTTCAAAGTTTTGACATACCTCCCCAGAAGTACTACTTACAACCTGGAACAATAATTTTACAATGATGATAAGTACATTTTTTAAAATTATGGCAGCTGTATCCCCTATGCAGTCTTAAGATTGCATCTTGGGCGCTTGGCTTAGTTTTACCATCATTTGCAGCATTCCTTGGTCACATGACTGCAATTTGCAACTTTTTTTTTGCTTGTTTTGTCATTTACTTCTGGTTTGCCCAAATATTCCTGAGAATGCTATAATATTCAGAAAAGTGGAAGGAAAAAGAAGAAGAGGATGACCAAAGCAGGGTCGAATGATTGAATTGCAGTGGCAATGGGTGACCCATTGGAAAACTTTCAAGGGCCATTTGGGAACAGATCTTCCTGAAAACGTAATAACTACGGTAGGATTGTCTCTAAGCTGATTTGGTGGCACAATGTCTGTCTGTCTGTCTGTTTCCATTTGTATAAAGTTAACACCCACCCCTCTCCTAGAAGAATGAAATATTTTGGGAAATATTAAAAAGGCAGAATATTATATTTCCCCTAAAGGAGAAATAGAAATCTTAAGGGAGACAGAAACTCAGCCTCAGTTCCCTGCTCCCAGCAGATATTTGGTGCCCATTAAGAAAGACTGGGCCATCTGATCTACAAGACAAAAGACCTTCGGCTCCAGGGTGATGGGATTAAGACATGACCCTCCAGATAGGATTATCTAGCAATAGAGTTTACTGCATCACCTGGGGACATTGCATCATCCTCCAGGCTTCAACCAAACTTCTCAGACAACCTACAGCAGAGGTCTTCAAACTTGGCAGCTTTAAGACTTGTGGACTTCAACTCCCAGAATTCTCCAGCCAGCTATGGGGACCCCGGCCTACAGGGTTAGCTATGACCCCCTACAACAGCCAATAGAACACATGTTCTTGAACAGGAACAGGAAGCTCAAGGGCAAGGGCAAGGCCCAAGAGAAGGTATAAATAACCTTCATTCTCAACTCCATGTGGTCAACTGCACCAGGGACCATGTGCTTGGTGGTCCTGTTCACCATTAAACCCTCTTTCCAATCAACCTCCATGTCTCCGGTGTCTTCCTCCCTGCTTGGAACTGAACCAGATGGATATTTCTTCCAACACATCCATCCATCCAAAATCCAGATTGATTTATTAGAGTTCTATCTTGCCTTTATTAGTTTTTAAGTAACTCAGGGTGGTAAGCATATCTAATGCTCCTTCCGCCTCCTATTTTCCTCACAACAGCAGTCCTGTGAGTTAGATTAGATGGGAAGAGAGTGACTGGCCCCAAATCCCCCAAGGATTTCATTCCTAAAGCAGGACTCACTGTCTACTGGTTTCTAGCCTGATGTTTTAATTACTAGACCAAACTGGTAGATAACCTCTATGTGCTCTTAAAGGGATACAGGGCTATTAGTCACCTTTTGATCAAGGTAATAAATATAATTTACAGTTTACTTGCTCTGTATGATTGATCTCTTTTTAGTCTCATTCCTGCTAGAACTTTACGCCAGTTGGTAAAAATACTGTATTTTCAGATCAAGGTACTATCAAAGCCTTCTCAGCTCACTACAGTTTATAACTTAGTAAGTTCTCATGCTTTGTCCAGAAAAATAATTATTCCCAATTGAGCAATATCTTGCCAGATCTAATATTATGGAAAAGGAGATTTGCACTAGATCGTGCTATTCAGGTGATAAAACTCTTATTGATTTTGGAAGCTATCCTGGAATTGGAGCCTGGAAATCTGCACATTTTGCTGAGGATCAAATGTATACATGTCATAAAATCACTTCTCTCCCTTTCTCTGTTTTCACCCGCTCTGATCAGTTCAAATCAGTATAAGAATGTGTGATTTTATAGGGCAGTGAAAGCAGCTAGTCTTGCTTCCCTCATTTTTATTATCTCTAAATTTGATATCACTAGAATTTGGCAAGGTATTTTTAACTGTTTCCAGACAGAGATCTGCAAGTCAGTTAGTGTTCCACTCTTATAAGTAGGATCTGCTAAAAAGTTGTAGGACAGAGTTTTCTATTTAGCATTCCAATCAGCATCCCAATTGTGGACGATAACCAATCAATCTTGGTGAACAGTTACGATCCATTTCAAGTTTGTGCATATATCAAGTTCATTTTTCTCAGATCCTTCTTTTTCCAAATACCAAATATGACATCTTGGATTTTCTTTTCAGCTTAATTGATGGTGCACGTTTGCATTTTTGGTTTATAATTTTATTTAAAGTCTATAGATTGGGGTTTTTTTTATTTAGCAAATCTAGATACTCTAATATAAGGTACATTATATTAATAGGATGCATTTTGTATATTTGTTTTTGCAAATAGAGTCATTGTCAGATGTGCAACGTGTGTGTGTGTGTATATACGTGAAAGAGAGCTAGTGTGCACATATGCAGGCAAACACTCTCAGGGCTAAACTCCAGGTTCCAGAAGTGGCAATAGCAATAGCACTTAGACTTACATACCGTTTTACAGTGCTTTACAGCCCTCTCTAAGCGGTTTACAGAGTCAGCTTGTTGGCCCCAACAATTTGGGGAATCCAGGGAATTCCCAAGTAGAATCCAGGGAATTCCCAAGGAGCAGTAGATGATGAAGCAGTTGCAATCTGGATCGGCAGTAGATTTGGCATTCTGTTCTTTTAATCACTAGCAATAGCACTTAGACTTATATACCGCTTCACAGTGCTTCACAACCCTCTCTAAGTGGTTTACAGAGTCAGCATATTGCCCCAAACAGTCTGGGTCCTCATTTTACCAACCTCGGAAAGATGGAAGGAAAGATGAGTCAATCTTGAGCCGGTGGGAATCGAACTGCTGGCAGTTGGCAGAATAAGCCTGCAGCACTGCATTCTAACCACTGCGCCACCGTGATTCATATGGACTGTATGTATGCACCATAACCCTTGTCCTTTTTATTACTTTTAGTTTTATTAATTCAACTTTCTCATACCTGGCCATCTTTCTGTCCTATGAACTTCAGTTCCTAGAATTCTCAGCAATGACTATGCTTGCTAAGGAATTCTGGGAGGCGACACCCATATTCTGAGAAAAAAATCTGGTTTGGAAAAGATTGCATTAACTCTCTGTCGAGGTGATGCATATTCCTATGTCATTAAGTTTAGCAGCATGCCAATAGACATCAATTTTGTTCTTGCAGTCAGAATGAAGTCATGGTTTTAATGAATTCAAAGTATAAAATCACATGCTCCGGATGTCCGCCCCAGGTTCTGATTATGCTGATTATGAGCTTGATATTCCCTGTGACACTTTATGGAAAGTTGGACTTGGAAAAAGCAGGGTAGGCAGAGTATTAATGCCTTTGAACTTTGATCTTTGGAGAAGTTGAGAATACTCTAGACAGCCAAGAAAAGAAAGCAATGTATCAATAAATAAATCAACCCATCGTTCTCATTCAAGGCATACACGATCATCTGAAATTATCCTACTTTGGATACATTATGTGAAAACCCATCTTCCCATCTCTGGAAAAGGCTTTAATGCTGGGAAGGGTGGAAGGAAAGAGAAGAAGAGGACAACCATCATCAAAGTGGATGGACTCAGTTACGGTGAAGATGAGTCTTCTATCAGGGAGAGGTGAAAGAGGTTGGAGACAGATCATCATGGAGAATATCTACATCGGGGGTGTCAAACTCGATTTCATTGAGGGCCGCATTAGCATTGTGTTTGACCTCGGGAGGCCAGGGTAGGTGTGACCAGGGTGGGCATGGCCAGCTCAAAGTCACTCATGTCGGGGGCTCCTGTGCAGTAGTGGGTTTCAAAAAATTTTTACTACCGGTTCTGTGGGTGTGGCTTGGTGGGCATGGCATGGCTTTATGGGCGTGGCAGGAGAAGGATACTGTAAAATCTCCATTCCCACCCCACTCCAGGGGAAGGATACTGTAAAACCTCCATTCCCTCCCCAATCCAGGGGAAGGTTACTGCAAAATCCACATTTCCTCCCGATAAGCTAGGACTCGGGAGGCAGAGAATGGATGGGGTCAGTCAGAGGTGGTATTTACCGGTTCTCTGAACTACTCAAAATTTCTGCTACCAGTTCTCCAGAACTGGTCAGAACCTGCTGAAACCCACCTCTGCTCCTGTGGTGGTCCGAGTGCTCTACCAGAGAAAATGGGCTCCCGGGCTCCCGTTTTCGACTGTGATGGCCTCCTGCAACCCTCTGCCAGCGAAAATGGAGCTCGGCAGGTCCACACGCAGCCCTCCCAAGCTCTGTTTTAGGTTGCGACTGTTTCCTGCAACCCCTCACCCACAGCCCTCCTGAGCTCCGTTTTCGCTGACAGAGGTACTGTGGGCTGGTCCTTTGTTGTTTCCAGGTTGACACTGTGGGCTAGAGCTAAACATCCTGCCAGCTGGATCTGGCTCCCGGGCCTTGAGTTTGACACCCCTGATCTACATGGTCACTAGAAGCTGAAAAGCACTTGATGGCACATAATCAATTAAAAGCTGAGTGAGAGAATCCTCTTTGAGGGACAATCTTGTCAGAACATTCAGTCCTGAAATGAAACATTACCTAGCTAACCCATTGATCCAGGCATTCAATGTAAGATTGCATTTAAAAAAAAAATTGCCAAGCAAACTTGGGGTTTTTTTTTAACGTTGTAGCCTGACACCCCCTACTGTTAACTTTTCCCCCCTTCTTTTTCTTCCCATCTTGGTTATTCTTTTGCCTCTCTTTTTATTTTGGATTTGGTAAATGCAAGTAATTGGACAAGTAATAAAGGGATGAGAACACAGGGAGAAAAAGTGAGATTTTGGCAAATGGATGAATTGGAGGCCAATCAGGAAACTAAGAAGTTAGAGGAGAATGGTAACTATTTCTGTTTCACAAGAATGTAATGAACTTTTACATTCTTTGTACGACACCATGTTAGCAAAGCAAAATTATTCCATGATGCCAAACTGTTGAATCCAAATCAGTCTGTACTTAATTGACATTTTATCTTACAAGAAATAGGGACAGCAAGATAGTTATTACCAAATCCTTTACAATCCTTTTGAAAGCATAACATTTATGAATTTTGGAGCAATTCTGTGAAACACCATCAAATTTACATTATATCTTTGTACAAGATACTTGATAAAATCAAATATTTTGACTACTGGGCATTAAATAACATAAAATTTTGTGTTTGAATTAGCTTTCTGAAATATTGTGATGAAAGTGGAAGAATAAAAATCTGAAATAACTGACAAAATTATTAAGTAAGAGATATAGGAAGTACATGAGGACCCAGATTGTGGGGGCAATAAGCTGACTTTGTATAAAAAAGAACACCGCTTGGCCGAAAGCCCTAATAAGCAGGTATATACAAAAATATGAAGGCTATTGCTTAATGCATTGTAAGCCGCCCTGAGTTTCTGGAGAAGGGTGGCATATAAATCAAATTTTAAAAAAAATTGTACTTAGACTAATGAATTTTTTTTACAATTATTTGATATCTGACTACAGGTTGTCCTTGACTTGCAACCATTCATTTAGGATCGTTCAAAGTTACAACAGCACTGAAAAAAGGGACTTATGGCCATTTTTCATACTTACGACCATTGCAGCATCCCCATGGTCATGTGCTCAGAATTCAGACGCTTGGCAACTGACTCATATTTATGACGGTTGCGATGCCCCAGGGTCATGTGATCATTTTTTGCGACCTTCTGACAAGCAAAATCAATGGGGAAGCCGGATTCACTTAACAACCATGTTACTAACTTAACAACTGCAGTGATTCACTTAACAACTGTGGCAAGAAAGGTCGTAAAATGAGGCAAAACTCACTTAACAACTGTCTCACAACAGCAATTTTGGGTTCAATTGTAAGTCAACGACTACCTATATTAGTGTGTTTGCTTTTTGTATTAGCTTTTTATACTGGAGCGTTAAACATCTGCATTGAAGATGTAGTAGACTCAAAAGAATAAGATTCCATGATCAATTAAACATTTAAAACGTTGTAATTTAAACTAGGGCAAAAAAACAACAACATTGTGAAAGTACTTTACCTGCGCATCAGTTGAAAAACAAATGTAATAGGCAAATCAAAGCTACAATGAAAAATCATTATATTATTGCATGTTGGGCTTTTTTTACTCCATCTTTTACATTTGAAACATCACTTTAAATAGCTAAAATTTATGCACATAAATGTGTCTAGTTTAAGAAAGAAACAGTGATATTTTCAGTTGATTCCCAGAAAAGGAAAAATTGCTACTGCAGGTAACAATTTTAAATGCTAGCTTCTTGGGTGAAATTGGAATCTTTTATTTGCATAACTTGGTCTTGAAATGCCCTCTAGTGGTTATATATTGGATAAACTTCATCTACATTTACTGAGCCTCTTCAAAGCATGAAGGGGTTGTGCTGAAAAAAACCGAATTATAGCAGCAGATGGCTGACTAGTTGGTACTGATTCATAATAAGACAGTCCTTCCTAAAGGATTTCCCATCTCTGAGAGTTGATTGAAACAAAGCAGGTGAAGATCAGTGCAAAGAGAAATCAGTAACATTTCACTGCAAGGAGGAAGATGCACCAATTTACTTGCTTGTCAAAATTTGATATTAAAAGGTAGCAATGCTGGAATGTTAGCATCTGTTTTATATTGAGAGCAGATGTGGGGAAAAGCTGTGGCATTCAAGATGTCGATAAAGTAGAGGTACAGCCAGTCTTCATAGTTAGAGGAAATAAGAACAATTAAAACTCGGACCACACGTTTTCTGAATAGTTTTTAATCCCAGAGCTATAATTGCACTCAACAATGAACTAAAGGGCCACCATCAGTGAGCTGTTGGACAGTATTACTTGGTCTGTTGTGTGGATGTTTGGGTGGTTTAGGGGGGGGGAATTTGTGGTGAGTGGGAGTATATTTGGGGATTGTTATGTGTGTTGAACCTGGTCTTCGGGTGTTAAGTGAATTTTGTTGTATGGGTATAGTGTGTATACACGTACAATGACAATAAAGTTACAAAAATAAAAAAAGAATTAGAGTTCAACATCTGGAGAGATACAAATTCTCCATTCTTGACCTGAAGCTAGTGCAATTTAATAAAGGAAAGGTATGCATTTGGAAGCCCTGGGAATAGTTTCTCTGTGGATTATTAATAACCCATGCCTTTTGCTCATCCCCATGTAAAAAAAAAACAAAACACCATGAGTCTAGCCAAAGTTTTCTCTTTGGCTCTTGCAAAGTTCTCTGTAGAAAACAGAGAAAGAGGCAGGGGTGGGCTGGTGGGGGTTCGCAGGGGTTCGGGAGAACCTCTAGCTAAGATTCTGTGTAGTTCAGAGAACCCCCAAATCCCACTCCTGGCTGGTTCTGCCCCACCCCACCCACTCTGCCCCACCCCACCCAGGAGTCTCCACGTGGCCTGTTTTGGATGAAGGTAAGTGCAGGGTGCACGCAGAGGGCGAAAAATGGGCCTACCAGAAGTTCAGGAAGGTCAGAAATGAGCCTGTTTTCAGCCTCCAGAGGATCTCCGGAGCCTGGGGAGGCTGTTTTTGCCCTTCCAGAGGGTTGAGGAAAGCCTCTGGAGCCCGGGGAGGGCAGAAACGTCCCCCCCCCTGTGGTGCAGGCGGCTGACTAGGCCACGCCCACCATGGCCATGCCATCCAGCAACCTGGCAGAGAACCCCTTGCTAAAATTTTTGAAGCCCACCCCTGGAAAGAGATATAAATAAAGGAGAATATTTGTACCTCAGGGTTGAAATGGGGGATCCTTGGTGCTCTTTGAACTTTTCTTGCAGACATTTCATTACCCAAACTAGCTAACATCATCAGCACTGATGTATACCTACAATAGTTTGGATAATGAAATGTCTGCAAGGAAAAAAAAAAACCAAGCTCAGAGAGCACCATGGACCCCTCAAAAAGTGGTATGATTTGAACATGTTCAACGCATGGTGTCAAAAATCCTCACAAAGTTTCATTTGCTGAATACTCTAAAATTAAAAAAATCTTTTGCTCTATCTTGATTTCAGTCATTCGAACTCTTGTGTCAAATGTTCAGATTGCCTCATATATACTCTTTGAGTTATATCAGAAAGTTGGCCGGGAAGGCAGCCATTTTGAGAAGTAGTTGGAGAGCACATGGTCAAGAGCCGTGGTGGTGCAGTGGTTACAGTGCAGTACTGCAGGCGAGTTCTGCTGCCTGCCAGCTGCCTACAGTTCAAATCTCACCAGGCTCAAGGTTGACTCAAGCCTTCCATCCTTCTGAGGTTGGTAAAATGAGGAGCCAGATTGTTGGGGCAATATGCTGAATCTGTAAAACCACTTAGAGAGGGCTGTAAAAACACTGTAAAGCAGTATATAAGTCTAAGTGCTACTGCTATTGCTATTTTGGGAAATGTGGCAAAAGAGGATCAATTTCTATAGGGAATTGGCAGTGGACAGGGAATTTTTGCTGTGAAAGGAAACACCATCCTATTGTACATTTTCAAAAGTAAGTTTAGAAGGAAAGAACCATAAAAGAACCAAGAACATGTTTGTCCAGAACAGAGTTTTTCAACCTTAGCAATGTTAAAACAGTGTGGACTTCAGCTCTCAGAATTCCTCAGCCAGATTGCTGGCTACAGAAGTTTGGGAGTTGAAGTCCATATGTTTTAACATTGTTGAGGTGGAAAACCACTGTATTTAAAATGCAGACACAAAATGTCAGAGCAGAAATCTATGCAGCAAAGCAGAATAAATTTAGACTTATATGTACCTCTCTACAATGATGTGATAAAAAGTATATTTATCCCCAGTATCAAAGTAATGGACCATTCCAGTCACTTTCAAAAAGGGAAACTTTTATTCATGAATCAGGACATTTATTTCTACAGTTTGAAAAGTAGAAGTCTGTTTTTGTTCTTAAAAGAAATGATTCCCCCCCCCCAATGCAATCAAATTATGTTCTCTTCTAAGCAATGAATTTGATTATTCTCCTTAATGTTCAATATCTTTGCCTTAAACCCAGTAACCCCTACTGTGAAAAAAATTATTTTCAGCAAGATAATAAAAGAATCTGATGCTAATAAGCTGTTAATGCTTTCTCTTAACTAGGCTAATCTCTGGTCATTATTAAAAGTCATGCCTGTTCCAGCTTTACTGGAACAGTTAACCCCAAGAAGTCTTCAGATAGGAATGGAGTATTGATTACTTGTAGCAAGAAGTTGAACAGTTGTCTTACTATCTTTAAGAAGTGATGGGAACTGGCAAACTAGTGAAAGGAACATCATTGTCTTGTCACTGTACATACAACCATGTGATAACCTGTTCTACCTGCAACAGGTAGAAGCAAGAACATTCATTGGGTACATATTTATATTTTCTGAGAGCCTTAACAAAATAAGTGCTCTTTTCTGAAATTTTTAATCTTCTAGAGCAGGGGTCTCCAAACTTGGCAACTTTAAGACTTGTGGACTTCAACTTCCAGAATTCCTCAGCCAGCAGATTTCTGGGAAGCCCATAAATCGTAAAGTTGCCAAGTTTGGAGACTCCTGTTAGAGGCATCACCAAGCAGTACGGACAAATACTTGACTTTATTTAGCTTACTCACCCCTGCAATTATATACTTTAGAGTGGAATAACATGGGGGTGGGGGGCGTTGTAGTATGAAGAATAAGCAGAGAATGGACATGAGATCTGGATATAATTTCTGCCTGCTTAAGTATAGGATTTTCTTCTTCTTCGCAGAAAGAAGAAATAGGAGGAAAATAAAATAAAAAATTAGAAAGAATTTTATGGCGAAAAGTGAAATATATAAAATGGTGTTTGAGAAACTAAAAAAGTCACAAATTGTGACTCGGCCAATACTCTGTTCAGAAAAAATGCATTGTTTGTTTGTTTATATGTGTGTTTGAGAAAAATAAAAAACTTTCATTAAAAAAAGGAAGGTCTCACTGGAGAAGAGCCTAATGCTGGAAAAGATTGAGGGCAAAAGAAGAAGGGGATGACAGGGAATGAGGTGGCTGGATGCTGGATGGAGTCGCTGAAGCAGTAGGGGTGAGCTTAAATGGACTCCAGAGGATGGTAGAGGACAGGAAGGCCTGGAGTAACGTTGTCCATAGGGTCGTGATGGGTTGGACATGACTTTGCAACTAACAACAACAACCTACTTACTTACCCAGCCACCCATCTACCATCTATCTATCAATCCATCATCTATCGATCATCTATCTATAGATCATCTACTGGTTGCCTGTCTGTCTGTCTGTCTGTCTGTCTGTCTGTCTCTCTCTCTCTCTCTCTCTCTCTCTCTCTCTCTCTCTCTCTATATATATATATATATATATATATATATATATATATATAATGAAAATTCCATCTCCCTCCCTTCTCTTTTGAATTCCCTATCAAGCCCCATGCAGGTTATAACCTGATATAATACTCCTGCATAAAACACAATGCTCCTTTCCATTGATGATCCAGTGCTGGAGCCTTAAACTCCCCATTCTGCTAACTCAAGTATGAGCTCTGGTGGCTCAGCAGACTAAGGCAGTTATTAACATCCACTTACATCTGCTGCCTGCAATTACTGCAAGTTTAAATCCCACCAGGCTCAAGGTTGACTCAGCCTTCCATCCTTTCTAAGGTAGGTAAAATGAGGACCCAGATTGTGGGGGCAATAAGATGACTTTGTATAAATATACAAAAGTATGAAGGCTATTGCTTAACACATTGTAAGCCGCCCTGAGTCTCCGGAGAAGGGCAGCATATAAATCAAATTTTTTAAAAAAGTATAAAGCTGAAGTTTTATTGCATTCCAGATATGGACTCATTTGCGCTATCACTGGATCTCATAACTCCTGCAGTGATCTAGCTGTCATGAGGGATTATGCTAGGGAATGAGGGAGAGAAAAAAGTTCCTGCAATCTAGCATCTGCTTAGTTTTTAATCTTCTGGGATGGGATTATTTTTTTTTAAAAAAAATTCTTCTTCTTCCTTAAAAAAACAAAACAAAAATCAATGCAGGACTGTAATTTAGGGCTGCTCCTATCTTTATTCTTTGAATACCAACTTAACAATAATCACTTGCGTCAAAGGGGAAGAATCTCTAATAATCAGAAAAAACAAACTTTCAGTAGTATTTTAGGCTGATGGTAACCTGTTTCATGATAACCTTGGTTCTGTTTTATTCGATAGCCCTTAATAATTCTTTGTAGCCTTCAGTACCGGTTGGTCAACTACAAAATGTAGTAAGATGTTAATTAACTCTGTCTCTCTTTCAAAATGGCCCAACTAAGAGTTATATTTGGTGCAACCTTATCACATCAAAAAGATATAAGACATAAAGAGTCCCTTGGGAGTTGGGCGGCGTAGAAGTATGATTAATTAAATTAAAGAGGTGAGTCAAGCTATTCTCCAAAGCACCTGAAAGCAGGACAAGAAGCAATGGATGGAAACTAATCAAGGAGAGAAGCAATCTAGAACAAAGGAGAAATTTCCTGACAGTTAGAACCATTAATTGGTGGAATGACTTTCCTCCAGAAGTTGTGTGTGCTCCAACACTGGAGGTTTTAAAGAAGAGATTGGACAACCATTTGCCTGAAGTAGTATAGGATTTCCTGCCTGAGCAGGGGGTTGGACTAGAAGACCTCCAAGGTCCCTTCTAGCTCTGTTATTCTGTTATCCTTAGATTCTTGAATCCATTTCAAAGACAGGAAAGGAGAAGGCCTAGCCAGGGAGATCCCAGAGACATTAGAAGCCCTAATGGCCGAGAAGCTACTGTCCAAAATGATTCCATGGGAAGCAGTAGAGATATTGAATAAAAATAATAAACAAAATGTTTTTAGCAGTGCAGAATAAAGTCCCTTCCTTATGGTTTCAAGAGAAGACAAAATCAATAAGGGAACCTTAAAGAAAGCTCATAAATATAGTTAAACTCATAAAATAGTGAATGGTTGTGTTTAACGTGTTATTTATTCTGCAATAAACTTTTAACGGGTATCTATTTGCTTGAGAAAAGAAGCAAATGCTTTTAAAAAAACAGAGCAGCAAAGAATAAAGTCTGCTGTCTAAAGACCCGTTAGACCTTCAGTTAAGAATAAATATAGATTTACTCTCTGAGGTAGTGCTATGGAGCAAAACGTATGAGGCATTTAACTGAGCTGCAAATATCTGTAGCGATCTATCTCAACAAGGTGCTTTGGATCAATGAGGGATATCTCTTCTACAGGTGGACTAAACCAACTCAATTAGATACATTGCTTGCACAAAAGGCATTTCTGTGCATGTGCAGAGTGGCTATATTGCTACTGCATGATCCAGCTCTCCCCCAACCAATCATTGAGATGACCAGTAGCATGTCTAACTATATATTTACCCATGATAGTATGCTGTATTACTATTATCCTTCTCATCTTTTCTACTACGTTCTTTTATTGGCATCATTATTATGATTATTATGATTACTATGTTGCTTGCATGTACACTGAAAACTTCTGAACCAGAGACAAATTCCTTGTGTTACTAATCACACGTGGCCAGATAAAGTACTTTGCTCTGCTCTGCTCTATTCCAACGGTTGCTGGAATTAGGTATGTCTAGTTTAATGGAAAGGAGGACTAGGGGTGACATAGAATGGAATGGAATGGAATGGAATAGAATAGAATAGAGCCCTGGTGGCGCAGCAGACTAAAGCACTGTTATTAACATCAACTGCCTGCAATTACTGCAAGTTCAAATCTCACCAGGCTCAAGGTTGACTCAGCCTTCCATCCTTTCAAAGATAGGTAAAATGAGGACCCAGATTGTGGGGGCAATAAGCTGACTTTGTATGAATATATACAAAAGTATGAAGGCTATTGCTTAATGCATTGTAAGCCGCCCTGAGTCTCTGGAGAAGGGTGGCATATAAATCAAATTTTTTAAAAAATAGAATTCTTTATTGGCCACGTGTGATTGGACACACAAGGAATTTGTCTTAGATGTATATGCTCTCAGTGTAAATAAGGAGAATAAATACATCCATCAAGAATAAAAAGGTACAACACTTAGTGATAGTCAAGGTTACTAATAAGCTATCAAATTATACTAGGAAACAAATAAAAACAATATAAATTGAAAGATACAAGCAACATGGTTATAGTAATAAGTGGAAAGAGATAGATACTAGTAAGGAAGAGAAGAATAATAGTAATACAGTCTTGGTAAATTATTTGACAGCGTTGAGGGAATTATTTGTTTATCAGAGGGATGGCATTCAGGGAAAAACTGTCCTTGTGTGTAGTTGTTTTGGTGTGCAGTGCCCTATAGCGTCGTTTTGAGGGTAGGAGTTGAAATAATTTATGTCCAGGATATGAAGGATCTGTAATACATAGACATAGACATAGACATAGACATAGACATAGAGATAGACATAGACATAGACATAGACATAGACATAGACATAGACATAGACATAGACATAGACATATATAAAATTTATATTTGCTGATAAAGAAATAAAGGGAGACTAATATAGATGTATTTCAAGCTATTTAGCTCTCATTAGCTAACGATCCCCTTGCTTGGATTCGAACTTGGGTATGGCTAGCTGATGAGAGCTAAATAGCTTGAAATAGATCTATACTAGTCTCCCTTTATTTCTTTATCAGCAAATACAAATTTGATACAAAATGGTTTGTGGTGAATGTGACTGCTTGAGGGCTCCTGGATTGGAGCTGAAAGGCGAAAGGGAAGCAGGATGCTCCCTCCCACATTCTGTCTTAACTTTATTTATTATTTATTACTTATTAAAATTATTTATTAATAATTACAATTGGGATCAATTGTAATTATTAATAAATAATAGCAGATGCTTAATGCTACTTATTGATAATTAAAATGATTAATAATAAATAACCAGTAGGAGTGAGCTACAAATGGACGGCAAGCTGCCTCCAATTTTAGTGAAAGGTGATTCAAGCGTAAATTATGCTTGTGATTTATCATGCTTGTGATCCAGGATAATTCACAGAAATACATGTGTTTGTTTGCCATAATAAGTGGGCTATATGTTTCCTGGAAAGTTTTGAAGTCGGTGGAAACAATTAGTCAGGCTAATTATGTTTGGCTTATAAACCGCTTCTGAGCTGATCTAACTAATTATAGAACAATGTGTTAGGATTCTATATGATGTATATAATGTTAGAACCAGTTGTCCAGGCAATATATGTATACTGTAACTTTAAGCTGTAAATGTTACCTTCTTGCTGAGTCATGCTGTAATGGGATAATGACTAGTTAGGAGTATATTTAAACAAAGTATTGTAACCTGGTCAGGAGCTGCTGCTGCTATGAACTGCTGCTGCTATGAACTGCTGCTGCTGCTATGAACTGCTATTGTGACTGAACTGCTATGAGCTGCTAATGTGAAGGAGTTGCTATCTGTTGATGGATCTGCTACCATCGTGGTTTGTTAACCAGAGTGAGTTGTTTGGACTGATTTACTGGACTGATTTATTGGTGAAGACTTGGGATTTGTTTATGACTACGCTACTGCTTTTTCCTATGATAAAGTACACTTTTGCTAAACCAGTTTTCTTATTCATTGCTCTCAACGTTTCCTTGTGCAGTTACTCTGCTGGTTGGTAAAACAACATCAATATCCTTAACA
>WNWU01000031.1:2964195-2987159 GCA_012654045.1 Ptyas mucosa
GTGCAGTTACTCTGCTGGTTGGTAAAACAACATCAATATCCTTAACACAATGCATTAAAATCAAATTCATACGCACCACCAGCCCAGTGTATAATGTTAGCTTTGGTTGTTTACCATTGTAGTCCACCAGGAGTTTGTTCTCCTAATTACCCTCTGCATAATAGGAGACCTCATAATTACTAGCTGGCTGTTCCTTCGTAATGTTTAATGCATTGCAATCTCTTAATATATGCAACCGCGATGATGATTTAGTCACCCCTCATGGAGCAACAGAGAACCTTTTCGAGATTAAAGATGTGAAATCTCGACGTGATAATTCTGCCCAGCCAGAAAGGTTCTTGATCAATAACTATAGTGTTCTTGAAATAGTATGCAAGTAATTGAATGCGTTCTTGAAATACTAGGTAAGTAATGAGTTGGGAGTTTTCAGTAGCATTTGGTGGTGCTTTGTTTCCACCTATTTAAAGTTGTAGTTATTCAGTATCAATTCTTATTATGTGGCTAGCACTGTTCATGATCAACGTTGATGGTAGCTAGATTGATTATGCGCCATTAAGTAAGTGTCAATCCTTAGCAACCATATATCTATATCTATATCTATATCTATATCTATATCTATATCTATATCTATATCTATATCTATATCTAATCTCTATCTCTATCTATCTCTATCTATCCTCTCTCTCTCTCCCCCTCCCTCCCCCCTCCGCTCTCTATATATACACAGATACACAGATACACAGATACAGATACAGAGATACAGAGATACAGAGATAGAGATAGAGATAGAGATAGAGATAGAGATAGAGATAGAGATATCTAGATCTAGATCGATCTATCTATCTATCTATCTATCTATCTATCTATCTATCTATCTATCCAGTCATGGGATTCAAATTTTTTTACTACCTGTTCTATGGACGTGGGTTGGTGGGTGTGCCATGGCTTGATGAGCGTGGCTTGGTGGGTATGGCAGGGAAAGGATAGTGTAAAATCTCCAATCCCACCCCACTCCAGGGAAAGGTTACTGCAAAATCCCCATTTCCTCCCAATCAGCTGGAACTCGGGAGGCAGATAATAGATGTGGGCGGGGCCACTCAGAGGTGGTATTTATCAGTTCTCCGAACTACTCAAAATTTCCACTACCAGGTCTCTAAAAACTGGTTAGAACCTGCTGAATAGCACCTCTGTTTCTATCTATCTATCTATCTATCTATCTATCTATCTATCTATCTATCTATCCAGGTAGTTCTTGACTTACAACCACAATTGAGCGCAGAATTTATGTTGCTAAGTGAGAAATTTGTTGAGTTTTGTGACCTTTTCTCATCACATTTGTTAAGTGAAACACTGTGAATGTTATATTAGTAACATGGTTGCTAAGTGAATCTGGTTTCCCCATTGAGTTTGCTTGTCAGAAGGTCAGAAAAAGTGATCACATGACCCTGGGACACTGTAACCATCATAAATATGAGTCAGTTGTTAGGCATCCTAATGTAAATCATGTGACCATGAGGATACTACAATAGTCATAAGTGTGGAAAATGGTCATAAGTCACATTTTCAGTGCCATTGTAACTTTGAACGGTCACTAAATAACTGTTGTAAGTCAGGGACTACCTATATATATTTCCAGGACGCTCTGTCCCCAACCTTGTCCTTCAAATTATCTAATGGTTCATCTTTTGCTGTTATAAATGAGTCCTTAATTCCTTGTTGCCTTCTTTTTCTCTTTCCTTCTACATTTCCTAGGATTATAGACTTCTCCAGAGAACTAAGTCTTAGCATAATATATCCAAAATATAATAATTTGAACTTGGGTATATGTGCCTTGAGAGAGAACTCGGGATTGATTTATTCTAACAATTGCTTTTTATTTGTTCTAGCACTTATTTGATTTGTTCTACCGTTTGTTTTGCTTGCTTGTTTTGTTGGCTGTCCATGGTGTTCTCCAGAATTCCTTCCAGATTTAGAAATGTTAATATTTTTTCTGCTTCTTCAAACTTTTACTTCCATAGCATGTCCCCGGGAATTCAATTGCCTGCATGACTGTGAGGTTTTTGTTGTTGTTGGTATAGTAACATTACTATAGTAACATGACAGCTTGCCTTCAGAAGTTGTGGGAGCTTCATCTCTGGAAGCTTTCAAGAAAA
The DNA here is from genome assembly GCA_012654045.1 of Ptyas mucosa. Taxonomy (NCBI): domain Eukaryota; kingdom Metazoa; phylum Chordata; class Lepidosauria; order Squamata; family Colubridae; genus Ptyas; species Ptyas mucosa. The sequence continues at coordinate 2,966,349 of WNWU01000031.1, forward strand.
GACTGGACTGCCATCTGTCAGAAATGGTGTAGGGTCTCTGCTTGGGCGGAGGGTTGCACTAGATCAGGGGTCTCCAACCTTGGCAACTTTAAGACTTGTGGACGTCAAGTCATAGAATTCCTCAGACAGCTTTGCTTTGAATTCTGGGAGTTGAAGTCCACAAGTCTTAAAGGTTGCCAAGGTTGGAGACCCCTGCACTAGGCGACTTACAAGGTCCCTTCCAACTCTTTTAATCTGTTACTCCGTTATCTGTTACTCCCTCTGAATTTTCTAAGGATTTCATGGCTCTTCTACCAAGTGCTAATCTACAACGTATTTCTTGAATTCGGGTTCTTACTTATGATAGTTGATCCTAAAAAGCAGATCCTAAAAGTTAGTCACCACTTCAATATCCTCAGTTTTTAAGAATGATTTATGTATTTATTGTCATTTGTTTGGGGGTTTTTCTTAATTTTATTTCAGTTTGATGCAACCCAGCTGACTTTTATTTAATCTTTGTCACAATTCCTTTTTATTATTATTATTTTGTCTCCACATTTATCACTAGAATGTTCAGATCATTGCATGATCAGCTATCAGAGTAATGTCATAGGTTATTGATTTTGTTTCTCCTGCTCATCTTCTTCTAATTCAGCTTCCCTCAGTAGACCCCAAGCCTACATGTTGAATAAATAGCATTTATTGTATGTTAATATGTATTATTATTATTATAAGATATTAAGAAGAAAATGGAGAGCATTATGTTTAAATGTTTAATATACTATTTAACATTCAGCCACAATAGGAATTGCCCTTCATTGCATCCCCCAGCAAGACTCAACCAAGCCTGGGGCGCAGACAACCTACAAAGTTAGCTAAGTTAGATCTCCGCATAGCCCCCTGGGAGTCTGACAACCAATAGAATATATTTCTTGCACAGGAACAGGAAGCTCAAGGACATGGCCCAAGAGAGGGTATAAATATCTCTCTCACCCATGTGTTCAATTGTACCAGGACCATGTGCTTAATGGTTCTGCTCCATTAAACCCTCTTTCCAATCAGCCTCCATGTTTCCAGTGTCATTCTCCCCTCTTGAACTGAACCCAGATGGATATTTCCTCCCAGAGAAGGAAGGAAGGAAGGAAGGAGGGAAGGAAGGAAGGAAGGAAGGAGAGGGGGGGGAGAGAAAGAGAAAGAGAGGGAGAGGGAGAATCCAGACTTGGGATTTTCTAATTACTAGGATTAATTTCTATTTTACCTGCAGCCCTTCTGTTCCTGGTTTTCCTGTCTAGATAATGAAAAAAGTGTTAATGGCACCAATTAAAGGGTGTAAACATGATTTATCGGTCTGTGTAACTTTCCAGATCACTAAAGATGCAACAGGAAGAGGTGCCTCCTGCAATCTAAAGACAATTTAAACTAAAGCAGTTCTTTCCAATTTAGGTATTTAATTAAAGACTTTTAAAGTTTAATTAAAAAGTTAAATCATTAGTCTAATTCTGGAGAGAGCTTTTTTTTTTGTTTCATAGCACAAAGCAAGGAAAGGGTTACATATTTATGATAACCAGATTTTACAGTTTCCCATTCCAACCATTGCTGACTGGGGAATTCTGGGAGTTGAAGTCCACATATTTTAAGGATATCAAACTCACGGCGTCACGTTGTTGTCACATGACGTAGCACGACTTTTCCTCCCTTTGCTAAACCGGGGGGGGGGGGGTATGGCCAGTGCGTGACGCATCCGGCCCACGCTGACACCCCCTAACACCACTTTTGAAAAGTGTCAGAAATGCCTGGGAACAGGAAGCTTTGAGTTTTTGCATTAGATCACTGCAAGATGTACTAATTCCTTCTGTTTCTCTGTGCACATGATTCGAATCCTTATGCTTCTATAAATTGAACTATTTATTCTTCCACTCTTAACTTGGCACCCTACCTTGGCTTCCCGTCATATTTCCAGTAATGCTGGTAGGGAAGGTAGGCAGTGGTAGGATTCAGATAATTTAACAACCGGTTCTCTGCCCTAATGACTGGCTGGGTGGGCATGGCCAGGGGGTGTGCCCATTTTTGCTCTCCCTGGGAGCAAAAATGGGCGGTGTGGGGCTGCACCGCATCCCCGTGCTCCGTTTTGGGCCTAGTAGGCCTCCCTGCAGTCTCCTGGGAGCAAAAATGGGGCACATGGGGACTTCTGGAAGGGGCAGGGCAGCGATTTAACCACCGGTTCGGCCGAAGTGGTGCGAACCAGTTGAATCCCACCACTGAAGGTAGGACAGGAGAAGGAGCAAAAAACAAAAATTGAGATGAAGGTGAAATGAGGGAGGAAGTCCCAGAAATTTTACCTGATTATATCATAGGTGTAAAGATGCCAAAATGCAGCAGCAGACAGACAAAGAAAGAGGAAAGGGATACACAAAGAAATACAAGATACGAGAAGTAGATAAATGATTTCATTATTCCATCAGCTTTTGGGGGTTTGAGGTGCGGTCACAGTGCTGCTGTTTTTAATAATGTTTTAATACTTTTGCTTTCAACTTATTTGTCTGATTTACTTCCACTTACGACTTATTGGTCGTAAGTGGAGGTAGTCCTCCACTTACGACCACAATTGAGCCCACAATTTATGTTGCTAAATGAGAAATCGGTTAAGTGTGTTTTGCCCCAGGCAATTGATGGACAAGAGATCTAGAAGGGGTTTTCCTTGAAGATCTTGTGAGTAGTTCACCTGATAAAGTGAAGGATTGTGTTGTAACATTTGTGGTGGAAAACTTGGCCATTGTGGGTGGTTTTCAACAGACTTGTGTTTCTAATTTGCCATTATTCCCTCTACTGGTAAGGATATCCAGGAAGGGTAATTATTTTCTCCTTCCCTTGTGACTTTTATTTCTTTGAAGATGCTGTTGATTGTTTCATGTGCCTCTTCTAGTTGATCTTTTTTTATTATGCGAAAGTTGTCCGTCTACACAGTGGTTCCATACTGTTGGTTGTATATGTGGGAACGCTACCGTTTCTAGATATAGACTATGCATTATAGTCTCTGCTATGAGTCCTGCTAGTGGGATGTGGTGGCTCAGTGGCTAAGTTGCTGAGCTTGTCACTCGAAAGGTCGGCGGTTCAAATCCCTAATGCTGCGTAACGGGGTGAGCTACCGTTACTTGTCCCAGCTTCTGCCAACCTAGCAGTTCGAAAGCACATAAAAAATGCAACTAGAAAAATAGAGACCATCTTTGGTGGGAAGGTAACAGTGTTCTGTGTACCTTTATTTATTTATTTGTCACATTTCTATGCTGCCCAACTAGGAACTCTGCGCAGCTTACAGCAAAAAACAATGCGAACAATATCCCATAAATTTTTTTTAAAAGAACATTAAAAACCCATACACTCCATTCCATGGCCGGGTCTCGCAAGATACCCGCATGTGGCCGGCATGGCATTTAGTCATGCTGGCCACATGACCACGGAGATGTCTTCCAACAGCGCTGCCTCTTCGGCTTTGAAACAGAGATGAGCACCGCCCCCTGGAGTCTGGAATGACTAGCACATATGTGCGAGGGGAACCTTTACCTTTTTATGAGTCCTGAGAATTTTATTTGACCCAGAGTTGCTTTGAATTGGATAACTTCAAATATCCAATAAATTAAATTAATTAAATTAGTTTATAGCTTTGGATTTATTTGGTAATCCAGGTATTAATTTAAGCAAGGTTAATTAGGCTACCGTTTACTGGGAATGATACATAGGAGCCGGATAAAATGTTGCTATTAAATCATATTATTTTATAGGAAACCATATGGCTCTTGTACTTTTCTTATACATTAATATGTATAAAGTAGATAACTTGGACTATAAAATAGAAGACTTCTTGTAAAAACACCTCAAAATAGTCTAATAGTATAAAAACTTGCATACCTTAGAGCAGAAATTCCCAGAGGAAAGAAGGAAGGAAAGAGAGAAGGAGAGAAGAAAGGAAAGGAAGGAAGGAAGGAAGGAAGGGAAATCCCCCCCCCCAAATATCCTATTAAATTATTACCCAACTTCCAGGGTGAAGATAGCACAAGTTTCTAAGCTAATTTTAAAGCTGTGGAATTAAATACATTTTCAAAGCAGATTACTTTCAAGCAAAATGAACCCCCTTCCTCAAATTTATACATGCTAATAATTAGATAATCAGTATTTAATTTTTCTTCAAGCTCATTTCTAATTGCTCCTTGCATTATTTTAAATTAGAAAGAAGTAAATTACATTTTAAAATTAAAAATAGCAAAATTACATCAAATCCACATTACATTTTTATTTCTATTATTATTATCAACTCTGTTTTATTGCCACCCCCCACAGAGTTTAAAATAAACTTTTCTATCTTTGTCCTCCATCTTTTCTACTCCAGTCCATCCCATTGTTTACTTAGTTATTAAACGTATATCTTACCATTCAACCCCAAACAGTCAAGATAACTATAAGATGAAGATTAAAAGAACACATTGATGATGAAAGCATTAGTGTGCATCAGTAAAAAAAGTTCATGAAATAAAAATATGTTGATAAGAAATGGTTGCTTTCCGCGATCAGTTGGATGTTAACACCAGCTTAAGTTTGTGTAGTTTTCTTTGGCAGTGACCTTTGGAATCTATTTTTCTGCTTATCATTGTCATTCTGCTATATTTGACCTAGAACAGGGGTGTCAAACTCAATTTCATTGAGGGCCGCATCAGGGGTGTGGTTGACCTCGGGGCGGCTGGGGGGGGCGTGGTCGACTGGATGGGTGTAGCCAACAGGGTGGGCGTGGCCAGTTTGACACCACTCTCCAAACTGCTGACATGTTTCCTCTTCGCATTGGGTAGACTAGGCTGAAGCCATGCTGGCCTGATGTTTCTTCTTTGTATTGGGTAGACCGTGCCAAAGCAACGCAGGCCGGCCCCTTACATTTTCCAGGACAGCCCTATGGGCCGGATCTGACCATACGCGGGCCAGATCTGGCTCATGGGCCTTGTGTTTTACACACCAGATCTAGAATAATGGATCTTATCATCCTCTGGCTCATAATTAACTTTAACTTTTGTGGACAAATTAAAGGAACACCCATGGGATCATCATTCTCAGGACTCATAGCAGAGACTATAACATTCCCACACATAACAACCAAAAGTATGTAGACGACATCTTTGTCAGAATAAAAAAGGAACAACTAGAGGAGACACAAGAAACAATCAACAACATCTTCGAAGAAATAAAAGTCACAAGGGAAGGAGAATACAATCGCACATTTCCCTTCCTGGATATCCTTACCAGCAGAGGAAATGTCGGCAAATTAGAAAAAGAAGTGTATTGGAAAAACCACTCACACTGGCCAAATGTTTTACTACTAAAGTTACAACACAACCTGCCACAAGAGGAACGGTGTAAGACCATTATTCAGACAAGTACAAATGCACTGCCACAATCCTGAACAACAGAAAAAGGAATCAGAACTTCCATATACCATCTTCCAACAAAATGGATACCCAGATAAGTTTACTCAAAAGTATCTAACCACTCAATTCACCAGTTTAAGCCGCGAAAAGGAAAACATTGCTATACATCATAAACATACCAGAAACAACCAACAGACACAGCATCAAGGGTGAAATCCAGCAGGTTCTGACAGGTCCTGGAGAACTGGTAGCGGAAATTTTGAGTAATTCGGAGAATCGGCAAATACAATCTCTGGCTGGCCCCAGAGTGGGATGGGAATGGAGATTTTGCAATATCCTTCCCCCAGGAGTGGGGAGGGAATGGGGATTTTGCAATATCTTTCCCCAGGAGTGGGGAGAGGATTTTGCAGTATCCTTCCCCTGGAGTGGGGTGGGAATGGAGATTTTGCAGTATCCTTCCCCTGCCATGCCCACCAAGCCATGCCCACTAAGCCGCGCACACAGAACTGGTAGTACAAAAATTTGGATTTCACCACTGCACAGCCTCATCATAGCAAACCAACCAACTTGAAACATCTTATGTAAACCAAAAGACCCAATAGCCCAAGAATGAAAAACAGGAGTAAATTATGACCTACAGTGTAAGGACTGTAACAGCCACTATGTAGGACAGACAGAAGACCAGCAGATCACATCCAGGAACAATTAGCTGTCAGAAGATGAAAACGTGTTAATCTCACAACACAATGAACAGATTGATTACTGTTTAAAATGAGAAACTTTGATGATCCTATCTAAATTAAAAATGCTGGTGAATTCCTGGAAGTCTGGCATTCAGACAAATCATGCATCAGTAGACACATAGAGATAAATCACATGTACCCACCATTCAAAGAGCCAATTACAAAAGCTAAAATGGAAATAAAAGGAGCAGGACACATCCTCTCCACAACCAACACCCAGATAAAATGGAGTTAACACCAGCCAAATAATCTAACAGGAAACAATTCCTAATCAAGGAACTACCAAGGAGAAAACCACACCCCAACCAACACTGGCAGGGCAAACTACAGTATTAACACTGATGAAATTATCTAGTCTGGTAATAAAACGTCTGCAAGTAAATAAGCTCAGAGAACACCAAGGACTCCACCTATCCTTCTAGAAACAGCTGTATTACACGCTTTTTAGTAGCACTTAAATTTATTAGCAATCAGAACAGAGTTCTTAATAGAAAATACGGAACAATAATGGGATACCAAACTAGTATTCATTTTAGGAGGCTTTAGAGTACCAGAATGGGACATGGTGGCTCAGTGACTAAGATGCTGAGCTTGTCGATCGAAAGGTTGGCAGTTCAGTGGTTCGAATCCCTAGTGCCGCATAACGAGGTGAGCTCCTGTTACTTGTTCCAGCTTCTGCCAACCTAGCAGTTCAAAAGCACGTAAAAAATGCAAGTAGAAAAACAGGGATCACCTTTGGTGGGAAGGTAACAGCGTTCTGTATGTCTTTGGCATCTAGTCATGCAGGCCACATGACCATGGAGACATCTTCGGACAGCGCTGGCTCTTCGGCTTTGAAACGGAGATGAGCACTGCCCCCTAGAGTTGGGAACGACTAGCACATCTGTGCGAGGGAAACCTTTACCTTTACCTTTAGAGTACCAGAAGAGATTGGGTATGTTTGCCACATGATTAAATTTTTTAAAGGCATTTTAGGGCTTTTTGTTCATCTGACAAACATAAATATGGCATTGAACTATTTGCTTTAATTAAATGTTTATTTTTTTCCAGAATTTTCCTAATCTTCCCAAGTCCTCTTTGAGAGAAATGGTTTTAGAACATGTGATAAGAACATCAGCAACACCTGGCATTTTTTGTTCATGAAGCTGAAGTAAACTTTATTTTACTGCATAGTATTTCATCTGGTTATACTAGAGCTATGCCTACCTAAGTGAATTACTTCGCCGGTAACAGTCATGGAGCAGTTGCCAGAACTCAGCTAAGAACACAAAACATCATCATTTAAAGCCATACCGTAAAGCTATAGATATTCAAATCACACGTGAATCATCTCCCTTTACACATGTGATACCCAACTGAACTAACGGCGGACAACCATCTGGGTTGGCCATCTGTTCTTCCACATCAAAATATCGACTCCCAATTTGGCCTCCATGCAAAGACTGTAAATTCGTAAATGCATTCATCCCCATGCATTTCAAGAGCAGTGCTGGAATTAGCCTTTTGACACGATGGTTGGACAGAGTCCAACACACTAGCAAAGGTCTCTTGAGATAGACAATCTTACCACTTGAATGGCTACATCAGAGAAATAGTCCATGTGGTGCCTCAATAAAGTCTCTGAGCCATATGCTCCTTTGGTATTCTCTTTACAAGGGCTCTTGGCTGATCCTCATCTACCCCATTCTGGAAAAAAAATCTTCAGGAGAGGAGCATAACTTTCACTTCTTCCTCCTTGTGTCTGGTGAGAAATCAGGTGTGTTTTCCCAGGTTTCCCAGTTTTGTACCTTTTCGGCTCATTTTATAACTGAAGATTTTATCCTTCATCTGCTTACTTGTTTTATTTTTATTTATTTGTTATAACATTTACACGCCACCCATCTCATCGTTGAGTGACTCTTTTTACCATTATTGTCTACATTTTCTTGCATTCATATTTTATTATCATTCTTATCTATTTTGTATTTACTTTTAGTGGACTGATAGGCACACACAAATACCCTGTTTTCCCCAAAAATAAGACCCAACTGGAAAATAAGGCCAGCGTGATTTTTCATGATGCTTGTAATATAAGCCCTACCCCAAAAATAAGTCCGAGTTAAGATTGCAGCAGATGGAGGTGTTTAGTACTGTATTTTCCCCAAAATAAGATCTAACCAGAAAATAAGCCATAATGTGTTTTTTGGAGCAAAAATTAATATAAGACCTGGGCTTATTTGGGGGAAACAAGGTACACACACATACATATACATACATGATGCATATATATATATATATCTGAGTCTCCCAGAATGCAGCAGAGAGTTGCAGGAAAAAAGCCCAGCACTTGTGAATTGAGATTTCACAGAACCAGGGCGGCAGAACATCATAGGGGACACACCCACACACCCACACACACACACATATGTACATACGTACGTACGTACGTACATATGTATGTAGGCCTTTGGTTATTCGGGTTTTCTCCCGCGTAAAATTAGAAGTGTCTTGGCAACGTTTCAATGAAGTCTCATTCGTCATCTTCAGGCTGGTGTTCTCAGCTTCGTGCTTCCAGGAAACACCCGCGAAAACCTCAGAATATATATATATATATATATATATATGTATGTATGTATGTATGTATGTATGTGTATATATATATATATATATATATATATATATATATATATATATATATAATTAATAATAATAATAATAATAATAATAATAATAATAATAATAATAATAATTTTATTTCTATACCGCCCTTCTCCCGAAGGACTCAGGGAGGTGTACAGCCTATTAAAAGCACAAGACAAATATCAATTAAAATTATTAAAATTATTAAATAATTCGGCTCAATTTAAGACCCCCAAAATTTAAAATTTAAAATTTTTTATATATATAGTAGGTTTTATCTTGCTGTTTTCTGACTTCATGGTTGTAATAAATGATTTGATTTGATTCGATACAGGATGTTTGCCTCTGCTTCTTTTCGTCAGTGATTGTACTTCCTTTGAAATCATATTTCAATATTTGTGAAAGTAACCAGAAAAGGCTATCCAAGAAATCATGAACCTCTCTGTTTCTCAATTGAGACACCCCTCAATGTTCTTCTACCCCTCATCTTTCAGTTCCTTCAATGAAGTTTACATTCTTAAAAATAAAACTTTTAAGACGGTTTGCGTGTCTTAAGCCCCAGAACATCCTTCTCTTCATCAACTGTCAAAAGTAACCATCTTATCACCGGAATATGTTGGACCAGAGCTCCCATCATCCTTGCCCGACTCCACCTTTGTGTCTAAAGATCATTGGAGTTGAAGTCACATTGGTTGGTAGAATGTTATTCTGCATTTTCGATGAGCTTTTCATGCACATCCCCTGAGTTGTGGTGGCACCTGTGGTTACAATGCAGTATTCCAGGCTAACTTTGACCACAGCCTGGAGTTCGATCCTGACCAACTCAAGATTGACTCAGCCTTCCATCCATCCGAGGTTGGTAAAATGAGGACCCAGATTGTTGAGGGGTAACATCAGGGGTGGGTTCTACTTACCTTTATTACCGGTTCACAACGGGATCGCGCACGCATGCTTGCTTTGCTTGCACACGCGCCTTGCTTCTGCGCAGATCGCAGATGACGACATCGGGGGCAGTGGGCAGGGCCTCCTGCCGGTTTTACTACCTGTTCTAGCGAACCGGTCAGAACCGGGGGCAACCCACCACTGGGTAACATGCTGAGTCTGTAAACCACGTAAGAGAGAGCTGTAAAGCACTCTGAAGCGGTATATAAGTCTAAGTGCTATTGTTATTGCTATTTTCAACATGAACTGCATAAATTTTGCATCCTACATGGCTTAACTTCCCTTTCCAAACTTTATAGCATTTGGTACCTTCCCATAATGCAGTCTGGCAGTCTCTGTAGACCACACTGTAACACTTTGGTGTCACAATATGACACGTACCTCTTCAATTATACAGGTTCATCTAATCCTCCCAATGAGCTGAGATATGATATCCAAAACACATGGGATTGTTCCTGCTTTGTATATTAATAGCAATGTTTGGCAATTCTGACAACATTTGCCTCCTTTTCAAGCAATGTTGCTGTCAGGCGATACACTTCCTAATAAAGCACGTAAGGCAACAATATGGTGTAAAAGTGCCCCACAAAAGCAGAAGACATACAATGGTGGAGAGAGATACCTGTTTTTTTTAAATGTCCTTGTTTATGCAAGGAAGGAAGATTAACAGTATCACCCCTCTTGCTAATGTTGTCAAAGTCAAATTTTGATGGTCTTGCCAGGGGCTCTGAAGATGCAGAAGAAGATTGAGTGAGGGAAAAGTCAACTGTCTTGTGCAAATTGGCATTTACATAAAAAACAATAACAACAACCCTGTACCATTTGATGCGGATGGGATGATCCAGCAACATGCATTGAAACTGGGTTTGTTTGCAAGACAAAATGAAATCAAAATGAAAATAATGAGTACTCTCATTGGATTGTTTTAAAATATGAAAAAAAAAATAAATCGGCATCATGGAATCTATAGCGTTAAGATGTGCATTTCTGCCTCCTGTTGTACCTGCGTTTTCTCCCAGTTCAACTACATCAACAGAGGGATAGCATCAGGATCACGAGAATGGATACAGTAGTACTCTATTTATTTTTGTTCAATTTTTAGGCCGCCCATCTCCTCTACACGGTGACACTATATTGCACTACTGTGACCACACTTGGAATACTGCATCCAATTCTGGTCGCCATGATCCCAAACCGATGCTGAGATCCTAGAAAGGGAACAGCACCAAGATGATAAGAGATCTGGAGGCTGAATGTATGATAAATGGTTAATGGAACTATGTATCTCTAAGCTTGGTTGTTTTCTTGCAGAAGTTTCATTACTCAAACTCAGGGGTGAAATCCAGCAGGTTCTGACAGGTTCTGGAGAACCAGTAGCAGAAATTTTGAGCAGCTCGGAGAACCAGCAAATACCACCTCTGGCTGGCCCCAGAGTGAGGTGGGAATGGAGATTTTGCAATATCCTTCCTCTGCCATGCCCACCAAGCCACACCATGCCTACCAAGTCGTGCCCACAGAACCAGTAGTAAAAAAAATTGAATTTCACTGCTGCCCAAACTAAATAACATCATCAGTGCTAGTAAGGAGTGGGGTTTGTTCTCAATTTATGTTCTAGTGGCTTGCCCTATCTGTTGGTGGAGGTGGCCTTAGATATCCTTTGGATGGTCCTCTGGAGGCCAGAAATGGCCTGTTTCCCAACTTCCGGTTGGGCAGGAAGTGACTTTTTTGTTGTCCCCAGCCTCCAGAGACTCCTAGAGAGGCTCTGGAGCCAGTTGAGATAGAAAAATGGGCCTTCCCCAGGCCCTCCGGAGGAAGGAAACAGCCTGTTTCATTACTTCTGGTGGGCCCAGAAGGCCCAAAAATCAGCTGGCCGGCGGGCACATGCATGCCGGAGCTGAGCTCACGTGCCCACTGATATGGCTACATGTGCCACCTGTGGCACGTGTGCCATAGGTTCGCCATCACGGATCTAGACTCTTTCCTGAAATGGTATCGGTTCTCCTGCTTGAGCAGGGGGCAGGACTAGAAGACCTCCAAGCTCCCTTCCAGCTCATTCAATGCTCACCTGGCTTCTGATTTCTGGTGTTTTTGTGTTTTTGCTGTATTGGGTCAGGCACTTTTTGATAAATGTTGTGTGGATATCCATTTTGTTGGAATACTTCCTATAGATGCTCCTTTTTTCTGCTGTTCGGGGTTGCTGCAGTGAGTTTGTGCTCATCTAAATAAAGTTTATGCGGCTTCTCTTGTGGGAAGCACTACAAGACCAAAGCAACAACCCAACCTCCCTGGCTTAACCATAAGTTTAGTTGGAAAACTGTGACCATCCTAGACCAAGCCAAGTCCAAAAACGCCAGGCAATTTCTAAAATACTGGCACTCTTGACAAACGAGCCATCAAAAGACACATGGGCATAAACAACATCTATATACTACGCAAAAGAGACAAGAAGCCAAAAAGGGAACAAAAAGACCAAAACACCTCCCCTCACCGGCAATTATTGTACCCAGTTTTTAACTATTTGCATTTTTAAAATTTGTTGCACTAGGCCAAAAGATGTGTTTGCATAGCTCCTGCAAAGAACAAGCTTGGATGTAACATGCCAGTTTTGAGAACATACTTTGGAGGACTCTGCTGGGCCCAGAAAGGAAGTTTTAGGCTTCGAGTTTTCTCATCTTCTTTTTGCTTCCTATTTTACAAATCATGTGATACAGAATTGTACATCATCTCCTTTTAACAACCCCATAATCCCATGCAGGGTGGAGTCTGGGCAACTGAATGGAGCTGAGTGTTTATACTGGCCGGATGCCCTTCCTGTCACCAATGCGGAGTTTTGTTCAGCAGATATATTCTCATTGTGCCCAGAGAGAGAAATATCTTTCTCTACCTAAGATCGAACTTCTAGCCTCCTGATTGTGAGGTGAGAGCTCCACCTCTAGGCCACCGCACTGCTCTGATACAGAACTATACATGCAATCCCCTATTGATATTTTTTTCCCTTGCTTAAAGCAGAAATAAATGTCAACATCTGAAACTCTTCTCTAGAGTTGTTGTTTTTTCATTTCATACTAGATTCTCTTAGCGGTATTACCCATGAAGTACAGCAAAGTAAATAATGTCACTTAACTTAAAGAGGTTCCTCTGGCAAAAGCTAGGCAGATATCTACCATTGCTAAGGGTATGTGGAATAACTAAGGTTTACTTGATGTCTGCCATTCTGAAAAATAGTTTTGTTGTTATGGTGTGTATATGTATATATAATTTGTTTAGAGCTGAGTAGACAAAACCTAAGCATTAAATGCAAGAAGTCAAGCTAATTTCTCTTCTCCCTATTAAGTTTTTGATTTATGCTTTGTTTGCAAACAGCTGCTGATGCTGCCTGAAAATTTGCAGAACAGCCATCGTGTAGATAATTTTGCTAATATATTCTGTAACAGTGCAAATTCACTTCTTTTTTTTCTTAATCTGCATAAAAGCAGGAACTTTGAAACATATCCAGCAGAAAAATATGGCTAGTGCATTTCTGAAAAATGCTAAGCCAGTGGTTAAAAGCATTGGCTTTGGGGAGATCTTATACTGAGATGAGAATCAATATACCTTTTCTAAGTCTCAGCTTCTGAAGGAAGGACCTGGATCATTTTCTCTAGTATTTGAGTAGGCTTATATGTTAGTATGGCTATGGCTGTGAAAGTTGGACCATAAGGAAGGCTGAGCGCTAAAGAATTGACGCCTTTGAACTCTGGTGCTGGAGAAGACTCCTGTGAATCCCTTGGACTGCAAGGCGATCAAACCGGTCAGTCCTAGAGGAGATCAACCCTGACTACTCTTTAGAAGGCCAGATCCTGAAGAGGAAACTCAAGTACTTTGGCCACCTAATGAGAAGGAAGGACTCACTGGAAAAGAGCCTAATGCTGGGAAAGACTGAGGGCAAAAGAAGAAGGGGATGACAGAGAATGAGGTGGCTGGATGGAGTCACTGAAGCAGTCGGCGTGAGCTTAAATGGACTCCGGGGGATGGTAGAGGACATGAAGGCCTGGAGGAAAGTTGTCCATGGGGTCGCAATGGGTCGGACATGACTTTGCAACTAACAACAACATATGTTAGTTCTGGAAATGGTAACCACCTAAGAACTTCTAAGTTAACATTTGAACAGGACAGACCTATCAGCTCTGATTATCTGCAAAAATCAAGATAATTACTAGATGGCAGCAAAGAGCATGATTCACCTATTTTCCTTTGCTGCCATCTAGTGGTCATCCAAAAATCTTGCACAGTAGTCCACAATGACAGCTTTAAAAGAGGCAAGTGCTTTTGGGGGCAAAGCAATGTTCCAGTGTCATGGAAAAGTTCCCTGAAGAATAACTAATTAATTAATTTTAGGCATTTCTTAAATTGCTCTTTACTGTACTGAAAAAGAGTCCCCAAATGGCTTATATGGGATCAGTGAAAGCAAGAATAATTTCTCACCATTGATTTACAATGTAAAAGTCACAATATAAAAGAAGCATGGGATGAAAGAGTTAAAATAAACGATTCGGGCACCAAACTGTAAAGAGTTCTTGGCTGTGTTCTTATGACATATTGAGCCTCTGATCAGCAACTGGATTTTTGGCTTAGTGTGTTGTCCAAATCCAATCCAGATAGTGGATAATGGTTTGTACTGTATGAACTTATAAAATTAGTTCATTGGGTAGCCAGAATGCATTTTATCCAAACATAGCCATAGTATCCTTCAGTAATCAAAGCAATTCAAGGAGAGGAAGCCAAAATGAAGCTGGTTATTAAACAGAATGGCCTTGTTGTTCATTTTAACACAACTGTAGCTTAATTAAATCCTCTTTTCATGCTTCACTGGGAAAGCTCTCTGCAATTAAAAAATTAGCAACAGGTGGATTGGACCGGACCTTGTTTGAGGCTTGTAAGAATTATTCACTAGCTGTTGTACTGCAACATGAGTCATGTACATGAAACAGCTTTCAAAATGGCATCCAACTTAGATTGTCTCTTCTGGATTCTACCATTTCATTAAGGTATATATCTAAACCCACATTAAAACATCATTCTTATACATACCTCCTTGGGAGTGAACTCCACTGAACTCAGCCTTTAGAGTTAAAAAAAATGTGGATTGTAACAGAGGTATTGTAATTCTTGCATTCTGATTAAGATTTAGAGAGGTGGCTTGGCTTCAGAATTAAAAATAAGAGGGTGTTTAACACAATAACAGAGATGGGAGGGACCTTGGAGGTCTTCTACTCCAAGCAGGAGACCATATTCCATTCCAGACAAGTGGCTATCCAGGTATCCAATCTCTTCTTAAAATCTTCCAGTAATGGAGCACCCTACAACTTCTGAAAATAAGCTCTTCCTTCTCACTGTTAGGAAATTTCTCCTTAGTTCTAGGTTGCTTCTCTCCTGGATTAGTTTCCATTAATTGTTTCTTGTTCTGCCTTCTGGTGTTTTTTTTTTTAACTAGTGCTGTTTACTCATACTCCAATGTTATTTACTCCTAAGTAGAAAAAGTAGTGTTGAAACATTAAAAGAATCCTGCTGGATGAGACCACAGACTGAGTATCCTGCTGTAGGAAGTTAGCATCCACCCCTCTCCTAGAAAAATGAAAGAAAATATTAAAAGGGCAGAATATTTCCTCTAAAAGTGAGGTAGAAACTGAGCCCCCCCCCACCTTTGTCAATGGGCCATTAAGGCCTGAGCCAGTCTATTTTATATAACAAAAACAGAGGTAGGTTTCAGCAGGTTCTGACCATTTCTGGAGAAGCAGTAGTAGAAATGTTGAGTAGTTCAGAGAACCGGTAGTAAAAATTCTGACTGGCCCCACCCCCATCTATTCTCTGCCTCCCAAGTCCCAGCTGATTGGAGGAAATGGGGATTTTGCAGTATCCTTCCCCCGGAGTGGGGTGGGAATGGAGATTTTACAGTATCCTTCCCCTGCCATGCCCACCAAACCACACCCACAGAACTGGTAGTAAATTTTTTTTGAAACCCACCATTGAACAAAGATCTATCTACTTCAGGCAGAGCCATAATAGGAATTGCAAAGCCCTTTCATTACATCATCACTCAGCAAGGTCAACCAAGCTTGGGACTCAAAAACACAGCCAACAAAGTTACCCCTGCATGGCCCCATGGGAGCCTGACAACCAATGAGAACACAAGCTCAAATTCAAAAGCCCAGAGAGGGTATAAAACTGAGGCATTCTCAGCATCTCTTCCCTTTTTTTCTTCACCCAAGATCTTCAAGGCATGTGATCCTGTCCACCATTAAAGCCAGGAGTGAAATGCTTCCAGTTCGGACCGGATCGCCCGAACTGCTTCGCAAATGTCTTATCAAAAACTACAAGGAAGATACAAGTAGGCCAACCATAGTTTGTCCTTTCCATCTCCTTCACCCCCTATTTACGACTTCCCGTAACTCTATTGGAGTTCAGCATTTGCTTCCTCTAGAATCTTCAAAATTAAATTTAAGCAAATTTTTTTAAAAAATATCCGCAGGTATTCAAATGAGATATTGTGGATTAGTTCCTAATAAGAAGGAGCTTTCGAGTTGGCATTTGAAGAGCTAATCAAATATTTACTTCGCTGAATTTCTGCTTATATACCTTGCTGTTTTCCAAGCAAGCAGCTGTAAGAGTGGAAAGGAGGGGGGCAAGAAACCTTCTCGGTTTAATAAAATAAGCAATACTCATTAATTTTGTAGATAAAACATGACTTGTGTTTATCCTTGTTTGTTTTGCTGCAGCAGGACTCCCAAGTAATCCTAAACTCGCCTTTCTATGATTTGCATTGAAAGCTTCTCAAAGCAAGTCTATTTGATATGCAGATGACTTCATTGTTTGATTATGTATATGCAGTTCAGCTAGAAGACAAATGCCTGTCACCCTAAGCTTGATGTATTTGAGTCAGCCCTGTTTGTCCCAACATTATTTGCATGAGAAAAACCAATACGGGGAAGTTTCAGTAAAAAGCTTACTTTTGAAAGATTACAAAAGGCATCTGATTTACCCCAAAACCGTTTGAATGGCAATGAAAAGCATCTGTTACGTTCCTGGTTTGATCCAAATGAATTACCAGCCTCTGAAAAACACTGGCAGCTTTGTATGCATTGGATTACATTTTATAGAGGGTAACTTTCCAATCCCATAATATCAACAATAAATTTGTGTTTACACAAAAACAATTTGCAAACATGTAGAGAATCGGAGTACTATGTGTTTCCATGATTACATGGCTTGTCAGAGAGATCGTTGTACAACTCTCCTTCTTCAACTGACCCATTTTAACTTTGAAACTTTGGTATAAGCTGCTTAATGTTCCCATTTGGTGTGGTGGAAGTGTTGGAAGAAATATCCATCTGGGTTCAATTCCAAACGGGGAGAAAGACACTGAAAACATGGAGACTGCTTGAAAATATGGTTTAATGGTGGACAGGACCACATGGTTTTGAGGTCCTGGGCAAAAAAGGCACATGGGTGAGAGAGTGAGAGAGATTTATACCCTCTGTTGGGCTTTGAATTTGAGCTTGTATTCTGATTGGTTGTCACTCCCATGGGGAGGGGTAACTTTGTAGGGTGTCTTTTGAGTCCCAAGCTTGGTTGAGCCTTGCTGGGTGATGCAATCTCCCCAGGTGCCATGTGGTGAGTTCTGTTGCTAGATGGGTAGAGGACTAATCCTACCTTCGTTGGAACTTGGCTGAGGGTATTTGCTTATGAATAGACCTAGCTATCTCTTTATTTCTTAACTCCTATTGAGGAGGGTGGGGGCTATTAAGACTGAGTCTGCTTCCTGCCTAAAAAAATACATTTCTCCATTTCTCATCCCGGGAGATATATTCTGCCTTTTTAATATTTGCTAGAATATTTCATTCTTCTAGTCTAGGAGCTTCCTACAGATGCTCAGAGACAATTCTCTTTAGTGGCATTACCTATTTTATGAAACAGTCTCCCCATTAAAAAAATCCTGATATTCTGGAAATTCTGGGGAATCTAATCCAGGGGGGTCAAACTCACGTCATCACATGACATATTGTGACTTTTCCCCCCTTCACTAAACTGGGGGTGGGGGTGGCCAGTGCGTGATGCATTCAGCCCACAAGTCGCGAGTTTGACACTTCTGATCTAGTCCAACTGATGTTGGGTATTTTGATTCCTCCTCCTCCTCCTCCATCATCTCTGTTCATGTCAGAAGCACTTTTTCCAAGGCGTTTCCCAGTTGAAAGGATTAGATGGTGACATCACCATTGCTCAGGGGACGCCAGAGAAAGCTCCTTTCATATCCTTGGTATTTTCCCACAGAAGTGGTGCCTATTTATCTACTTGCGTTTGCATTATTTTGAACTGGTAGATGGGCAGGAGCTGGGACAAATTGATGGGAGCTCATATCATCACCCAGCTCACTCTCATATTTTACACTGGGTAGCCGTAGACCTCTCCATGGTCTTCTAACTCAGCCTTCAAATCACATGAATCACCGCAGCCTCTTTGATTCCTACTCTGGACATTTTATTTATTTATTTATACTTTTGTTGTTTCTAGTAAATTCTCAAAAACTTCACAATTATTGTGGAAATGGATGGATGGGTAGCAAATAGTTTCAGGCTTTAAGAAAGCTTAATATTAAGAAATTGCACTCAACCATGAACTAAAGAACCACCAGTAGTGAGCTGTTGGACAGCATTACTTGGTCTGTTGTGTGGATGTTTGGGTGGTTTAGGGGTGGGGAATTGTGGTGGGTGGGAGTGTGTTTTGGGATTGTTATGTGTGTTGGACCTGGTCTTTGGGTGTTAAGTGAATTTCGTTGTATGGGTATACTGTGTATACACGTACAATGACAATAAAGTTATTTAAAAAAAAAAAAGAAAACAGTATTTGATAATGTTTGCTCCCTATTTATATACAATAGTTTGCCCTGCCAATGTTTGTAGGGATATGGCTTTTTCCTTGGTAATTCCTTGACTAAGGTACTGTTTTCTGCTTGATTGTTTGATGTTTAAAACTAAACTTTATTAGGATTTCATTGCTTGTCTGAAACTAAACATTATTAGGGTGACCAGTCGATGGCACCAGTGTTTTTCATTTTTTTGTGTCCCTTTGCTGCAATCTAGTGGTACTCTAGATCAGTGATGGCTAACCTTTTTGCCATCACGTGCCAAAAGCAGGGGGAGCGCAGTGGGGTCACATGCAAGCGTGCCTACATCCATAATTCTATGCGCCCCGCACCCTCGTGCTCCTCCCGCTTTTTGCACGTGATGTCCTGGTGGGCCTTGGTAGGCCTGTTTTTTGCTCCCCCCAGGCTCCAGAGCCTTTCTAGGAGCCTGGGGAGGGCAAAAATGACCTTCCCCTCCGCCCCAGAGGCCCTCTGGAGGCCGGAAACAGTGTGTTTCCTGACTTCTGGTGGGCCCAGAAGGCCCCAAAATCACCTGGCTGGCGCATGCGTGCGTGCCGGAGCTGAGCTCGCGTGCCCACTGATATGGCTCCACGTGCCACCTGTGGCACCCATGCCACAGGTTCGCCATCACGGCTCTAGATTTTTTGCACTCTGGATCCAACTGTTTTCTTTAAACATTAAGTCACTTATAAAAAATGTTTCAGGGCTGTTTCACTCAAAACGCCATGCATTTTTCTATTTCAGCCTCTCTCCTTTGCTCCAATCCTCTCTCAATACCTTCCTAGGAATAAACCTAATTCATCTTAATGGCTTCCCCCTCCCCCTTTTAAATAAATGGGTGCTGTTTCTGAACTCCAAACATGGCAAAGACAACAACTTTTAAATCATTTTAGGCTCCTTTGCAGATGAAGCTGAAAGGTCAGAATAAATTCCAAATTCATAACCAAAGGCATTCCGTCAGCATTGACTGGCAAGGAGTTAATTTGATTTTTTTAAAAATATTATTATTCTAGAAAAGCTTTATCTTAATTAGAATACACAACAAAGTACCTCTTAGCATAATTTCCAGTTATTAAAAAGAAGATCAAATACTCAATCATATTCCATATATGCCCTCCCCCCAAAAAAACCCCTCTCACCTCCAAAGCACAAATTACACCCTTGGTTAAAATGCCGATATCTCTCCAGTTTAATGCTGTCCTTTAAAAGAATCTTTAGAATAATAATAATAATAATGGGATATGAAGCAGGGAGTTCAGCATTGTGCTTTTTCCTTATTGCTTCCCCAGTTAACGCCTTTGGGATGGTAAATTTGAAATTCATTAAGACCCCTGGGTATTATACTTAGTTAAAACCTGACAGCACTAGA
This sequence comes from Ptyas mucosa, assembly GCA_012654045.1. NCBI lineage: Eukaryota > Metazoa > Chordata > Lepidosauria > Squamata > Colubridae > Ptyas > Ptyas mucosa. Next base: position 2,986,308 of record WNWU01000031.1, read on the forward strand.
ACTGAAACTACAGATCTTTGGAGGAGAGCAGGCAGTAAGTATCAATTAAAAAGAGCTTCCAGGTGACCTAGGTAGGCTGTCCATGGTTCACAAAAACTACCTTTTTTTAAAGTGCCATTTGATTAAGTTCTTTTGATTAAGCATCCCTTGAGTCTACTCATTTGACCCTTTGCAAGCTGATTGTTTTAATTGGGCTATCAGCTTTGAGGAGTCCCCTTGTAACCATTAAAAAAAAATAAAACTGCCAGGCTCACCTTCCCTGGTTGTCCCAGCCCATCTCATTTAGCCAATGATTTCTTTTAAAAGGCGGTAGTTTATATCTCCATTTCATTACTCCAAGTCTCTAGGAGATAATTTAACCCCAAAATGGAAGCCATTAGCAAAACCTGCTTTAGCGATTGTTAAGTGATTCACTTGGGAAGGGAATGATTTGAACTGGGAGAGCAGAATGGTAAATGGCTTTACAACACGGCAGAAAGAGGCATTCCCGGAAGGATGACGGAAGTCCCCTGCCTTGCCAAATTATTGTAATTTTTTCTGTATTCTATCCTATTGGTTCCTGTGTGTCGGAGATGATTGAGTGCTTCCATCTTCATAATTTTTATTGAAGTTTAAAAATAGAAAGATAAAAAAAGTCAGTAAAAAAAAATTATGAAGATGGAAGCACTCAATCGCCTCCGACATACAGGAACCAGTGAGGTGGGATGTAGAAAAAAAAAATTTACAGTTTGGCAAGATAGGACTTCACACATTTTTCAGAGAATGCCTTTTTCTATTTCCATTTAATAGATGGATGGATGGATGGATGGATAGATGGATAGATGGATAGATGGATAGATGGATAGATGGATA
>WNWU01000031.1:3000592-3020510 GCA_012654045.1 Ptyas mucosa
TCTCTCTCCATTTCTGTCTCTCTCTGTCTCTCTCTGTGTCTCTCTCTGTGTCTCTGTGTCTCTCTCTCTGCCTGTCTGCCCCCCCTCTCTGTCTCTCTCTGTCTCTCTGTGTGTTTTTGTGAGTGTGTGTACCTTTGATTCAATTTTTGACTCCTAGCAACTGCCAGGACTAGACCCTACAGTTTTCTTGACAACGTTTTTCAGAAATGATTTGCCCTTGCCTTCTTCCTAGAAGAACCCTTCTCTCTGAGAGAGTGACTTTCTCTAGTTGCTAAGGCGGAAGTAGAATTTACGGTCACACAATTTCTAGTCTGATTCTTTAACCACTACATCAAACTGGTTCTGCAGTGCTTCCTCTTCAGTGGCAAAGTGTACTTTGGATGGCACGGGGACAATTTATGTAGCATTAATCTGCAGCTGAATCTTTTCCTGGGATTACAGCAGTGGTGGGTTGCCGCCGGTTCAGACCGGTTCGCAAGAACCGGTAGTAAAACTGGGGGGAGGCCCCGCCCACTGCCCCAGATGTTGTCATCGGCGATCTGTGCATGTGCAGAAGAAAGGCGCGTGCGCGCTCCCGTTGTGAACCGGTAGTAAAGGTAAGTAGAGCCCACCCCTGGATTACAGGATATGCATCTTGCAAGTGCTTGGAGGAATAATAGGACCATAGTTTTCTTGACCCTTTTTGACATGTTCATTGAGGTTTATTCTGTTTTCAAACTTGCATAGATCTGAACTATTTTCCCTACCTCCCATGTTGTTTAAAAAATTATTACAATTATTTGCCTTTTTTGGGGGGGGGAAGGTGAGGGAAGAATTGGGAATTACATGCATCTTCAATCCCACTCCCATATCTAAAAAAAATAACATTTGGCGATGTGCTTATTTTAATTTAAAATGAGAATGATGTCTTATTTAAAAGCTTGATGCAATTTAGAAGCTATCTTTTTGGAAAACGATGGTTCAGATATCTTTGGGGCCAAGTGGATCCTACTGATGTGAAATTATTTGTTGAGGTTTTCAGAAAATGTTGCTAAATATCTTACGATTGGGTCAGTTGTCACCTGAAACAGATACAAAATTCACATGTAGTAGAGGTTTATGGCCACACTTAAATACCGTATTTTTCCACCTAAAAGGCGCTACTTTTTCTTTAAAATATTTACTTGAAAATGTATGGGTGTCTTATACACATGAAGGAAGTTAGACCCACCCCTCTCCTAGAAGAATGAAATATTCTAGGAAATATTAAAAATGCAGAATATTATACCTCCCTGAATGAGAAAAGGAGAAACATGCTCTTGGAAAGCAGCCCCCAATTTTGCTAATAGCCCCAGAAAGACTGGTGCCAACCTATCTACAAGACAAAAGGCTGGGCCAGCTTACCTACAATACAAAAGTCCTTCACCCTCAGGACATAATAGGATTAGCCCTCTACCCATCTCACCACATGGCACCTGGGTGTCAGGGTTCTGACGGATGCCCTAACTAAATCATGAGCCTCAAGCCAAGCTTCAAATGAAATCCAGTTATTTATTAGGAGCTTCATGTTGGCACATTCCAAGTGAAGCCAACTCTGACCCCAAGTAATTTATGCCCCAATCATGACCCTGTTTCCCCCCTCCCCTTAGGGTGTGTTATCAATCACATTCGCCAACAGAGCAATTTCGTGGGTTGTAGAGATCACTCCCCTCCAGCTGCTGTGGGTAACCCTGGGAGACAGCCTTGAGAGAGATGTGTGTGGAATGTGCTTTTGTATTTGGCTGCCATGCTCTTCATTGGTTTCCCATCCCCCTTGCCCATGGCAACTCGAGAGCAGGCCAGGGATGCTTTGCGAGTTGACACTGGGGAGATTGCATCACTCAGCAAGATTCAACCAAGCCTGGGACTCAAGACAACCTACAAAGTTACCCCTGCATGGCCCCATGGGAGTCTGACAACCAATCAGAGTATATTTCTTATACAGGAACAGGAAGCTCCAAGGCAGGGCCCAAGAGAGGGTATAAATCTCTCTCACTCTCTCACCCATGTGCTCATTTTTCCCGGGACCTCAAACCATGTGGTCCTGTCCACCATTAAACCATCTTTCCAAATAGCCTCCATGTTTTCCAGTGTCTTTCTCCCCACTTGAAACTGAACCCAGATGGACATTTCTTCTAACGCACAGGAGGCCGAGAGGAGAAGGCCGCACATGCCGGATGAGCCTCTATCTTATATGCAGCTCTATCATTCCTCTCTATTGTAGTTGTTTCCTATATCACATTGCCACTCAAGGTTTCATCTCTATTGTTCCTGTGATGCATTTCCTGTTCTTCTTGTATTACTCACTCTAATAAGATGCTTCTGCACAGTGATGACTTTATAGAAGCTATATGAAACATCTTATGTCTTATACATGGGGGTGTCTTATATATGGAAAAATATGGGTAATCACCCTCTCAAATACTTTCCCCCAAAGTATTTTTTGTTTTAGACATGGACAAACGAAACCACATGATTTAGCATCTGACAGGACATAAGATAAAAGTCAATAAAAAGAGAATAATTTATTAAAAAGATCTAATGTTACAAGAACAGTACACAGGAACCAGTATTTTACTGTGTCTTTCACATAGTATATACCATTATATATAGTAAATATATACAAGTTGTATACAAGTTTTCTAATAGTTTTGAGTTGGACCTTGTTTTTGGTTTTTAAGCCAAGATTGTTTTTTCCCCCCTTCCAATCACGTTCAGTTATTAGGACATTATACAAAAATACAGTCTTTCTAGTTATGTTGGACTGTTTTGTTACACGGTAATCTAAAGAAACTGTAATAAATGAATGAATTCATATTTGCAGTCAACAAACTCACCGTGATAATATTGTCAGCAAATTAGGATCATGACATGGAGATGTTGTCTTTGATGAAGTAGTAAATATGGTAACGGGGCAATAACTAAAAAATAATGCTGCTTATTATGCAAAATCTAACTTCTGTCCAGGCATGTCATATACCTGTCTAACTTAGTAATAACCCTACGTGAGGCCGACTTCAGGGCAGTTAAATAAATCATGGCCATTCAGATGTACCATGTTAACCAAGGCAACTTGTACTGCTCTGCTTATGGTAGTTTCCTACAGTAGATCTTAACTGATGACAGAAATTCAAAATATTATTGGTCCTGAACAGGGATGCTGCGAGCATGTGAGTTCACATTGCGGGTGATGAAATGCCAACGTGTCTATCAAGAATTCTAGTTCTCTTTGAAGAGCTTTTCCTTTTAACACGCCACTCACCATTAGCCTGAAAAATAAAAACAGAAAACATGGGGCTGATCCCGATGGGGGAAACTCTAGTGTGGTGTCATTAGGAGGTGATTTATGGGCAGAGACCATAAGACTATAAAAAGCAGAAAAGGTGATGTTTGCTGAAATGTAATGTGGCTGAATGATCACATTTGAAGCAAGCCAGATAGCCCGACTTGATTATACTGAGACCTATTGTTGTGGCCCACCAGCGGCCAGTGGAGCTGGCAGCAGATTCGGACAGTGAAGAGGTTGGGGAGGAACATGGGTCAGTCCTGGAGTCTGGGGAAGGCTCTGATGAGGGCTCTGCGTCAGAGGCAGAGATGGGGCCAGGGCAGTGGTGGGATTCAGGTAATTTAACAACCGGTTCTCTGCCCTAATGATTTCTTCCAACAACCAGTGTGCCAAAATGCTCAGAAAGTTAACAACCGGTTCCCCGAAGTGGTGCAAACTGGCTGAATCCCACCACTGGGCTAGGGCCATCTTCCAGTTATCAGTTGCCTTTGGAGTCAGACATCAGTGGGGCAGAAGAACAGCTGGAGCCTGTTCCCAGTGTGCAAATGCACAGAGTTGCCAGATGAAGGGAACACCTAAAGAACAAGGGTCAACTTGGGAGTAAGGCCACAGATAGATGATGAATGGCCCCTCCCAGAGGGAATAAAAGAGGAGCGAAAGGGAAGTGGAGTTTGCAGGAGACAATTAGTTCGCTTAATTGGTTCGTGACTCTCCGAGTCTCCTTGCCAAGTTTTGAAGATATCGGTCTGGCAGCTCTCCAAGCCAGATATGGTCTGTGACTGTAAATTCTCCCTTGAAAGACTTTGCTGGATGTGAATGAGAGGAATTCACAGTAACTTAATAAAAAGGGGTTTTTGTCAGGACAAGGAGTCTGCTTCATGCTCTTGGGAAGCCTAAGTCAGAACACCTATTAAGATCGCAGGGGTGTCAAACTGGCAGCCCACAGGCCAGATGTGTCACATGCAGGCCACGCCCACCCCAGATCTGCAAAAGCCCCCCCAAAATGTCACGATACATCACGTGACATCAACGTGATGCGGCGAGCTTGACATCCGTGATCTAGAGTCAAACACTAGAAGTCAATGGGAGTTAGTTACTCTTGTTTAACTTAAATACCGTTGATTTCAACAGCTCCAGTTTTCATCTGGATTTGATGACACGTTTTCATCTAAAGAACCCTCCTTCTGAATTCACGTTCATTGTCTAAAATGAATTAACTTACTGGCAAGTTCAAGTTTTTTAAAAAAAATATTATTTGGGGGGAAAAAACCTCCACAAACTCATATGTGATAAAATTGTTATGCTGACAGTAATGAAATCTTTTGAGCTAACGAGGAATAATGTTTTAGGGGACTGGAGGCTAAAACATATAAACAATGGTTGCTGGAATTAGGTATGTCTAGTTTGATGAAAAGAAGGACTAGTGGGTGACATGATAGCAGTATTCCAATATTTCAGGGGCTGCCACAAAGAAGAGGGAGTCAAACTATTCTTCAAAACACCTGAGGATAGGACAAGAGGCAATGGGTGGAAACTAATCAAGGAGAGAAGCAACTTAGAACTAAGGAGAAATTTCCTGACAGTTAGAACAATTAATCAGTGAAACGGCTTGTCTCCAGAAGTTGTAAATGCTCCAACGCTGGAAGTTTTTAAGAAGAGATTGGATAACTACTTGTCTGGAATGCTATAGGGTTTTCCTGCCTAAGCTGGGGGTTGGACTAGAAGACCTCCAAGGTCCCTTCCAACTCTGTTATTCCATTCTATTTTATGTCTTGGTATTGATAGCTCTTCCATTTGCTGCTGAATACTGCTAGCGATAACTGTTCACCCTATTTTCAAAACACTCTTCTAAGAGCAACTTTTAATTAAAAAGCTATCTAATACAGGTGAGCTTTACTGCTAAACACTAAGAAAAACGGAAAGCTGTAGCTGTAAATCCAACAATAATTAGCAGCAAAGTTGAGGAGGTATATAGATATAGTGGTTGCAGGCTTCCCCACTATATTTTGTAATTTCCAATCAAATAATGGAATTGATCACTCTATGTGCATCTCCATGTAAATGTTATGATATGTAGGTTTTAGTCATGTGTGTGTTACCAACATAGCCCTGGTTTGATGGTTATGTTTAAGTAAGGCACTGGTTATGATACCTAGTTGGGTAATGCAAGCAGCCAACCAACCAAATTTAGAGAGCACCAAGTACTCCAAAGTCCAACCCCGAGTACCAGTGGTGGGTTTCAATTTTTTTTACTACTGGCTCTGTGGGTGAGGCTTGGTGGGTGTGGCATGGCTTGGTGGGTGTGGCTCGGTGGACATGTCAGGGGAAGGATACTGTAAAATCTCCATTCCCTCCCCACTCCTGGGGAAGGTTACTGCAAAATCCCCATTTCCTCCCGATGAACTGGGACTCGGGAGGCAGAGAATAGATGAGGGTGGGGCTAGTCAGAGGTGGTATTTACCGGTTCTCTGGACTATTTTTCCGCTACCGGTTCTCCAGAACTGGTAAGAATCTGCTGAATACCACCTCTGCGAGTACCCATATTCTCTTATTGGTAATGGTTAAGTGCAGTGGTGAGATTCAGCCAGTTCGCACCTATTCGGGAGAACCGGTTGTTAACTTTCTAAGCAGTTCAGAGAACTGGTTGTTGGAAGAAATCTTATTTTGTTTTTTTCCACTTTACAGGGCTAATCCTGTAAGGAAGGCAGGAAGGAAACATTCTGGTGTTGTTTCTAGCCTAATCTTTATTGCCCTGCTTACAGAAACTGCCTCTCTGCTTAACCCTTATTACATTGTAACCGATAAGTCGAAGTGCCCATCGATGTGAGTGACATTGAGTTGGCCACGCCCACTCAGACCACCGAGTCACACCTATTTAGCTGGTCATTAGGGCAGAAAACCGGTCGTTAAATTATTTGAATCCCACCACTGGTTAAGTGACCACTACATGTTGGGAAGGATGCAATAAGGATTGTCTAATAACCTCATCAGAGGTCTAGTATAACCTAATGGCTTCTGGATTTTTCATCCACCAATCCCATCTGACGGTTTTGAAAGGCTTTGAATGAAAATCTAATTTTCATTGCTGGAGTGGTAAGCTTCTGATATACTTTGATGATATTTATCCTTTTGTATTTTTAAAGCAACAATTGGCTCAACAGCAGTAACGGTGAGAGGGATTTTGGTATGGACAACTACTTAAGTATGAGCCAGCAGTGTGCCAAAAAAAAGCCAGTGCAGTCCTAGGCTGCATCAAAAGAGGGATAGTATCAAGATCATATCACTGGTAAGACCACAGTTGGAGTATTGTGTCCAATTTTGATCACCACGACACAAAAAAGACGTTGAGACCAGGGGTGGGTTCTAAATTTTTTTCCTACCGGTTCTGTGGGCGTGGCTTATTTTGTGGGCATGGCTTGATGGTCATGTGACAATTCTTTAGGATTTAGCAGAGGTACTGGTCTACCAGGCTTTTAACTGCTTGCAGAGCTGTACCGGTCTACTCATTTGTTTTTGGAGGCACTGGTCTACTTATTTGTTTTTGGAGGCACCAATCTACCCATTTGTTTTTGGAGGCACTGGTCTACCACTGCCTTTTAACACTGATCAGCTGTAGGGCGGCCCTTTGAAGCCCCGCAGGAAGAGTTTAAACAGTTTTTTTCCTTCTAGCCAATCAGCTGGGACTTGGGAGGCAGCAATAGATTGGGGGTGGGGCCAAATAAAAGTAAGAATAATGGGGGGGCGGGGGGGCAGGGGGGCCCCAGCTCCTGAACAAAGAGAATCGGTTCAGTGACGTCATATAGTCACCACTATCAGCTCGGCTGATTCGGGCCGAACTGGGAGGAACCCACCACTGGTCAAGACCCTAGAAAGAGTGCAGAAAAGAGCAACAAAGAAGATTAAGGGACTGGGGGTGTTAAACAGTTGTGAGAACTATCTCGCCTATCAAAGGGAAAGATTAGGGGTGATATGATAACAATCTTCCAATATTTGAGAGGTTGTCACAGAAATAAGGCGGTCTACTTCCTATCTTAAGCACTTGAGGGCAGGATTAAGAAGTAACAGGTGGAAAGTTATCCCAGGAGAAAACCAAGCTAGAACCAAGGAGAAATTTTCTGGTAGTGAGAACAATTAATCAGTGGAATGGCTTGCCTCCGGAAGTGGTGGGTGCTCCATCACTGGAAGTTTTTATGACCGAACAACCATGGTAGAGGTCTCTTGCTTGAGCAGGGTTTAGACTAAAAGTCACCCAAGAGCCCTTCCAACTCTATTATTCTTTATTCAAAGGCAAATTCTAATAAGAGTGGAATGTGCTGTCAATACAAATTATTGGTTATGCAAAGCCAATTCTCTGTGTGCTTGTCAGCATTCTCCACAACCTGCATTGGGAAAATATTTCTCTTCTAAAGTAAATTTCTTTTACTAATTTAACACCATAGGGTTTTTTAAAAAATCTCATCTTGTCCCCACCCTGTCTCTTGAAATAGGATGGTTGAAGATAATAGGGAGTAAGGGACGGGAAGACCACTAATAAAAAAAAAAACAACTCAGGGTGCAAATATTTGGGTTGTGGTTGAGAAAAAGACAGTTTCTCTTGAATATAATGTAAAGTTCCATTACAGTACATGTTCTGGAAAAAAAAGAAAGCATAATGAAGCTACTTCTAGATCTCATAAGTATGTGCAGGGAAGCTTTCTATTGGTATTCATTTTATTCAAATTCTCTGGCACTATCCATTTTCTCATGAGCCCTTTTCAGCCCTACTGTGATAGAATGCCTTGGTACAGAAGTATTTTGCATATGAGAAAATAACATGCATAGGGACATGGGGAGGAGGCAGTGGCAGAGGTAGTGTGGGTAGAGGAGGAGGAGGAAGAGAAGGAAGGGGAGGAGGAGGAAGAGGAGAAAAGAAAAAGGAGGAGGAGGAGGAGGAGGAGGAGGAAGAGGAGGAGGAAAAGAGAAAGGAGCAGGAGCAGGAGCAGGAGGAAAAGAAAGAGGAGCAGGAGCAGGACGAGATGGAAGAGGAGGAGGAGGAAAAAAGAAAGGAGGAGGAGGAAGAGAAGGAAGAGAGGAGGAGAAGGAAGAGGAGGAGAAAAGAAAAAGGAGGAGGAGGAGGAAGAGGAGGAGGAAGAAAAGAGAAAGGAGGAGGAGGAGGAGGAAGAGGAGGAGGAGAAGGAGGAGCAGGAGGAAGAGAAAGAGGAGCAGGAGCAGAAGAAGGAGAAGGAAGAGATGGAAGAGGAGGAGGAGGAGGAGGAGAAAAGAAGGGAGGAGGATGAAGAGAAGGAAGAGAGGAGGAGAAGGAAGAGGAGGAGGAGAAGAAGAGAAAAAGGAGGAGGAGGAGATGATGATGATGATGATGATAAGAATTAAAAGTTGATCCAACACTACAGGCTGTTTTGAAGCTAGACCTTGGATATGGAAAGGTTAAAGGCTTTGACTCTTAAGCCCGAGAACCTTAAAAGCTTTTGCCCAACCATATTCCTTTTCATTTTTGGACATTTAAAAAAAAATGTCCTTGGTTCATTATTAAGGACAATCTAGGCAACACCACATCGTTCCAATCTTGAAATGCTTATTGATACCATTTTGCTAAATCACCAAATATAGACAGTACAGTACCATACAAAAGGAACTACAAAAATAAAGGTCTAAAGACAGAAAGCTGTTTGGGGAAGACAGCTTTGTCTCTCTTCATTAATTTCATACTTGCAGTTAGCGATGGCTGAAGACTCGGATTCAGTGTCCAACAATGATTTCAGGATCACCTGCGCGCCCTATCATGTATAGTTATGCTATTAAAAATAAGCCATTTTTCCCCCTCCCTTATTGTTAGTGGACAATATCTAATACAAAATCAGAGGCCTCAGTTTTAGTCTCAGTTCAATATGCTTCAGGTTTACATGGATCTGAAAAAGTGGTTTATGATGGGCATGGAGAATACAAACGGAGAAGAAAACAGAAGAAAAAATACCACACCATACCAAAGATCATAATTATATGATCCCCCCCCCCCCCCCCCCTTAAAGGCAACATTAGCTACGGTCATTTTTGAAACCGGGTCTCATCATGGCATTTTTCTCTTGATAAGTAAAAAAAATTAAAACAAAACTCAGCCTTCTGAGAAGGGGAGGGATAATTTGCTAGAATCCAAATATTTATATATATTTCTTCTTCTTAAAATTGTTAAAACCCTTAAGAGTGCAAACAAAATGGATGCACTGTTCCAGTCGTTTAATTTACTAAGGGTATAAGATTTGATGCTAGCTAATATACAAACAATTAAAAAGGTAAATAAAATTGGACATAATTCTTATTCGTTTACAAAAGTTTATATCAAAGAATCTGCATATTTTTCTATCGGGCAAAAACACCCCCCCTCCCCCCTCCCCTCAAAGACAACATTTATGGAAACCAAAGAGAAGACACCTGGTGGATTATTTTTGTGTTATTTCCTTCAATATTTTTCCGGATGCAATAGATGCATTTCTGAAACATTCCTTTGATAGGTCTGAGGAGATTTTCAGTCATCCAGGTCATCGTTGTTTCAAAGGTGCTTTTTCAAAAGGCAAATGGATTTTTTTTTTCTCCTGAGGAAGAAAAAGAAGATGTTTGGCTTCTCATCCAAGAACCGATGAAGCTTCTTGGATGAGAAGCTAAATGTCTTTTTCTTCTTCCTCAGGAGAAAAAAAAAAAACCGGGCCCAGTTGCCTTTTGAAAAAGCACCTTTGAGATTCCTTTGATTATTAGCCTTCTGCTTTCTCTCTGGTTGTAGAACTTCATCTGTTGGTGTTATCATGCTAAAGCAACCAGAGAAATGAGAAAAGTCTTCTATCTTCACCATGACGTTGAAGGGACCATCAACACCAATAGAAATGTTACAGTTGATGAAGAAGTGGTAAAAGCATTTAGCCTGGATTGAGAATTGGTGACTTTTCCACCTGGTGGGATCAAAACAATAGAAGAAGAAAAATTACTATAACATTTTGGAAATGGTACTCTTGATCATATTCATTGATTATATTCCTTTCTCTCTGAATCAGACAGATTCAGGGTGGTTTACTGAGAACATCAAAATACAGTAACATTACAAAGATGTTGTCAGTGTATAAGAATCTATGAACTGGAATAGCCATAGCAGCAAGCCAGCCAGTGAGAACTGTTTGGTGACTGAGACACAGGATTTGTTGTGTGAGCCACGTGAGACGACTTGGAGCCTGGGCGTGGCTTAGCTTAACTGTTCTGTGCTGTGTGAGAATTTGTTGGTCTTTGCTTGAGAGTACTTGCTATTTTCTTCTTCTCTCTACCACGTTGCAAGAGCTGCATGGGTATTGTATACATGCATCATGTTTTATATTATTGTATATAAAGAAGTTTCTTCTATATAATGAATCCTGATGAATTATTTGCTTGTATGCTGGCTGGATCGCTACAAACTCCCGACAGATGAAACAGTCCACAAAAAATAAATATAACAAGACAATAACCCTAGCCACCAGTCCTATGACTATTGTGACAATAATTACATCATAACTTCTATGGAAAAGATCTGTCCTAATGGCCTTCAACTCTAACTGTCTATGGAGATTCCCGGTTATCCAGATCATAATTGTCTCAAAGGTGTTCCCCCCACCTTCCAATGGCAACTGGACTGATTTTTCTTGAGAACAGAGGTCCTCAGTTCTCAGCCAGAATTGCTGAATCTTCAGTCCAGTTGCCTTTTGAAGGAAAGAAAAAGCACTTTGGGACTTCAACCCTAACATCCCAATATCGAGGTGTGATTCAATGACAGCCTGGGATGAATAGCCTGCGATATAGAACTTGAAACAAAAATATAGGTAGTCCTCAACTTAGGACCACAATGGAGCCCAACATTTCTGTGGTTAAGTAAGTTTTGCCCAGTGGTGAAATCCAAATTTTTTTACTATCAGTTCTGTGGGTGTGGCTTGGTGGGCATGGCAGGGGAAGGATAATGCAAAATCTCCATTCCCACCCCACTCCAGGGGAAGGATACTTCAAAATCCCCATTCCCTCCCCACTCTGGGACCAGCCAGAGGTGGTATTTGCCGGTTCTCTGAACTACTCAAAATTTCCGCGACTGGTTCTCCAGAACCTGTCAGAACCTGCTGGATTTCACCCCTGGTTTTGCCCCATTTTACCATCTTTCTTGCCACAGCTGTTAAGTGAATCACTGCAATTGGTAAGTTAGTAACCCAGTTGTTAAGTGAATCTGGCTTCCCCGTTGATTATGCTTGTCAGAAAGTCACAAAAAAGGAATCGCGTGATCTTGGAAGACAGCAACGGTCATCAATATGAACCAGTTGCCAAGCAACTGAATTTTGATCACATGATCATGGGGGAAGCTGCAACGTTCTTAACTGTGAACAACGGTCATAAGTCACATTTTTCAGTCACTGAATGAATTGTTGTTAGTTGTGGACTAACTGTGCTTACAATATCTAAGCCAGGGGTGTCAAACTCATAGCCTGCAGGCAGGATACATCACGCCATGCCACCTTCACCCTCGGTTCAGCGAAGGGGAAAAAAGTCACGATACGTCACGTGATGACAATATGACACCCTGAATTTGACACCCCTGATCTAAACATATTGTATTAACAGTATATCAAGTCTGATTGGTCATTAGTACAAATACACAGGGAATTCAGTTTGATAGCACAGCACTCTGTAAGGTCTAAGCATGGTTGCAGATTAAGAATGTAATTAGGTAAAGGTTCCCCTTGCACATATGTGCTAGTCATTCCTGACTCTAGGGGGCGGTGCTCATCTCTGTTTCAAAGCCGAAGAGCCAGCACTGTCCGAAGACGTTTCTGTGGTCATGTGGCCAGCATGACTAAACGCCAAAGGTGCACGGAATGCTGTAACCTTCCCACCAAAGGTGGTTCCTATTTTTCTACTTGCATTTTTTACGTGCTTTCGAACTGCTAGGTTGGCAGAAGCTGGGACAAGTAACAGGAACTCACCCTATTACGCGGGATTAGGGATTCGAACCACTGAACTGCCGACCTTTTGATCGACAAGCTCGGCGTCTTAGCCACTGACCCACTGCATCCCTTTTAAGAATGTAATTACTGAGAGCCTAATTGTGATAATTGCCTTACCTGAAAAAGATGGTATCCTGATTTGGCTGCTTGGAGTACCATCTCCTCCTTCACTCACTGCACAGACTTCTATGATATAGACACCCACGTCAGGGAGAAGCACCACTGCAGATGTTTTCTGTGTTTCAATTACTTGGCTATTGCTGTGTCCTTCTTGCCTAAACAAGACCTGTTGGAGAACAGGGAGAATTGTAGAACTCTAGTATTCAATCAGTATCTAATTCAAATTCAGAAAAAACAGCAACCGAATAAATACTAAATAATTTAGGATTTATTTGACTAATGAAGGATCTCTTTTAGTGACTTCATACAAGTTCTATAACAGAGTAACAGAGCTGGAAGGGACCACTTCAGGGAAACAATATACACCAATAACAGAATAACAAAATTGGAAGGGACCTTGGAGGTCTTCTAGTCCAACCCCCAGCTCAGGCAGGAAAACCCTATAGCATTCCAGACAAGTAGTTGTCCAGTTGCTTCTTAAAAACTTCCAGTGTTGGAGCATTTACAACTTCTGGAGACAAGCCACTGATTAATTGTTCTAACTGTCAGGAAATTTCTCCTTAGTTCTAGATTGCTTCTCTCATTATTAGTTTCCATTCACACACACACACACACACACAAAGCAGGAAAGCATTTGTTGCACCAGCTTGGCTTACCTTGTCGTGCTATACTATTGTCTATTCATCCTGTCATAAAATTAATAGGAAGGTTGCACATATTGGCCTATTGAGAACCATAGTTTGCTAAATAAGCCACAACAGGATGGATTCTACTAGATGTATAAGCTATATTTAAAGTTGCAATAGGTTCCCACAATTTGGGCCACTACTGTATGCTTTAGTGTGTTATTCAGGCCGGGCCATCATGTTTAAACTAAGGTTAGGAAAGTTGGAGAATGTTGTAGGCTGATATATTCCTTTCTTTTCAGGTACAAGCATGAATGTTATCATATTTCTGCCAATGATAAAACTAATTTACAGTAACTAAAATGAAACCTAGTTGGTAGCATGTAGTACTGAACAGGATGCTAAAGGAACTGTATAAGTCTGCAGTCTGGAAATTCTCAGATTTGAGTCAAAAATTACAAACAAAACACCAATATAGACATAGTGCTTGATCATTGATCATCATTCTTATCTAACTCATTGTAAGCATTCTCATACAGTGCAGTTTTCACTCCACCTTCCACCTCCAAATCCCACCGAAATTAGTTCGATGCCCATCTTTGATTGTCTTTATTTCTACTGGTCTCAAAATGTTGAAAATGGGCAGAGAACACCATGAATTGGTCAGATTCTGCAGCTCAAAAGGAGAGGTCAAAGAGCATCCAGCGAATAAACTTCTGAACCCATGAAGGGTATCATGTTTTGAAACCAAACACTTTCCATTTGCCTACATTTAGGCAAGAAAAACCAAATGCACAGATGCAGTATAGGTGGTACCTCGCTCAATAGTAGTAACTGTGAGAGGGATCTTGGAGCCCTAGTGGACAATTGCTTAAATATGAGGCAGGCGTGTGCAGCAGCTGCCAAAAAAGCCAACACAGTTCTAGGCTGCATTAACAGAGGGATAGAATCAAGATCACGTGAAGTGTTAATATCACTTTATAATGCCTTGGTAAGGCCACATTTGGAATACTGCATCCAGTTTTGGTCACCACGATGTAAAAAAAATGTTGAGAGTCTAGAAAGAGTGCAGAGAAGAGCAACAAAGATGATTAGGAGAATGGAGGCTAAAACATATAAAGATGGGGTTGCTGGAATTGGGTATGTCTAGTTTGATGAAAAGAAGTACGAGGGGTGACATGATAGCAGTGTTCTAATATCTCAGGGGTTGCCACAAAGAAGAGGGAGTCAAGCTATTCTCCAAATCACCTGAGGGCAGGACAAGAAGCAATGGGTGGAAACTAATCAAGGAGAGAAGCAACTTAGAACTAAGGAGACATTTCCTAACAGTACAATTAATCAGTGGAAGAATTTGCCTCCAGAAGTTGTGACTGCTCCAATACTGGAAGTTTTTAAGAAGAGATTGGACAACCATTTGTCTGAAATGGTATAGAGTTTCCTGCCTGAGCAGCGGGTTGGACCAGAAGACCTCCAAGGTCCCTTCCAACTTCTATTCCATTCTATTCCATTCCATTCCATTCCATTCCATTCCATTCCATTCCATTCCATTCCATTCTATTCTATTCTATTCTATTCTATTCTATTCTATTCTATTCTATTCTGCTGTTTTGAAACCAGACACTGTCCATTTTGGCTGTGGTTGTAGTTTACACTGTAGGACTAAGCGGAAAGTCTTGAAAGCAAAATGAAAATATGGACATGAAGCTGCACATTTTAAAAAAATAACCCAGTAATTATGGAATTTATAAAGAGGATTAGAACTGGATTTGTAATTAGGATTATTTTTATTTCTCAGCTTGGTTTGGCTGCAGCAGTAATTGCTGTAGTGTTTCTTTGAGCCTAGTTGCTGAGAGATAAAAGCAAATCCAACAGAAAGAAGAAATAAAATTCCATCACCCATGCACTATTCTCTTTGCCAAAAAAGAAGAGGGGAGGGAATGTCAATTTTTGCTTTCATGCTTTCTGATAAATCAGAACTCAGGTTTTGAAACATACGGTTGTTATGGATTTGAAAATGTCTACAGCAGTGTTTTTTGAACTTGGCAACTTTGAGATGCAAGACTTTAACTCCCAGAGTTCTCCAATCAGCATGCAGAATTCTGAGCATTGAAATCCATGCATCTTAAAACTGTCAGGTTTAAAAAAACACTGTTCTAAAGACAAGAATTTGGGATGGGTGCAAACACCCTGGTGTGCGAAACATCCTATATGTGTCCCATTTAATTTAGAAAAAGAATGTGCTGATGAATATAGTATCTGCCCTCTATTGAACATTACTGAAATAACAGATGTTAAACAAGGAAGGGCAAGAGACAAAATGAAATAAAAAAGGGAAACTCGGGAGAAGATACATAATCAAGTATATAACTTATAATAAATTCTAATAAGAATGCATTGTAATTCTTCAATAGAAGGATTGGCACCTATTTTTCTTTTTAATGATTTCGTATACCCCACCTACTTGCACCACTAACATTCAGTGGCACAATTTTCCAGGTTTTTAAAAAAGCAAATTAAAAAGCCAAACAGATATGTGTGGTTTCTAAAAGGCTTTTCCCTTCAATATTGCTTAACCCAGTGATGGCTAACCTTTTTGCAGTGGCGTGCCAAAAGCGGGGGGAGCATGGGGGCGGTCGCACGTGTGCACGACCACACCCATAATTCAATGTGCTCTGCCCCCGTGCATGCGTGCGCGACCTCTCCCCACACATTCCCCCACTTTTGGCACGTGATGGCATGGTGGCCCCGGTAGGCCCATTTTTCGCCGTTCCCAGGCTTTCTTGGAGCCTGGGAACGGCAAAA
The DNA here is from genome assembly GCA_012654045.1 of Ptyas mucosa. Taxonomy (NCBI): domain Eukaryota; kingdom Metazoa; phylum Chordata; class Lepidosauria; order Squamata; family Colubridae; genus Ptyas; species Ptyas mucosa. The sequence goes on from WNWU01000031.1 coordinate 3,016,447, forward strand.
ATGGTCTTCCCCACCCCCCTGGAGGCCCTCTGGAGTCTGGAAATGGCCAGTTTCCCGACTTCCGGTGGGACAGGAAGGCCCATTTTTGCCCTCCCCAGGCTCCTGAGGTTTTCTAGGAGCCTGGGGAGGGTGAAAACAGCCTTCCCCACCCCCCTGGAGGCCCTCCAGAGTCCAGAAACAGCCTATTTCCTGACTTTCCGGTGGGCCAGGAAGGCCCAAAAATCAGCTGGCCAGAGTGCGCATGCCTACTGGAGCTGAGCTAGGGCAATGCTCGCATGCCCATAAATATGGTTTCGTGTGCCACACGTGCCACAGGTTTGCCATCATGGGCTTAACCCATCTCAGACGCTGAAGCAAATAAACAAACAAACAAACTGGTTTTTAGCTTAATCAAGGGGTGGGCTTCAAAAATTTTAGCAAGGGGTTCTCTGCCCGGTTGTTGGGTGGGTGTGGCCATGGTGGATGTGGCCTCCTGCACCATGGTGGAGGGGCATTTTTGTCCACCGTGGGCTCTGGAGACTTTCCTCGAGCCTCTGGGAAGGCTCCGGAAGCTCTCTGGAGGCCATTTCCAGCCTCCCTACACTCCCGGAAGGCCCGTTTTTCATCCTCCCCGAGCCTCTGCACTTATCTGCATCCAAAATGGGCCGCATGGAGACCCCTCGGGTGGGGTGGGCGGGGCCAGCCAAGAGTGGGATTTGGGGTGTCTCCGAACTGCACAGAATCTTAGCTAGAGGTTCTCCTGAACCCCTGCGAACCCACAGCAGCCCACCCCTGGCTTAATCACCCTATCACCACTATGCCTCTTCTGCCTTGGAGATTAAAGAAAAACAATGGTCCCACAAAGAAAAACAAATGCTTTCCCCTCCCTGTATATTTTAATGGAAGGGTCAGAAAATAAAGGGATAAATCAACCAATAAGCCTGAATATATATATAATATTTTTAATGTGGGCCAATAATCATTTACAGCAATCCAAGAAATTTGAAATCTTGCAAAAGACTCATTTTTTTTAAAAAAAAAAAGATGAACAGATGTTTTGAGCACAGATTGCTGGATATCCCCAACACAATCATAACAAATCTCTATGTTTGCACTTCTGCTCTATAAAAAAAATATTAATTTTAATGGCATCCCGTGCTTCTGCATTTCCTTAAATCCTACTGCAAATATTGTCAAATTGAAGTGCTGGTATGGCTTTTGCTGCAGTCTGCTCCAATTAATAGCCAGATGGGGTAGTGTTAACAGCATCAAGCAGCACATATTGCCCTGTTTATAGTCCCTGGTTGAGGATCAGTCTATGCAAAATATAGTCACAAATTTCACTCAGTTTTAGTCTCTCCTTCAAGTAAAAGTTGCTGCTTTGTTTGAAATCTGTGTTTCAATGAAAATTGTCTGCATTGGGAGGATAGGATTAGTTAGATGCTGAGACATTGATGGACTTGAGTTGTTCAAGGGAAGAAAGAGTAGGGAATAGGATTGAATCCCCATGTTCTCTTAATAGAAATCGAAGTTTTGATGCATGTAGATTGAAGTTGCCAAAATATGGGTTTTGCAATAGGTTTTAAATGAAAATATCCTGAGTAAACCAATTGGGGGGGGGATCCATTTTCATATTTGATTGACATGTATCTTTGTTAGTAATCATTGAACAAAAATCTGGTATTAAACTCTTGATTAAAATTAAGATTTGATATTTTTCTTAGCTGTTAGGATTCTGACAGATGCCCTAATTAACTCATGAGCCTCAAGCCAAGTTTCAAAAGAAATCCAATTATTTATTAGGAGCAAAATGTCAGCAACTTCCCGAGTGTAGTCAACTCTGCTGCACGTAATTTACAGCTCAACTCTGACCCTATTTCCACCCCCCCACCTCCTCTCAGGCTGTGTCATAAATCACATTCTCCAATGAGGCACTTTCGCAGGCTGTAGAAAACACACCTCACAAACCGGCTCTGGTAATCTGAGATCCAACCTTGGAGGAAGGTATGCATAGAATGTGCTTTTGCACATGGCTCTCGAACTGCTCCGTCAGTTCTCCCCACTTTCAGCCCATGGCAACTCAAGAGCCAACTAGAAATACTTTGCGAGTTGACAGTTACCTTCCCACGGAAGTGGTACCTATTTATCTACTTGCATACACATGGTTTCGAATAGCTAGGTTGGCAAGAACTGGGGCAAGTATGGGAGCTCATCCCATCCTTGAGTCTTGAAATGCCAATCCTTCAGGTCAACAAGTCCAGAATCTTAATCCCTAGGCCACCGTGCCCCACATTCTCTTAGCTTGTCTCTATCCCCGTGCCCCCCATGACCATTCCCAACTATTGCAATGCCAGTAGTTTTCTGGTCATTCATTCTTCCAAAACTCCTTGAATGCAAAATAGTGTTGGTGCTGCAGTGAGTGCTAAGCATTACTGCATATTCATCATTATCGCAGAAACAAAAGAAAAGGATGAAGGAGAACCAGAGAGGGAGATAAATTAGTTAATCTGGGATAAACTGACCTTGTATCCCATGACATCTGACTCATTAGCTAAAGGTTTTACAGGCTCCCATCCAAGGGAAACATGGGCACCATCTTGAACCCACATAATGTTTGGTGCTTGACTAGGTGCTGAAAAAAAATTGAAAAACAAAATGTTAGAGGATTTTGAATTTTTTTTCCCCCAAAAGCTGCAGGGTGAGGGAAGGCAAGGAGAAAATTTAACCGCTTGCTACAACCTTAATAGCTACTGATGAATTATTATATTTCCTTTTGCTGTTGCAGGTAAAAAAAAATTACCGTATTTTTCAGACTATAAGACGCTCCGGACTATAAGACGCACCTACCATTTTTGGGGAGGAAAACAAGAAAAAAAAAATCTGACTCCCAGCAATTTGCCTCCTTGCAGCAAACAGCGGAGGCCCGCGTGGCAATAGGAAATGGCAATCCCTGCAGCCTGAAACAGTTGAGGGTCCGGAGGCTGATCCAAACAAAAAAACAGCTGCTTGTGCTAATCAGGCTGTGCTGAAGCTGAAATGGGCTATTTGCTGCTTGCTGCAAGGAGGTAAATTGCTGGGAGGCAGAGGCCAAAGGGTAAGGGCCAGCAAGTGGGCAGGGCTACATTCAGTGTATAAGACGCATCCAAATTTTCACCCTTTTTTAGGGAAGGAAAAGTGTATCTTATACTCCCAAAACTATGGTAGCTTTGTTTTCTAGAAATATAATTCTTTGTCGCGCACAAATAACAATAATAACCATACTTTTTTTTTTTAATTCATGTCCCTTGAAATGGGATTATGGATTATCCTAACAACAAGTCAAGAGTCGTTTTCTTGCTCTCGTTATTTAGTATGTAGCTAAAGCAAAGAGAGAAAAAGGAGAATTGGAAGGCAAAGATTGGTAGCCTACGAGATTTCTTAGTGGCCACATGGACAATGTTGCTTGGTGGTCCATAGCCTGCGGAGTTGTATGCCTTCACTCTCAGGTGGTACAGGGTGTAGCCTTCTAGCCCTGTGAGAATGACAGAGGACTCATTCCCTTCTGACCTGGCCTTCTCTGCTGCTTCTTCTTGTTCCATATCTTTCCAGTAGCCAACCTGCCAATGAAAGACAATGGGTTGAGTAGAGATCACTTGTAAAACGCTCCTTCGCACTTAGAGTTACTCTTACTATTCATAGTCTATCCCAAAGGTGCCTTTTTCAGGAGGCAACTGGACTTTCTTGTTTTTTTTTCTTTGAAGACGTTTCGCTTCTCATCCAAGAAGCTTCTTCAGCTCTGACAGGATAGTGAGAAATGGAAGGATTTATATTCCTTGCAGACAGCTGGTCATTTGCATCCTTTTAGCAGGTTATTGAAGCACTTGGAGGTTTATCTGTGTCTTCAGGATCACCTGAGTTAGTGCTCTTGGTTCCTGTAGTCTGCTCTGTTTTCCTCTGGGAATTCATTCCTACTCCTATACCATTCACATCAGTAATGGATTTCCAGAGGAAAAATTGCAGACCATAGGATTTTTCTCGTTCTCATTCTTGTTCTCATTCCTATCTATCTATCTATCTATCTATCTATCTATCTATCTATCTATCTA
>WNWU01000031.1:3039977-3085483 GCA_012654045.1 Ptyas mucosa
TCTTCTTCTTCTTCTTCTTCTTCTTCTTCTTCTTCTTCTTCTTCTTCGTCTTCGTCTTCGTCTTCGTCTTCGTCTTCGTCTTCGTCTTCGTCTTCGTCTTCGTCTTCTTCTTCTTCTTCTTCTTCTCCTCCTCCTCCTCCTCCTCCTTCTCCCCACTTCCCACTCTCCCTCCCCCTTTTCCTCTCCCTCTTTCTCTCCCTCCTCTATCTCCTCCTCCTCCTCCTCCTCCTCCTCCTCAAATGAGATGAGGAACATCTCATTTGAGATGAGCAACTTAATTTGCCTTCTGGATGCCATCCTGCACTTTTGCCCAATGATTTAAACATTTTGTCACTGCTAAATTCTGTTTCTGCATTAAGCCTTAAAATATGAATAACCTTAAAATGTCGCTTTAAGCAGGAAAATAACAGGATTGTATAGAATTTTATATGAACCTTGCAGTGAAAATGTCACTGAAACAGGGCAATTATTTGTTAGAAAATTCTTCCTTGTTCAATTCCTATTAAAATGTTCAATGTTTACCTAGTAATTAGAATTTTGCTTTTTTTTAATTTTTATTTTTTTCAGCAGCAATAGGATTTCTTGGAAGGCCCATTAAAAAAAATTAAATAATTGCTGGCATATGTGTAATTATTGCCTGACATTTCAAAATGTGATTCCAGGATATATATCACACAAGTTACAAGGTTCTTGCTAGTAGGCAGCATAATTCCAAGGTAATTCTCAAGGGCTTCCTTGATAAGCATTATACTCCTACCAGCATTTGCAAGACCTACCTGAGATCAATGTAGATGTAACATTTTTCACTCATGTCAGTGGAAACATTTCCTCCTACAGCAAACTGTAGGTTGCGGAAGAGAGGAGACAAATTCCAGTCTGAACTGACTGTGCAACCAACCAATAATGTCTAGGGAACGGTGGATAATTGAATGTCTGAGGCCATCACTTGGGCTCCAACTTCGTTATTATGATAATGATACGACATCACTGGAAGGATTTTATCTGCTCTTCCAAGGTTTGAGAGAGAGGGATAAGGTGGGAATGGGAACGGGAGGCCTCCAAGAACCAGTTCATTTCCATCTACACTCTTACAACTCTTCCAAAGCAGCCAAAATAACAATTTTGACTGCATGATCTGGAAGTGTTGAAATCTGCAATTCCTACACTGCAAAAACATATGGACTACACAACTCGACTAGGGCAAAGCAATAGATGCAATTTACATAGACTTCTGTAAAGCCTTTGATTCAGTGGTGCACGACAAACTACTTCCAAAAGTATAAACATGTGGTTCATAGGTTGTGGACTGTAGTTTAGGCACAAACCCTGTTTATTTCTTTTGCATTGTTATCCCATTGAGAAAAACCCTTCTTTTCCACTTTGGTGCTATCCAATAGTTCCACTTGTGAAATACAGGGTCTGTCGTGCCTAGTTAGCTTCTTTAAAGCACAAGGTTGGAAAAAAGTTGGGCAAGATTTCATTGAGGTATGACTTAATGATACAGTATTTACTTCGCATATATATATATTCTCATGACAGTACCTGATTTCAGCCATGAGATTGTTAAAGGTTTTCTGAGTGTTAAATTACTATTAAACAGTAATTCAAAGGCCACTGTCTGTGAGAGTAGATAGGCTTCTACCAGAAAAGAAAGGAAGGAAGGAAGGAAGGAAGGAAGGAAAGGAAGGAGAGAGAAAAAGGGAGGGAGGGAAGGAAGGAAAGAAAGGCGGAAAGAAGGAAGGAAGGAAAGAAGGAAGGAAGGAAGTCAATTCACTTGACTCCTTAGCTGTCAAATCTCTTTTATATTTGCCAGCTGGAAATGTCAAAAAGGTAGAAGACGTTGCAAGATTTTAATAAAATGACATCATCTGTGTCAGAATACAAATTGGAATGTATTTGAATGCACCCTGTGAATGCATTTATTTAATATAATTTTATACTGTCTTCTTTGTAAACTGGTTATAGAATTCATGGAAAGCATTCCTACTGAATCAGTTATGTAAATAAATTCCATTAAAATTAATAATACACTGAAGTTAGCTTAAATAAATGTCTATTTTACATCACTTGAACTTCTAATAAGTGATTTTCTTTTACCATATAAGTAACAATAAACAACAATTTTAAAAAACAGCATTAAGCCAAATAGAGCCAATCTCAAGTAATCTAAATGATTGGCAGATTAAATTAACGGTTCTTTTTACATTCACAGTATTAACTGTCTTAAAGGGGAAAAAAACCAAAGGAAAGGAAAAGAAAGCAAGAATGATCTTATTAACTTAAAAGGAAATGCCATCAGTATTTTAATCCTAGATAAAAAACAAAACTTAAAAGGTGGAATAGACCCAGAGTAACCTTGAAAATGCCGTTGGTCCTTCTTTTAAGATTATAAAAAGAGTTAAACTTATCTCCTTGCTTTGGGTCTTTAAATTAGTCCTTACATGATCCCTCTGCATTGCTTTTCTGACATGCCTTTTTCCCTACTTTTTTCTTGTTCTCTTTTATCTCTAAGTTTAGGAGTCACTCTTTTAATTTCTCATAGTGTCTATAATGTACTATTGCTGGAAATAAGAGTGGCAGTTTCTTCTATAAACTCGGGACAATCTCTAATGGCTATCAATCCTTATCCTAATCCATCAAATGATGAAAAATAGTAAACTAACTCCCACCATGATCTCAAGTACCGATTAAGTTCTCAACAGAATGGGGGAAAAAAATATTTAAAATGAATCGTTGCAAATACCAGGTACTCTCAACTACTAGTAGCAGGATTTTTTTTTGGGGGGGGGATACATTAAATTAAGACCAGAAGGGAGATTTTAACTGACATTGAATACACGCTCTTCTTGCACCTACATTGACAAGCTTTACAATGGGGAAATTTCGGTGTTGACCTACAATATCTAGCCTGCCCTCAAAGAAGTCATTATGAAACAAAGAATTTAATCAAAAGAGTTTGTTACCTCCCAGGCTATTACTAATTCATGTCGTCTTCCACTTCTGCCACTGACATTAGCAGGAGCCATCTTTGGCACTGCGGACAGAAAGAATAATTAGAGAAAAGAAAACCAATCAGAACATCCAAGTTAGAGCATAGAATAATAGGGTTAGAAGGGACCTTGGAGGTCTTCTAATCCAACCTCCTGGTCGAGGAGTCCAAAGGAGACACAAAAAATTGATGGTTTTTTTTTTTACAATTTTTAAATTTTTTTCCTCTATTGCAAAAAATGTCCCCCTCCCTCCCCCACACACAGACACCTGCCCCATAACAATTCACTCTATTCCTGGAGTGATTCAAATGTCAGGACATTTCACAAAACTTTGCTTAAGAAAGAGAAAGAAAAGTCACTATTCTGTTTTTTTTTTTAGAGCGGTAGCATTAGGTTGCATTCTCCAGCAAATACACAGCGCTATGACTTAATGCAGGGGTGTCAAACTCGCATCGTCACAGTATCGTCACGTGACGTATTGCAACTTTTTCCCCCTTTGCGAAACCGGGCATGGCTGTGGGCAGTGCGTGACGCATCTGGTCCACGGGCCGTAAGTTTGACAGCCCTAACTTTTTAAAAAAAAAAATTTAAAATTTTATTAATTTAAGAAACCACATAATACATTTATAAATGCAAGTAAAACAATTTACAACAAGCATCCTCTTAATTACATCTACCTATAATATCTGAATTGTTATAATATCAATATCCTATATTCTTAAGTATACATTATTTCTCTCACCTTATATAATGATATGATTTTATTGATATGAGCTGATTCATACAATGAGGCTGTATTTCCATTACACTTTGGATTTCCAAATGATGATTAGTTTCCACCCATTGCTTCTTGTCCTACCCTCAGGTGCTTTGGAGAATAGCTTGACTCCCTCTTCTTTGTGGCAGCCTCTGAGATACTGGAACACTGCTATCATGTCTCCCCTAATCCTTCTTTTCATTAAACTAGATATACCCAGTTCCTGCAACTGGTCTGCATATGTTTTAACCTCCAGTCCCCTAATCATCTTTGTTGCTCTTCTCAGCACTCTTTCTAGAGTCTCCACATCTTTTTTTACATCGTGGTGACGAAAACTGGATGCAGTATTCCAAGTGTGGCCTTACCAAGGGCATTATAAAGTGGTATTACACTTCAGGTCATCTTGATTCTATACCTCTGTTTATGCAGATGAAATCTCACAATGAATTGCCCAACTACCAAAGAATTATAAGGAAAGGTTTTGAGTATGTACAAAATAAATGAAGAAAATGACTTGAATAACAGCTGCTTAATGCCAAGAGATGCTACCTGATGGACTCATATAACCTTTTTGAAAGACCTTGTGAAATTTATGAAATAACACACAACTGCAGAAGAGTAAATATTATCCCTTTTTGTCAAAAAGCAGAAAAACATAGATACCTGAGAAGATTCTAAAGGAAGATTAATCTGCAAACACCTTAAAAACAATGCCATAAGTACCAGAAGGCAACATATTATTTGTCATGAGCAAATCTCTAGATGACTCAAAACCGGAGGACTTGCTAATATCCAAAATGAAAGAAACAACATTGAAAATGATCTTGATAGATGGGAGGATTGGTCTGAAAATAACAGAATGCAATGCAAGACGGACAAGTGCAAAATTTTTAACATAGGAAACATAAGCCAAAGGCCCTGAGTTTTGTAAGAGTTGGGGTACTCCACTTGCTAATGTTATTTGTGCGAAATTTCCTGGTAGAGTAGTGATTGCAAACTGAATAGGAGCCAGTAATGTGATTAGGCTGGGGGAAAAAATCCCTGGCAAATGCATTTAGACCACCTACTAAAATCCATCTGGTATCTATTGTTAGGTTAGTCTACATTTAGTCATTCAACATAAAGACAGCTTTTTGGTTTTCTGAAATCTGAGGATCTCTGCAGGGTACAGAATGGCATCAACTTCTGGGAAAGCTACTGACTCGTTAAGGAGACAGCTGGATATAAACAAGACTGCCAGTGGTGGGATTCAAATAATTTACCAACTGGTTCGCCCAGGGTCAGGTTGGCAACTGGACTTTCTTGCTTTTTTTTCTTTGAAGGTGTTTTGCTTCTCATCCAAGAAGTGTCTTCAGCTCTGACTGGATTGTGGGGAATGTAAGGATTTATATTCCTTGCAGACAGCTGGTCATTTGCATCCTTTATAGAGGGTCATTGAAGCACTTGGAGGTTTATCTGTGTCCTTGGGGTCACCTGAGTAATGCTCCTGGTTCCAGTGGCACTCAGCTGAAGAAGCTTCTTGGATGAGAAATGAAGCATCTTGACTTCCGCTTCTGGTTCCGCTGGCGACAGACTCTGATCGGGCTAGCTCTGGCCCCAGAGTCCGATCCCCCCCATCTGGAGGCCCTTTGGGCCAAGCGCCCCATTATTGGGGCGTTTGCCATTTGAGGGCGGCTCGCCAGGGGTCCCCTGCCTCACTTCCAGGGGCCGGGAGGCTGATGCTGGCACGCCCGAGGCTCCAGAGGGGGTGGGAGGCGATCGGCGGCTTTTTTCCGAGGCCGCGGAGGCGCCACAGCGCCTAAGGGGACCGGTGCTAGCTAAGAAGGCACAACAGACTGAACTGACTGGTTGGAGCTGGAGTAGGCATCCTGGAGGCGAGAGGGGGGGGGTTGGAATTCCCCCCCCCCTTGTAGCTGGAAAGGTGCCGTGGCAGAGAACTAGGGGGAAGGAGATGGAGTGAAACCCCTTACCTTGCTGACTTTTCCTTGGAGGATGGCTGTGGCAGAGTTTCTTGGAGAGGTCTGGTGGCCTCTCTTCCCGGTAGGCAATGGCGGCAGTCTGACTTCCTGCTTCTTTATTTATGATTGAAGACAACATTCTCCTCTGGCTTCCTGTTTGACCTACTCTATACTTCGGACTCGTTGCTCCTGTGAGCGCCCACTGGTGGATAGTTGAAAAATTACTCTGATTGTTAATCCCTCTTTCTTCTCTGGAGGTTTGCCTTTTGATTTCTCATCTTCTACTGATCTAAGATGGCTAAGGGCCACAAACCAGCAGCAGCTGACATGGGGAAAATTTTGGAAAGACTGGCGATATTGGACCAGAAGTTGGACAAGTTAGATGACGTGCAAAAAGGATTATCTGAAATTAAATCTGAAATGACATTTATGAAAAAAGATTTAAATGATGTTCAACAGCTGGCAGAGCAAAACAAGAAGAAGATGGGGGGTCTGGAGGGGGAGGTACGGGCACTCCAGAAGGTGGAGGACGGGAGAGGAAATGCAATGTTAACTTTACAATTGGATAAGATGTCTTATTTTCTCAGGTTCCAAAATGTGGAACAACTTGACCAGGAAAATTTGAGAGAAGTGATGGTTAAAATGTTGGGTGAATTTTTAGAAAGAGATTTGGAGTCTATTGGAAGGGATGTGGACTTGGTGTACAGAGTAAACTCACAATTTGCAATTTTACATAATTTACCAAGAGAGATTCATATTAAATTTGTGAGAAGGGAACTGAGAGATGAGATATTGAGAAAACAAAGACTGGGGGCGCTGGTGTACAGGGGCAAGGAGATCACCATCCTGAAGCAGATTCCCAGACAGGTACGAGAATCAAGAAGAAAATATTATTTTTTATCAAATAAGCTGTACTTCAAGGGAGTAGGTTTTAGGTGGTTGATTCCGGAGGGTTTGATGATTTTTTGGGAGGACAGTAAGAAGAAAATTAATAATGTAACGGAAGCTAAGGCTTTTCTTGACCAACATAAATCCTTCCTAGGTGGAGAAGATACAGGAGCCGAAGAGGGGGAAGTATTAGATGATCAAGGAGCGGAGGCGGACGGAGCTGCTGCGGCCCGGGAGGGGGGGGGGAGGCCAGACCATGGTTTTAAGAGCCAGAACTAGGAAATGAAGAAAGGAGGGGAATCTATTGTTTAAGGTTTTTTTAATTGACATTTTTTTTTCTCTCTCTCCTTTTATTGTATTTTGTATAACACTTTTTTTTTGTTTATATAATTTTTATATAACCTGGTTGTTTGTTTCGATTTAAGATAATAATGTCTGTTGTGTGAGAAATTAAAAAAAAGAAAATAATAACTGAAATATCTTTATACAAAGATATTGAAAATTCAACATATTGTAAGCTATGGTGTTGTGTATTTTTAACCAATAAAAACTTTTTATTTAAAAAAAAAAGAGAAATGAAGCATCTTCAAAGAAAAAAAATAAGAAAGTCCAGTTGCCTCCTGAAAAAAACACCTTTGGGACAACCATGATCTGGATGCCTGAGAATCTCTACAGGCTATTGCTCTTGATGAATCCATAATATCTTCAGGGTTTTGTTTTGTGTGCCTTCGAATCCATCTTGACTTCTGGAAGCTGCATTTTTCAGTTGGAGTTGGAGGCCCAAGGTCACTCAGCTGGCTCTGATACCTAAGGCAGGACCAGAATTCCTGGCCTCCTGGGCGTCTTCTAACTCAACTCCTTTAATCACTTCATCAAAGTGGCTCCAGTAGAGATATTAAATATAACACAGACCTTTCGGATGCATTAGAATTTGAAATATTGCTTTCTTTCTTTCTCTCTGCCTGCGTCTCCAGCTGCATGCAGCTTTAATAACTTGACAGCATTAACCATATCCCATATTGTGACACGTAAAACATTGTCTCAGAAGATCTGTATCCTTGATGCTATTTTGCTAGGGGGCACCCTTGCGACCTTGGTCAAGTCACTTTGGCCTCCGTTTACCCTGCTGTCCTTAAGTCTGCCATGAGAATTGGATATCTTGGAGGTATTTTTGCCTTTAATTGTTAATGTGGCTTTCATCGGGACTGAGATTAGATAAGCTCCTGAAGTAAGAGCTGAGGTAAATTGAGAGAGAAAGGACACCACAATGAAACACCTTTGCCACAGAAAAAGAGAATGAAAGTATCAAAGGCAATGAAATGATAGTGAAGAAGGAAGCAAAAGGCAACTGTATTAGTACAATGAAGAAAGCAGTGAAGGACCTGCATTGGTCAGGGATACCAGCAGTCTGTCAGGGGCATTCTTGGCCAGTTCAGCTCGATGTATCTGCTGCCACTTTGCAATACTAAGAGTGAGAAAGGCTTGATTCTTTCAGATCCTATTTACTGATACCAGTCAATCACCAATGAATCCTATGCTCCAATGGGGTGTGTCTGAAGCAACAAGATTGCCCAATTAGAGAAAGATGCAGCATCACATGTGAACGTTCCAGGAGGCCTCCAAGAGTGGAAGTGTCTATAGATACATTGGATGCAAAGTGTCTGTGGGATTTTAAAAATAATAAAGGTTCCCCTCACACATATGTGCTAATCGTTCCTGACTCTAGGGGGCGATGCTCATCTCCGTTTCAAAGCCGAAGAGCCAGTGTTGTCCGAAGACGTCTCCGTGGTCATGTGGCCAGCATGACTAGATGCCAAAGGCGCACAGAACGCTGTTACCTTCCCACCAAAGGTGGTCCCTATTTTTCTACTTGCATTTTTTACATACTTTCGAACTGCTAAGTTGGCAGAAGCTGGGACAAGTAACAGGAGTTCACCCCATTACGCAGCACTAGGGATTCAAACCACTGAACTGCTGACCTTTCAATCGACAAGCTCAGCATCTTAACCACTGAGCCACCACGTCCCTTTATGTGGGATTTACATGCTTTTTATTTTCAGTAGCATCTGGGAATTTGAGGGGGAAAAACATTCAAGGCATAAAATCATTTTTGCATCCAATTTAAAGGGCTATTTCCAGTAGCACCAAGGATCATCCATCCTTGGTGTTCATAGAAGGAAATCTTAGGGTCATAAATGACTGCATTTAAAAGAATAACAGAATTGGAAGGAACTTTGGAGGTCTTTTAGTCCAATCCCCTGCTCAAGCGGGAGACCATACGCCATTTCAGACAAATGGCTGTACAATCTCTTTCTTAAAATCCTTCAGTGATGGAACACCACAATTTATGAGGAAAGCTGTTCCATTGATTAACTGTTCTCACTGTCAGGACATTTCTTCTTATTTCTAAGTTGGTTGAATTGGTTGGCTCTCTTTTTCCATCTATTGCTTCTTGTCCTGCCTTTGGGTGCCCTGGAAAATAGGTTGACCCACTCTTCTTTGTGGTAGCCCCTCAGATATTGGAACACTGAGCACTGCTATCATTAATACAGGAAATGGATACGAATGGGGACAGTAGGACTGGGATGGAAGGCACGTTGGTGCACTTATGCACAGACCTCTTACAGACCTCTTAGGAGTTCAACAGTAGACAGTCTAAGGTTAAAGTTATGGGGGTTTGGGGATGAAACCACAGACTCAGGTAGTGCATTCCAGGGATTGACCACTCTGTTGCTGAAGTCATATTTTCTACAATCGAGTTTGGAGCGGTTTACCTTAAGTTTATATCTATTGTGTGCTCATGTATTATTGCGGTTGAAGCTGAAGTAGTCATTGACAGGTAGGACATTGTAGCATATAATTTTGTGTACTACGCTTAGGTCAGACCGAAGGCGGTGTAGTTCTAAATCGTCTAATCCCAAAATTTCAGGCCTGGTAGCATATGGTATTCTGCTGTGAGCAGAGGAGTGGAGTACTCTTTTTGTAAAGTATCTCTGGACTTGCTCAATTGTATTAATGTCCACTATGCAGTGCGGGTTCCAGACAGATGAGCTGTATTCAAGAATAGGTCTAGCAAAGGTTTTGTATGCCCTAGTTTGCAGTACAATATTACCGGAGAAGAAGCTTTGTAAGAGTAGGTTAACAACTCTTAATGCTTTTTTGGCAATGCTGTTACAGTGAGCTCTAGCACTTAGATCATTAGAGATGAGTACTCCAAGGTCCTTGACAGAGTGAGGGTTGTCTACGAGGTCGTATCCGCCCAGCTTGTATTTGGTGTTCTGATTCTGCAATATATTTGAATTGGTCTGTCTTGACTCTGATTGGCAGCAGGTATTCATGGTTTGGGGTGGGCATCTTTCTCGACTTTTTCTGGTGATGCCAAGATTCTCCTTGAAATTATCTGCATGGAAAATGGTCCTACCCATAACTCATTAATCTTTTGTGTGTAAGCCAAGCCACAATGTGTTTATTTCACTTTGAACTCTGCCATTTGTTTTATAAAGTAAGTCTTATGGCTTAATGTGTTTTGAGACCTTAGTCAGTTATGCTTCATTCAATAAGCAGAGTTAAGTGAACTGTGGCTTAGAAATAATGTATGAACGAAGTCATTGTTTATATAGAACATTAAGTACTACGTACTGTTAAAGTCTCATTCCTTTATAATGTAAGATCACAATTTAAAATTAAGTTTGTCAGGCATTTGATAATGCTTTCTATTGTATGGCTGTAAATAGAATAAATAAGCATCCTAGCACTCCATTATAGTTGATTCTTGCATCTGTTTCTTTTCTTAAGGTTCTTTTTATTTTCTCTTTTCATTCTTTTTATCAGTATTCATTGGAGAAAGCAACAAGCATGGAGTGAAAATCCATTTACAATAAGCAAAGGACACCAGAGGTTGGTTTCAGCAGGTTCTGACCAGTTCTGGAGAACTGGTAGCGGAAATTTTGAGTTGTTCGGAGAACTGGTAGTAAAAATTCTGACTGGCCCCGCCCCCATCTATTCTCTGCCTCCCGAATCCCAGCTGATCGGGAGGGAATGGGGATTTTGCAGTAACCTTCCCCTGGAGTGGGGAGGGAATGGAGATTTTACAGTATCCTTCCCCTGTCACACCCATCAAACCACACCCACAGAACCGGTAGTAAAAAAAATTGAAACTCATCACTGAAGGACACCCCTTAAGTTCAAACCTACCTAAGGAACATATTTCATATCCCATGTTTACTGGAAATAACTCTAAAAATCTGTGTCAGCTCTTTTAAAACAGTTGTTGCATTGTATTTCACACATTCAGGAAACAAAGGGAAAATTACAAACTGTAATTTCATACAACAGATGCCCATTTAGGAATTTTGTCTCCATGTGAGAAATTTTTAGCACAGGTTATTTAAGATGCATCCATTGAATAGGCTGTTTCCTACCAAATTGTATGTCTACTGCAATACAGCGATAGAGCCTGAGTTTCAAAGAGCTCAGATATCAACTGATACCATTGTTGATATTTGCCAGGCTCCCTGCCAATGTGACCTGAGTTCATTTAACTTTATATTAAATGAAATTAGATTGAATTAGTCATATTGAAAGTTGGCATTAAATGGGATGCTGGCATGCAGCGAAGTAGAGTGAGTAGATAGCTTTTATCTCCCATCATTTACAATACGCCTTTATAGACTCGCTTAGAAAATGAAAAGAGGAGAAGCTACAGGTCTGAGATTTATCAGGAAGGCTGGCAAGTAGAATGACCTCTGCAAAATGCAAAGAGTTATTTATTGCTTTGCCTCCATCAAGCAGTTATCTTGGTTTTTTTTCCGGCCCACTTGTAGTAACTATACTGATCAAAAAGACACCGGAGCAGGCAAAGGGGACATCAAGGAAGAATTCACCAGTTGGTGTTCTAGTAAGTGAATCATCCAGGCAACCATTTTGTGAGAGCATTCACAAAATAAGTTGTCCTATCTACAGAAAGAATTTCATATAATACAATCCAATAATAATTGAAACTCTAGGGCAGGGGTGTCAAACTCAAGGCCCATGGTCGGATCTGGCCTGCGGGGTGCTTAGATCTGGCCCATGGGCCTGCCCTGGAAACAATGAAGGACTGGCCTGTGGTCCCTCTGTCAGTGAAAATGGAGCTCTGTTTTCATTGGCAGAAGGCTGCAGGAGGCTGTCTCAGCCGAAAATGGAGCTTGGGAGGGCTGCATGCACCCCTCCCGAATGCCATATTCATTGGCAGAGGGCTGGAGGAGGCCATCACAGTTGCACTCCCTGGTCTTGCCTTCCTCTGCTGGAGACAATGGATCCCCCCAACCCCGCCTGGGCCACCAGAGGTGCCCCTGACACAAGTGATGTCGAGCTAGCTACGCCCACCCTGGCCACACTCACCCTGGCCACACTCACCCTGGCCACAGCTATTGCACCCCTGAGGTCAAACACAACCCTGATGCGGCCCTCAGTGAAATCAAATTTGACATCCCTGCTCAAGGGTCTCAATTTTCAGATACTTTATCCTGACACCCAATATATTTCTTCCCTTCATTTGGTGGCAGTCACCTACTATCCAAACTGGAAAAGAGATGATAGAAGACTTTGCACTTTGAGACTTGCAAGACTGATGACAACCCACCCAGGTAAACCAGAAAACACCGGATGAACTAATTCTACTTTATTCTAAGGCCACATTAATAGAATCTTGCAAGTCTGAAAGTATAAATCTCCCACCATCTCTTTTTGCAGCCTAATCAATCAACCCTAACCCTCCCTAAATCTTGTTCTCTGTCCGTTAAGCAACTGCAGGCTCCTCCCTCTCTTATCTAATCATTCCCCAGGCAATTCCTCCCCTCATTCCCCCAAGGTCATTCCCACATACCATTAAACTACCAGGTTGACAAAGTGTGATATAGGGTATAAAGCAGGAGTGTCAAACTCAATTTCATTGAGGGCCGCATCAGGGTTGTTTTTCACCTCGGGGGGCTGGGTGAGCACGGCCAGGGTGGGCATGGCCAGTTTGATGTCATTTATGTTGGGGGCATCTGTGGTACGCCAAGTGCTCTGCCAGTGAAAATGGAGCTTGGGAGAGCCACACGTTTTCGCTGGCAGAGGGCTGCAGGAGGCTGTCACAGCTGAAAAGGGAGCTTAGGTGAGCCACACATGGCCCTCCCAAGCTCCGTTTTCACTGACAGAGGCACTGCAGGCTGGTCCTTTGCTGTTTCCAGGGTGGCACAATGGGCCAGATCTAAGCATTCCGCAGGCCCGATCCGGCCCCCAGGCCTTGAGTTTGACACCCCTGGTATACAGAGATTTTCCAAAAAATTATATTCTGAATGCCAGAGATTGGTTTTTGACACAGAGTTATGTGCTATCACTGAGCTATAGCATGTCTGTAGATCCTAAAATAAGTGTTAATTAACTTTTATATAAATGTGGTAGTCTGAAAAAAATGGAGAGATAAGGAAGAATTTGGTCCCAGCTCAACTAGCTTACACCAATATGACTTTACAGCCCTGTTTATTAATTAAAATCTGCGGGGAAATGGTAACTTTCCGATCAGATTAAAAAATGTTAATTTGAAGCATTGTATTATTCATTGCTTTATTCTTTAGCAGATCGAGTTTTGAATCCGCCCTTCTCTTTGCCCTCCTTAATTCTTGGACACACGCTGGTATTGATAAATGTCACCATCTTATTAGCTCAAGGAATCTGGTGTGCATGCATGATTAGCAGGGCAAACTGTGATCCTACTCAATTCTGAATGTTACTTCTCCATGAATAGATAATGTAATTGATGCCGTGCCCCAAGGCCACAAGTGGCCAGCTGCTTCAATGGAATGCCTTCTGTGTTAAAATTCATGTACTATATTGCCTGTTTTGCAACTGGTACACCTGCGAATATGAATCACTAGGAGAATGACAAGTATAGTGGAATAACAGAATAACAGAGTTGGAAGGGACCCTGGAGGTCTTCTAGTCCAACTCCCTGCTCTGGCAGGAAACCCTATACCCGTGATGGCGAACCTATGGCACGCATGCCACAGATGGCACATGGAGCCATATCTGTGGGCACGCGAGCGTTGCCCTAGCTCAGCTCCAGCACGCATGCGCATGCCTGCCAACTGATTTTCAGGTCTTCCGGGCCCACTGGAAGTTGGAAAATGGGCTGTTTCTGGCCTCCGGGGAGGTGGGAAAGGCCATTTTTGCCCTCCCCAGGCTCCTAGAAAGGCTCTGGAGCATGGGAAGGCGAAAAACAGGCCTTCCGGTTCCACCGGAACTTAGGAAACGGGCAGTTTCCGGCCTCTGGAGGGCTTCCAGAGGGGTGGGGAAGGCTGTTTTTGCCCTCCCCAGGCCCACTGTCCCATCATGTTCCAAAAGTGGGGGGAGCACGGGGGGTCACACGTACATGAGTGGAGGGCAGGGCGCATTGAATTATGGATGTGGGTACATGCGTGTGTGACCCCGCCCCCCGCACTCCCCCACTTTTGGCACATGATGGCAAAAAGGTTAGCCATCACTGCCCTATACCATTTCAGACAAATGGTTGTCCAATCTCTTTTTAAAAGCTTCCAGTGTTGGAGGATTCACAACTTCTGGAGGCAAGTTGTTCCATTGATTGATCTAATTGTCAGGAAATTTCTCCTTAATTCTAAGTTGGTTTTCTCCTTGATTAGTTTCCATCCATTGCTTCTTGTCCTGCCTTCAGGTGCTTTGGAAAATAGATTGACACACACACATACACACACACTCTTCTTTGTGGCAGTCCCATAGATATTGGAACATTTCTATCATGTCACTCCAATCCTTCTTTTCATTTGACCCACCCAATTCCAGCAACCGTTCTTTATCTGTTTTAATATAAAACTGCCTATGCTTAAAATAGAGATTTGGTTTGATAAAATGGTCATTGAACATAACAAAAAATGGGGCAACAACATCTAACAGGTTGCTTTTAATTAATAATTTTAATTGTAGCTCTCTCTCACTTCATCTCTTTTTCTCTCCACCACTTTTGTATTAGCATGATCTATGAACCGAAATTGTGAACATGTAAATCTGTGTTGTTTAACTTATCCTACCCAAACTGGCTTCTAAAGACTTTTTTTTTACTTTTACTTTTTTTTAAAACATCTTCTAAAATTACCTCCTACTTAGTTAATAATTGATAGCTAGGTTGGGGTTGTCAGATATTGCCTACGTATGATGCACCCGGGACCAGAAGGGGTTAAGTCTTTAGAGACATCACATGTGACTGTATCAGCCAATGAACTCCCTTATTGGACTCTTGCCCAGAAATCAATTGGATATCTGCCCTGCTTCTTCCCATCTATCTCAGCAAGACAACACGTGAACTTCTCTCTCCTCTCAACATCTGAGTCATACAGTTAGGGTAACAAATGCAACAGGACGCCCTGTTCATTTTTGTATATTTGTAAATAATAAAATAACTTTTTGAACCTGAAGCTGTATTGACCAAATAACTTCCTCATAGAACCCAATGAGCACGACCATCAACATATATCTGACAAATGGTAGCAGACGATGGAAAATTATTGCTCAGGTCTATGAATTTTTTGTAAATTTTTAAATCATCGAACGTTTTTCCTAACATGGAATCCTTGAACCTGAATGAATTATCTTTACAAGAGATTGATGCATTAACCGTATCCTTAACAAAACAGCACCAATCATTAACCAAAAGACTAAAAAAATAGACTAGTATTATGTATGTTTGCTACCTTACTTAGAAAATAATAAAGACAGGATTTAAAAAATATCTAATAAACAAACAAATAATAATAAAAAAATAAACAAGGCGGTCAATTTTCTGTTCTCCATCTATGAAGGGAATTGTTTTGACAGTAAATGGAGCGATGTTGATTGAAAAGTGGATTGTATATTTCCAAAAATGGATAACCAACCATTGTTTAATTCTTTACTCATCTACATTACTTTCTGGAAAGTCCTAGATGTAATTTTATTTATTTATTTATTTATTTATGCAGTTTGTATACTGTGTTTCCCCCAAAATAAGAACCTGTCTTATATTTCTTTTAAGACTGAAATTAACGCTTGGTGTTATTGCCATGTGCTCAAAAGCCCGATTGGGTTTATTATCAGAGGATGCCTTATTTTGGGGGAAACAGGGTAGCAGCTTATTTTACACCAGTGACTTTGCCAATCTTATGCCATTTTTTCATCTTATAAGACCCTGTTGAAATAGGTGCAGCTTGCCGTCATGTTCCACTGAAAACTCTTAATTTCAATCAATCAGAATAGAGTTGGAAGGGACCTTGGAGGTCTTCTAATCCAAACCCCTGTGGAAGCAGGATATCTATACCATTTCAGATAGGTGTCTGTCCAACCTTTTCTTAAAAATCTCCAGTGATGGAGCACCCACAACTTCTAGAAGCAAGCTGTTAATTGTCCTCACTGTTAGGAAGTTTATTCTTAATTTCAGGTTGCTTCTTTCCTTGAGTAGTTTCCATCCATTTTTTTCTTGTCTTGTCTTGGAAAATTGTCTTGCTTTGGAAAATAAGTTGACCCCCTCTTCTTTGTGGCAGCCCCTCAAATACTGGAATACTGCTATCAGAGGTGATATTCAGCAGGTTCTGACCAGTTCTGGAGAACTGGTAGCAGAAATTTTGAGTAGTTCGGAGAACCGGTAAATACCACTTCTGACTGGCCCTGCCCCAATCTATTCTCTGCCTCCCAAGTCTAAGGTGACCAGATTCTAAGATTGGTAAAGCGGGACTTTTTTAAAACTTAAAAAAAAAAGACAAACGCCGCGGGACGCGACTTCGGTTTCCGGTAAAGGCGGGGCTTCCGACCAGGCTGTCGTTTCTCTTTAAGGCAGGAGTCTCCACAACCTTGGCCACTTTTTAAGACTTGTGGACTTCAACTTCCAGAATTCCTCAGCCAGCTTTGCTCAAAAGCTTTGCTGGCTGAGGAATTCTGGGAGTTGAAGTCCACGAGTCTTAAAAAGTGGCCAAGGTTGGAGACCCCTGACCTGGAGGACTTGAGAATCTCCACAGGCGATGAATAACGGAACACAACTCTAAAAAAAAAAAACCCTCCCCAGACCATACAATACTTCTTGGCCACCCTAAATCTGGTTAATCTTTCCCCTCCGTCCCGCTTCAACTGTCAAGAGAAGCGAAGGGAAACCAGACCCCAAGCGCCCATATGGACGCTTACTATGCGAAGGGCGTGGCCATTGAAGGCTCACATAGCTCACACAGCCACGCATCGCGAGATTTGACCAGCGGAGGAGACTCCGCCCCTTTCCCCATTGGAGCCCTAGGAGTCCCGGACAGCAGAGCAGGGGAAAAAAAAAACATGCTGGCTGCGCTTGCGATCGTCCGGCGGGGGCTCTTGGTAAGGTGACCAGATTTTAAAGTAGGACTTTTTAAAAATGCCGTGGGACGTGGAACAAATTGTTGAAAATCGGGACTGTCCCGCCAAAAGCGGGACGTCTGGTCACCTTACCCAAGTCCCAGCTGATCAGGAGGAAATGGGCATTTTGCAGTAACCTTCACCTGGAGTGGGGTGGGAATGCGGATTTTACAGTATCCTTCCCCTGCCATGCCCACCAAGGCATGCCCACAGAACCAATAGTAAAAATTTTTGAATCCCACCACTGACTGCTATCATGTCACCCCTAGTCCTTATTTTCTCTAAACTGGCCATAACCAATTCTTGCAACCGTTCTTCATATAGTTTTGTCTTCAGGCCCTTAATCATCTTAGTTCTCTTCTTTTCACTTTTTCCAAAGTCTCAACATCTTTTTTGGAATGTGGTGACCAAAACTGGATGCAGTATTCCAAGTGTGGTCTTACCAGGGCTTTATAAAGAGGTACTAATACTTCACATGATTTTGATTCTATGCCTCTGTTTATACAACCAAGGACTCAAGCCATTTAAAGACGCTACAGTAGGTCACATCAACCTGGTGAATTCATCAAGTATTCCATGTATGTCTGAAGCTTTTCCAAAAATTTTTATTTTATTTTATTTTATTTATATTTATATGCCGCCCTTCTCCGGAGACTCAGGGCGGCTTACAATGTGTTAAGCAATAGCCTTCATACTTTTTGTATATTTATACAAAGTCAGCTTATTGCCCCCACAAACTGGGTCCAAATGCCATGAGAATGACATAATTTTGTTACAAAAGAGAAAAAGCAAGTTTTGAAATGGCTTACAACTATGAACAGCAATAAACAGTGAAGGTTAAAAAGGCATTCATTTACTGTCCTCCTTAAAAAAGAAAGAAACCTCAAAAGATTGAGAATCCATCAATCTGGATACTTAAAAAGCTAGCATAAAAATGAATCTGACCCTGAACCTAAACAATGGTTAACCAGGCTGTCAACAAAAATACGTTCAAAGACAAACTTCACAAATCTGCCACTTACTTCAATGGATTTCAACAAATCCAGTGACTCAATTTATTGTCATTTATATAGACTATAAACTACCATGCTCCAAAACACACATTAAGGTCTAAAGCAATTATGTATTTAGACCATTTATAGCATGTATGCCTGCCAACTGAGGGGTGAAAACAAATACAAGTTGGTTGGGGTTTTTTTGTGTGGACAAATTGCCAACAAAAATTAGGGTCGATGCCATTCTCCCCTTACGAAACCGTGAATTCATTAAAATTCATTCTATTTTACTGCCTGCCTTACTCAGACAGTTTTCCACTGCAGTTCTCTCTTTTTTAAATTAAAGAACAAATGAACAGTCCCGCTTAAGAGCTTATCATACTTATTTTATGTTGTTTGCAAGATAAATAGAAGTCTTCAGTTGTCAATTCAAGCATGTAAATTATGTAGACTGATTTTTTTTTAATAGATTCTTTTATTAGCTTTTTGGCTTGTCCAGCTGATCATACAATACCACAGCTACTGTGATAGTTCTAGTTCAGTAGTTCCAGAAAGTGGTGCTGTTATCTTCTACCTGCTCTAGCTGGCATGGGCAATGACGATAGATTGGGAAAGGATTAAATGCCCTGATCCTACTTATTTTCCAGGTTTCCCTTTCTTTTCCCTTCCTTTTTTTTAAAAAAAAGTTTTAGCTTTTTATCTTTTTTTCAGATTCCTTTTTGTTCTTTCCAACCCATCAAAACGTTGGAAATAAATTGTGCAAAATGGTGAGAACTCTGTCTTTTTGTAGGATAACTTTCTGAAAACTCAGCTGCAATGGAGCCGATTCGGAGGGGTGGGAGATGCTGGGAAAAAGGAAGATTAGGCTAAATCTCAATTTCATTCTGTTAAATCGCAGTTGGATTTTCTAAGTGGCTGGGGGAAAAAAAGAATCCTGATGGGACAATGCAGTTCGACAGTGATTTAGAATGCGGAATACTCCCCCATTCTTGGAGGTGGTATTCAGCTGGTTTAGACCGGTTCGGGCAAATCGGTAGTGGAAATGAAGTCCTATTTAGGCACATTTTTGAGGCCGGGCGCATGCGCAGAAGATGTGCGCACAAGCAAAGCGCATGCACACGTGCTCACATTTGCGAACCGGTAGGGAAAGTAAGTGAATACCACCCCTGCCCATTCCAAATCCCATTCTCTCTTCAAGTTACTTGACTAGGAGTAGAATATATGCAGCCTTTTCTATGCTTTCTATTCAGAAAACAACAACACCAGTAGTCACATCATAGTGGGACAGCAGAATCACTCCAGGCTTTTATATCATCCATGTATTGTGTCAAATATGCGGATGACACAAAATTGCAATCTACCCAACATCCAAAATAAGAGAATGAGATCATAATAGTTTGGACAGGTTGGAGAAGTGATATGAAATTCTTTTCTTCTATGTACTGGTAAACACTTGGAGCAGATTCTACAGACCTTTCCATTAAACTATTGAGAGGTTATAATATATTTAGTACTTGTCACATTAACCTACTTCACAGAGGAACTGAGAAAATAGTATAGTTTAGATATTGTAAGTATGTATGTTTCTAAACCTCTATAAAGATTCTGAGTCCAAATTACAAAAGCAACATAGCAATAGCACTTAGACTTATATACCGCTTTACATCTCTTTATAGCCCTCTCTAAGCAGTTTACAGAGTCAGTATATTGCCCCCAACAGTCTGGGTCCTCATTTTACCCACTTTGGAAGGATGGAAGGCTGAGTCAACCTTGAGCCCGGTGAGATTTGAACTGCTAAACTTCAGGCAGTCGGCAGGCAGCAGAAGTAGCCTGCAGTACTGCATTCTAACCACTGCGTCACCAAGGTTCATAATGAAGATAAATGAAAACCATAGAGTGTTTAAGTGGCAATCCAAGTGGAAAAGATGTTTCCTGCCTGCTTCAGACAGAAAGGTGTTTTAAGTGGAGGCTGTTTAAAGTCATAGAAAAGCAAGAAATCAGAGATTTAGTGAATAAAAAAAAGAGTACATCCAAATGCCAGTGCAAGGATGGTCATTGTCCTCTAAGATTCTACAAACAACCACAGCCAATATTTGATTTTGTATCTGAGGTTTCCATAAAAACTTGCATTACAGTGGTGTGTCTCACACTTTAAGGTACTTCCAAATTCTCAATCATTTTAAAATTGGTCGTATCTAGGAGATGGTCTTACCTGCTTCTTTGGTTCGGATCACTTTAGACGGTGTGCTTGGATCGCCTGTTCCAATTTTGTTAGTCGCTACAACTCTAAATTCATACTCTACCCATGGGTTCAGTTCAATTGCCGTTGCAGATTCCAGGTCACCCCCTATGTGTTCAGGAACTGCGAAGAACAAAGGATTAAAGCATGCTCCCTAGAGTTTCTCTCTAATCACTAAACTGAAGCTAGAGGAAACAACCCAGAGTTAGTGGCACAATTAAGAATTTGACCGTTGCCAATTTCGATAACAAATCTGCTTTTTCAGATTCATGATCGAATATCCAACAGATTCAACATTTCTTCAAATGCTGCGGTGCAGGTTTTGCAATGCTCAAATAAATATGTCAATACTATTTGGAGATGAAATGTTATTTCATACAGATTTTATTTAAATTAGGGGCAGAGTTCTCTTTTCGCTTCTCTCCATTTTTTTTTCCTTTTATGCTTTAAAGATACATGGGTGTAGGTGGGGGCATACAGTAGTATCAGACAAGAAACTCTGAATACTATCTCCACCTTGTTTTAGTCTGAAATGTATTCCGGATACACTCTTATCCAACCTTATAAGGAAACCTTAGACTTGACTTTTGAATATCCCTTCTGAAAAGAAAAAAGGAGATAAAAGGATCCAGTAGAAGAGAGAGAACCAACTGTGGAAGACTCAGTGGTCTTCTAGCATTGAAACGTCAACTCAAGTGATGCAGAAAAAAGGAACTGTATATTGATGTAGGCTATCATGGACAATAGTTATTAGGTGGTGTTGGACTTCAGGATTTAACAGCTGTGAAAACAGATTTCCTGATGTTTTGATTGCAACTTGTGCCTGGTACCTTCAGAAGCAAGGGGGAGGTGCTTTTTAGACCACAGGCAATTAAGCAGAGACCCACTGGATTCTGTCTTTATAACTAGGTCCTAATTGGCCTTTAGTCAAGTTGGTTCCTGATTGGTGCATGTTAGTGAGGGCTGGTCTCTGATTGGTTCTTTGCGTTCTATATACATTATACCAGAGGTGAAATGCTCCCGATTTGGACTGGATCGCCCGATCCAGTAGCGATGGCGGCAGGTGGTTCGGAGAACTGGTAACAAAAATCCCTGAGGCTTTTTTTTTTTTTTACTTTTAAAAGCATTTTTTCTAAAACCTCTTCGACTGAAGGGGTTGTAGAAAAAATGCTTTTAAAAGTTAAAAAAAAAAGCCTCTGATGATCGCGTGGCTCAGCTGGGATTGTCAGAGCCCTTTAAAAGCATTTTTTCTACAACCTCTTTGGCTGAAGTGGTTGGTAAAAAAATGTTTTTAAAAGGCTCTGAAGATCCCAGCTGAGTTGCCTGATTGTCAGAGGCTTTTTTTTCTTTTAAAAGCAAAAAAAAAAAAAAGCTTTTAAAAGAAAACAAAAGCCTTTGACGATCAGACAACTCAGCTGGGATTGTCAGAGCCTTTTAAAAACATTTTTTTTACAACCTTGTTGGCCAAAGAGGTTGTAGAAAAAATGCTTTTAAAAGAAAAAAAAGCCTCTGATGGTCAGGCAACTCAGCTGGGATCGTCAGCCTTTTAAAAGCAGTTAAAAGTAAAAAAAAAAAAGTTGGCCACGCCCACCCAGTCACATTACCCCCGCACCAAGCCACGCCCACAGAACCGGTAGTAACAAATTTTACATTTCACCACTGCATTATAGGCATGTTTTACAAGAAAAAAATTATGGAACACAGACAACAAACACTTCTGTGTCCATGTAATGTTGTTCATAGCATCTGGATAAAAGAACTATGCCATCTTTGGATTGCTGTAGTTCATTTCAATATAGATTCTCACAAAAGAAAATGTAGATTTTCTCACAGCAGAAAATGGTCAGAAACAAAAACAAAATAATAGGGGAGAAAAGCCACGTCTTGCTAAATTCCCAAACACTGATGTGAACTGGAAAAGACACTAGGAAAAAAAAAGAAAGATCCTGTTTCGTTTTTCCGTATTAGGAGTCTTCTGCTGAAGCAACTAATGCAGAGGCGGTATTCAACCAGTTCAGACTGGTTTGGGTTTACCGGTAGTGGAAATCGCGGGTGGCCTGACCACCTCCCCCGACTTTATGCTGTCCTATTTAGGCATGTTTTTGAGGCTGGGCGCATGCACGGAAGGCACTCAGGGCGAACCGGTAGTAACAAAATGTGAAACCTACCGCCGACCTAATGAATCTAACGAACCTGCTTGATTGGTGCTAAATAATAATAATAAAAATATCTTGCCTGTTTTTACAGTCTGCCAGCCAAGTGAAAACGGACTTCGCGCTTGCAAGTTGTAAGACGTGATAGGGCTGTGGTTGTCTGCGCCAGGAGTCCACGAAAGAGTTGCAGTGACCTCTGTGATTTCTTCAACAATGACAACCCCAGGAGGGCCAGGTGGACCTAGAAGGAAAGAAGGAAAGAAGCAAGGAAGAAAAGAAGGAGAAAAAGGAAAGAAGGTAGGTAGGTAGGTTGAATGCACCGATTTTAATTCACCATTATTGCACTGCACATACAGTATACTTATGAGTATACAGTCATCTAGTCTGTTAATTTATCCAGATTGACTAGCATAATTTGGTGACGAGCTACCTTACAGGTATTTTAAGAGGCTGTGTCATGATTACGGGTGACAGACGTGGACCAGAAAAATATTCAGATTCAAATCCTTTCTCGGTTAGGAAAGTCATTGGATATTTTTGAGCCAACGTCTTTCAACATGATTCAACCTAGCAGGTGGTGAAAATAAAATGGAGAGATAGCGAAAAAGAATAAACACACATTTATACCTTGGAAGCAAAGTTGAATGCAAGTGAAATAAATAAAATAGGCTAATATAGTCTGCAGAACATTATTAGCCCTGAATTGCCATTATTAGTCGAGAAATTACTGTTAACCATTATTGTACAACTATTAAGAAGCAAGCCCTACTAATTTCCATAAAGTAAAGATGCAAAAGTATGGCTAATGTTTTTTTCACTACTATAATGAGTATGTTTTTAAAGATAAAGATGAGCCTTAAAATATTGGCAAAATATAACAGTAATATTAACTCCTATTTAATGGTACTTTTTATATATCTTTTGAGAGCAAGAGCTAGAGATCTGTGGTAGCTGCAAATGTGATAAAATTACAACACATGTTGATGCCACAGTATCATTCTCCTTTTTTGTACTTTTGTTCTTATGTCAGACACAAGTATGAAGGTCATAGGTTTTGTGTTGTCACATATTTCACCAGTAAATGCCTTTGAAGAAGACTAGAGCTGGACACAAATACTCCATCATATTGTGTTGATGGTGTTGGGATAGGACAAAGTGGATGATATAAAACCTCCCAGTAAACTCCATAGTGTCAGAGTTCCAGAAAACCCCCCAACTCCAAGCAAGCATTTTTCAAAGTTCTATTTACTAGAATAGGTAAACTGGCACATCTGGGAAAACCCAAATCTGAGAGTTCCGGGTTTTCCCTCAGTAAATCAAAACCCTCAAAACCATCCCCTCACTCCTCAGTCGATCACATGCTCCAATCAACTGCCATCCCATCTCGAGACCTCACTCCGACCGCTCCTTCTCCAGATGCAGGATTGGCCTGACCTTGACCGACAGGAAGAATGCTATTATGTCTACAGACAACCCCTCTACTAAATCCCCACTCCTACTTTCCCACACATGAGAAAGTGGCAGCATGGAAGCTTCCGGCCTAATATGGCTTCCAAAGCTGACACATAGTTAATTTTATTTATTAATTAAATTCATGAAATTTATATGCCATCCATCTCACTGGAAAAACTATTAGTTATGTTTACTGTCTTATTTATAAAAATTATAAAAGCAGGATAAAAATAAATACTTGTAGATACTCTTATACCAGCGGTGAAATCTAAAATTTGTTACTACCGGTTCTGTGGACGTGGCTTGGTGGTGGTGGGAGTAATGAGGTTGTAAAAAAATGCTTTCAAAAAATGCTTTCAAAAGGCTCTGACGATCCCAGCTGAGTTGCCTGATCAGTAGAGGCAATTTTTTTTAAATGCCTCTGACGATCCAAGCTGAGTTGCCTGATCGTCAGAGGCATTTAAAAGAAAAAAAGCCTCTGCAGATCAGGCAACTCAGCTGGGATTGTCAGAGCCTTTTGAAAGCATTTTTTCTACAATCTCTGAAGAGGTTGTAGAAAAAATGCTTTTAAAAGCCTTTGACGATCCCAGCTGAGCCGCACGATCATCAGCTTTTTTTTTTACTTTTAAAAGCATTTTTTTGGCTGAAGAGGTTGTAGAAAAAATGCTTTTAAAAGTAGAAAAAAAGCCTCTAATGATTGTGCAGCTCAGCTGGGCATGGGGGGGGGGGGCAGGGATTTTTGCTACCGGTTCTCCAAACCACCAGCCTCCATCGCTACCGGATCGGGCAATCCAAACCGGGAGCATTTCATCCCTGTCTTATACCATTTGCTGCCACAGATTTCCCTGTACCTTCTAAAATCTTTTAAATTTAACAAACTTTACAAAGGCAGCTCATGTCCATCCTGCCTTTTGAAATGAAGAAACCATTCACGGAATTAAAGATTTAAAACATGTAGGAAAATATACCTACAAGTGGAACTTTGAGGAACAGGAAAATACATTCGCATTTCCCCCAAAATAAGACCCTGTCTTATATTTTTTTGCTACCAAAAAAGGCACCAGGTCTTATTTTCGGGGAGGATGTCATCCACTGACTCACCTCACTTGCACTCATTGCCCCCCGGCCTCTTTTTTGCTCTCAGAGGCCTTCAGGAATTTCTTTGGCTTCAGATAGTTGCAGCCAGGCCTCGCCCATTTTGGCCCATTTCTGGAGCTCTGTTATTGGCTACAGTGGCCATCAGGAAAGCCTTGCTAGCTACAAGAAATGGGCTGAGATGTGTGAGGCCTGGCTGAACTATCCAAAGGTAAGTAGTAGGGCAGCTCCAACCCACCCCCATCCCACCCTAGCTTAATTTTTACATGTGCACCCTGGAGTGGGCGGGTCTTAATTAGGGCTTACTTGGGGGGGGTCTTATATTGGGCACACTTGTAAAAATCAAGCTAGGACTTACTTTCCGGGTAGGTCGTATTTTCGGGGAAACACGGTACATGGGGACTTAAATCTAAAGCTGAGTCATTAAAAAATATAATGTTTGCCTTCAAATGAAGCAATCTGAGATTATGCCAAAGAACTGACTGTCTTAAAGTCTTCCTTCCATCTGTGAAGCTACACTGTGAAGAACCTCTTGGCCACTGAATCTGGGTTGAGCATTAAAATCAAGAATGATAAGAATATTACAGAGATATGATCGTCTATCTGAGAAAGTTAACACTTAAGTGTCCATTTTATCAGAGTGTGCACAGAGTGACTGCTAGTTTGAGACAATCCAGGAGCAAAATACAAGACACAGAGTTTTTGTCTTTACAAACAGCGGTTTATATACAAGTTATATACAGTATATATACATACACGTGCTAAGCAAAAGCCGGGCAAGCAATCAGTCTTCTTCAACTCTACACAGAGAACTACAGTGCAGATACACACACACCTGCATTGGAGAGAGAGTGACGCCCTCTAATGGACTCCCTTATATAGGCAGCTTCTTAAAGGGCAATAACCCTGCTGACTCATCCTCAGTCTTAAAGGGCCACATCCTTACAATGGCTGGTCAGCTTTAAATCTGCATTACCCTGATACATTTCATTGGAACCAATTGTAGTCACTGAACTAGTACTACCTGTACAGTTGAGTACGCAGATGGCCTTGAAGAAAGGATTCAAATGTTATGTGAACATAAGCTTTGCCCTGATATACAGGCGGAGTAAGGAAAAAAACCCTCAAGATTTATTTCGCCTTGGTTCTTGATTCTTTAGACTAACAGGGGAGATAGTTTCCTGCCAGGTTTTAAGATTCTGTTATTACATTCTACAGTAAGATAGACTTCCAGTAGTTGGTGTGGTATCTGTTTTGTGGCTTGCGTTATCTCAAACGGCTCTGACAGTAGGAGAACATGCAAATCATAGTTTTTAAATTATTTTTAGTCCTTTAAAAGTAGTTACACTCTAGGTCAGGGGTGTCAAACTTGATTTCATTGAGGGTCACATCAGGGTTGTGTTTGACCTCAGTGTGTGTGTGTTTGTGGCCAGGGTGGGCGTGGCCAACTTGACATCACTCGTGTCTTGGGCGCCTGTGGCGGCCCAAATGCTCTGCCAGTGAAAATGGGCTCCCGAGCTCCATTTTCAGCTGCCACGGCCTCCTGCAACCCTCTGCCAGTGAAAACGGAGCTTGGGGCTCCATTTTCACTGGCAGAAGCACCGTGGGCCAGTCATTTGCTGTTTCCATGACAGCCCCACAGGCCAAATCTAAGTACCCTGTGGCCCCGGGCCTTGAGTTTGACACTCCTGCTTGAGGTCTTGTGCTTGGGGAATGATTGAGAATGCAGAAGATGACCATATCTGTCCCTCTCATTCCCTTCTACGGATGCATGTGGGATTTTCTTTTGGATGGATTTTTTTTTTCTGGAGAATTATCAGGCTGACCAAAAGACAGACAAGAGTTGTTCTTCACATTAAACATTTCAGATTATGAGCATATGGGATTCTAAAACTCCAAAATGTAATTGACTAATATATACAGATTTTTTTTTATATTGCCTAAGGCCCAGTTGGTCTGCAGTATATTTTCTTCATTTGTTTAAGATACATATTGTGTGGATTTATTTATTACATTTGTAATCTGTAGGCAGTGGGGCTCGATGGCTGCTCTTATTCATTTCAAAAGAGTCTGTGCAGAAAGTGGTGCTCGGAGCTTCATTATTTCTCTCAACAGGAGACAATTTTAACCCTTTAAAAAAAATCTCAGCTTCCAGGTAGAGTTTTGATCTTTAAATTCAACTGATGTACAGGTAAGAATTGAAAGAGGCTCTGGCTAGCTTTTGGTACAGCCTTGCATTAATCTTTGTACTGAAAGCAGAATCTTCTTTTTAATAAATATGCCCTGTATCTTGAGAAGGAAGATGCCACATTTCTGTGTGTGTGTGTGTATGTGTGTGTGTGATTGAAAATATTTTTTTAAATGAACTTTGATTGTTTGTCCAATTCTTCAAACTTGCTGAAAGAGCACCGATTGTCCATCAAGATTTCATGTTAAATAGGAACGATTATAGAATACTCAAATAGAGCAATCTATTCTTGAGTCACATTCTATGAATTTTTGATTTTCATCCTGCTGTTTATTTCACGAATTGCACCAAACCATAATGTAGCTGGCTAGGGTATGGCTTACTGTCTCACATGAATCCAGCCATTGTGGTTTGCAAAGGATGGTTGGTTTGTCACTTGCTCCCTTCATTACACTTACTTACAAAGTACTGCACAAATGTCCATTAAAAACAACAACAGCAAAGCAATAGAATTTTGAAAGCCTGGGAAAATAAATATGTTTTGAAACCCTTCTAAAATTGTAATAAGGGCTTGCTTCAGCTTCTATAGCATTGCGACCCATAAGGTAACCAAATCAACTGAGAAATAGCAATAGCACTTAGGCTTATATACCACTTCACAGTGGTGTAAAAGTGCTTTTACAACCCTCTCTAAGCGATTTTCAGAGTCAGCCTCTTGCCCCCAACAATCTGGGTCCTCATTTTACCGACCTCAGAAGGATGAAAGGCTGAGTCAACCTTGAGCCACTCAGAATCAATAATTATTCCTCCTAAGTGATTATTCCAATTGTGGTTTTTAAATTATATTTACATTTTATGGGAGCCACCCAGAGTTTGTGGAATTGGATGCTATATTAAGCCGTTCTTCAGATTTAAAGAGCCTTGGATAATACAGTGGTCTAAAGCCCTGTTATTAACATCAGCTGCCTGCAATTATTGCAGGTTCGAATATCACCAAGGCTCAAGGTTGACTCAGCCTTCCATCCTTTCTAAGGTAGGTAAATTGAGGACCCAGTTTGTGGGAGCAATAAGCTGACTTTGTATAAATATACAAAAGTATGAAGGCTATTGCTTAGCGCATTGTAAGCCGCCCTGAGTCTCCGGAGAAGGGCGGCATATAAATCAAATTAAAAAAAAAAAATTAAAGAAGGCATGGTTTTGTGCAGTCATCTGTGAACACAGAGGTGGCTCTGCACTCTCAGTCTGGAAGTATAGAGTCGAGTAACCCTAACCCCAAACTTGTGTGAATAGACTTGGTGGTTTCATTTAAAGCCTTTCCAGCATCTGTGAGACTCTTAGGTCAGGCAGAGTCCTCAGGCTATGAAGCATTTGAAAAAGAAAAGAAAAAGAATAATTGCTTCAAAGAAAAGTTGCAAGGAAGTAGCTGGACCTTAGGAGCTTCCACATATAACTGGAATGCTTGTTGACCTCAAACTGAAGATTCAAGAACAAATCCATTCCACAACAAAAGCAGTCCTATGACTGACAGCAGACAGAAGCAGAGCTTTTATTTGTAGAGATAAAGGAGGACTGAAAAAAATATCTCTGCAATTATGGCAATGGGAAACCACTTTTGTACCACTGCCAAGATCAAGCCATGGAAATGCCCATAAACTTACCTAGAGTCAAGTTCAGCTCAGAGTACACTGTACTCTGGAGCAGAAAGGTAGATTCAGTAATGTATGTGATACGGTGCCTTGCAACTTTATTATGCTATGATCTGAATGCACACACACCTTTGTATTAGGTAAGGTTGGTTATTGGGTTAACTCTCTGTTACCTTCTAGACAACGAGTTGCTAAATTCGACTCTTCAACCTTACCCACACAGGGCCAACAAGATACAATTTTCACCTGCAAAATGTTGGAGGGTACGCACAAAAGAAAATATATAACACAGTATCCTTGCAATTTACACATTTGTGAAGAAGGGGTCATGGAGCAACCTCTTGCGGTGAGTTTTGAGGAAACAAGGAAACACCTATGGAGAAACGTTCTCACTGGTTCTTGACCTGTATCCACATAGAAAGCTGGATACAGCTGAGTTTAAAGAGAAATGAAATGATTTCTGATCCCTGCCCAAGCTAAATGATGAGACCCCAAATTCCTCACTGCTGTCCTGCACATCTTTTAAAAGAGCTGCTTTAGAACAAAAGTAAGAGACCTGCAGAATTTGAAAGAAAAGTCTGTTAAGTCCTCTGAATCCTGTTTTCTACTCTGTCAAATGCCTGTGGAAATCCAGGAAATTAGCAAACATGATGCTGAATGTAATACAAGGCTAGCACACTGTAGTTATTAGTATGGGAAAAAAAACAATCAAATGATTAAGAATCAGCAAAATGCATTAAAAACGTGTTGCAAGTTTGGACTTCTCCAAAGCTCTTTATCAGGCAAAATGTTATAGAAAGCCGTAGATATGAAAGAAAAGTTCCAAGATGATGCCTGATTTTTCTCAGCTGCAGGGTCTAATTCATTCTCAAGAAGATTTGAGATTTAGTGGAGGCCTTATCCCCTGTCAGGTCACTCTTAGAGGACAGCGAATAATGTCTGAAAAGGCTATAAAAAGAGATAAGCGCTGATAATCCTCAATTTGTCTAAAGCATGTAGACATCTAGCATGGCAGAAATCTGTAGAAGAATCACAGCTCTCCTCTAATCAAAACCGGAAAGAAAGGTTTAAAAAAATATCACCTAAGCCAAAGTGTCCTATATTAACTAGTGATTGCAGGGGACTGGAAGCTGAAAATATGAAGCTTTTCTTTGGGCAAGAGTAAAATCAATATGAGAGGTCCTCCACGCAAATCCAGTTTCCCACAGGGAATATGTAGTTTGCAAGAAGAGGATGAAGGGAGCAAACCACAGGGCATTTCCTAAATTAAATCTGCTTTTATAATCTGTGTTGGTCACACAGTCAACCAGAAGTTTAGCCTGGATTTGGCATTTTTATCCACCTAGCAAGTTCTTCCCAAGCCCTCGGATAGGCAGATGCTATTGTTGGATGGTGTTGCAGATGTAAGCTGTTTTAACTAAAGCTGCCTTTTGCAATTGACTGATGGTGATTTTTGTCAATGCCAATGGTGTTCGTGTGGTCCTCCAGATGTTTGGAGATGGCATCCAAGGCACTACTACCGTTGTTGCTATCTTTGCTTTATCTTGTCAAAGTTGTTCTACTTCTACATGGTCTTTGCATTTTGTGATTTTTCTCCAATTCTTTCTCTTCTGCTATCTCCACGTTCTGCAAAGTCCAGACTTTATTGTCTTTCTTATCAACAATCATTGTCTGGTGTGTTAAGTGACAGGTGCTTGTCTGTTTGAATTCTAAAGTCCCAGAATATTTTAGTGTCTTTATTTTATATTACTTGGAATATCTTGTGGTCCCACTGTGTGGTGGTGCAGTGATTAAAATGCAATATTGCAGGCTGACTCTGCCCATTGCCAGGAGTTCAATCCTGATTTGACTCAGCCTTCTATCCTTCTGAAGTCGGTAGAATGAGGACCCAGATTGTTGGGGGCAATAGGCTGACTCTGTAAACTGCTTAAAGAGTTCTGTGAAATACTGTGAAGCAGCATATAAGTCGAAATGCTATTCCTATTCCTATTTATTGCAGATATTTCTATTCACCATTGTGCTACTTTTGTCATGCTGTTGTTTATAGTCAATGGCAATAGCACTTAGACTTATATACTGCTTTGTAGTGTTTTACAGCCCTCTCTAAGTGGTTTACAGAGTCAGCATGTTTCCCCCCAACAATCTGGGTCCTCATTTTACCAACCTCGGAAGGATGGAAGGCTGAGTCAACCTTGAGCCAGTCAGGATTGAACTGCTGGCAGAGGGAAGGTAGAGTCAGCTTGCAATACTGCATTCCAACTACTGCACCACCATGGCTCTATGCAAGATCTTTCTGTTCTTGTAGCAGCTTACTAAGTGGCTCGTTGTTTCTTCAGCTACTTTATATAGGTGGCATTTGCTATTTTTTTTAAAAAAAATTGATTTATATGCCGCCCTTCTCCGGAGACTCAGGGCGGCTTACAATGCGCTAAGCAATAGCCTTCATACTTTTGTATATTTATACAAAGTCAGCTTATTGCCCCCACAAACTGGGTCCTCAATTTACCTACCTTAGAAAGGATGGAAGGCTGAGTCAACCTTGAGCCTTGGTGAGATTCGAACCTGCAATAATTGCAGGCAGCTGATGTTAATAACAGGGCTTTAGACCACTGTACTATCCAAGGCTCTTGATTTGTTGCTGTCTTCTCCATTCTGGCTTTGCTTTTAAGGCTTGGTCTTGTACATCCAGAATTAGCCCCTCTGTCTCTTCAGTTTTCTTGTTCATAGCCATTGCCAGATCTTGTTGCTATTTGTTTTGTCATATAGTAGTATTTTGCCTTGCCATGTTTCTTTTCTATGCTTAATTTGGTCTTTCTGGTAATCCAGTTTGATCTCTCAGGAAGCCTTTGTGATGTACAAACCTCAGTACATCTTCTTCATAGTCCTTCAAGTATTTTTCCAGTGCTTTTTTTTTTTTCTTCCTCAACTGATTCTGGTAGATTATGATTATGATTACTATTTAAAAAGAGTACGGACTCTTCTGACAAACACTTTTTTGTAATGTACCAGTGGGATTTCTGGGAAAACAGCTGATTCTTTGTGGTTTGCACTTTGGGTGTGCTTTGTAATCTCAAACATAATAGATGGCCCCAAGCAGAGTTATGGAGAATGCAATCTAAACCCCATATAGAGACTAAAAGAGTTACATCTGTCAAGCTTTCGAGAGTAAACTTGTTTGAATAAGGAAGAAGTTATCATGTAAATGGGGACTTGAAGGGAAGGGAAGGGAAGGGAAGGGAAGGGAAGGGAAGGGAAGGGAAGGGAAGGGAAGGGAAGGGAGGAGAGGAGAGGAGAGGAGAGGAGAGGAGAGGAGAGGAGAGGAGAGGAGAGGAGAGGAGAGGAGAGGAGAGGAGAGGAGAGGAGAGGGGAAGGGAAGAGAAGAGAAGAGAAGAGAAGAGAAGAGAAGAGAAGAGAAGAGAAGAGAAGAGAAGAGAAGAGAAGAGAAGAGAAGAGAAGAGAAGAGATAGAAGCAACTTTATCTAGAAATGGAGAATTTAAGCAGAACAAAATGAGGGGAATTATCTGTCTGATCATTTGTTACAAAAGCATTAGGCTATGAATAGATTCGCAGAAATAAAGCTCTATAATTCTTAACTGTCCCACACACTTTCAATTTGCGGTTGGAAAAGAGTGTCATCCATTTAAATAAAATACTTTTTGTGTGCAAATTACAGGTGTGGGGATTTGATCCAGCTGTGCATTTATCTTTTAGCAAAAAAAAAAAAAAGAAAAGAAAAGAAAAGAAAAGAAACCTTGTAGGGCTGCACAGCACATATTAGAGATTATAAAGAGTTTCAATATAAAACGGCGTCGCCAAAGGTTCTGTGAAATACAGAATAAAAAGGCAAGAAACTTGCCAACTTTAAGCATTCTGGAGAAGTTAATACAGCTGACTATGAAATGGGTATTGATTCAACGTATCAAGTTTTTACCGGAGTAATAAGGTAGTCCTACGTTCATATAATGAACTGATAAGAATGTTATGGTTCTGAGTTATCCTGAGTTATAGATTTTTGCTCTATTTATTCCACAGGGAAGCAAATCAAGAAACACTAGGCAACAGACTTTACTGCATGCGTATGTCATGCCAAGTGAAAAACACAGTAAGCTGGTAAGATGTGCAAATAAATAAAAGTTGGCAAGGCTGAATCCCAATAGGAAGAGCAAATTTGTTCTGGATCAGTATCAAAAATTGAGCTAAAAAATTTGATTCTTCAATAATGTGAAAAGGGATCAACTATACCTCATTCTTATGCAAGCTATGAAGGTACACCTAAACATTGCTACCCTGTTTCCCCCAAAATAAGACATCCCCTGATAATAAGCCCAATAGGGCTTTTGAGCGCATGGCAATAAGGCCAAGCGCTTATTTTAGGGTTCAAAAAAATATAAGACAGGGTCTTATTTTTGGAGAAACACGGTAGTCTTGTTCAGCAACAACTGACTTTTTAAGGGCAGAAGGCAGATTTTAGTAGTACAAGTAGTCCTCAATTTACAACAGTTCCTTTAATGACAGTTCAAAGTTACAACGGCACTAACAAAAAGTTACTTATGACTATTTTTCACACTTACGACCACTGTCATGTGATCAAAATTCAGACGCTCAGCAACTGATTCATATTTATGATGATTGCAGGGTCCTGGGGTCACGTGATCCCCTTCTGTAACCTTCTGATAAGCAAAGTCAATGGGGGGAGCCAGATTCACTTAAGAACCCTGTTACTAACTTAACACCTGGAGTGATTCACTTAACAACTGTGGCAAGAGAGGTCATAAAAAGAGGCAAAATTCACTTAACAACAGAAATTTTGGGCTCCGTTGAGGCCATAATTCGAGAACTAGCTATAATGGCTTTGCGAAAGGCCATTTTGCAAACAAAGCTTAGATCTTTGGGATTTGAACTCTGTTTCTTCACTCTGCCAAAGGAGTTCAGCTCCCCTCTGTGTGCAGAAGAGAACTGCCCCAACAGGCTGCAGGAATGGAGTTTGTGTCTTTGAGATCAGCTGGGGCGGGGGTGGGTTCTACTTACCTTTACTACTGGTTTGCAACGGGGGCCGCGCATGTGGCTCGCTTCCTGATGATGTTGGGGTTGGTGGGCGGAGCCTCCCGCCAGTTTTACTACAAGTTCTATAGAACCTGTCTGAACCGGGGGCAACCCACCACTGATCTGGGATCTGTTTCTGCACCTCAACAGAGCAATTTGACTACCTTCCATGCCTGGAAAAGAATTGTTCCAGCTGGCTGCAGGAATGGAACTGAGATCTTTGGAATCTGAGCTCTGTTTCTTCAACCCCATAGAAGAAATTCAGCACCCCACATGCTCAGAAGGGAAGTGCATGGAAGACAGACCTCTTGGTAGATGGCAGCAGCTTTCAATTTCCCTTGCCAGCTTTCCCACTGACTTTCTGGGGAAGCCAGAAGAGAAGAGTATAAATGGGATTAGAGAGTCAGTTTGGTCTGGTGGTTAAGGCACCAGCAAGAGACCATGAGTTCAAGTCCTGCCTTAACCATGAAAGTCAACTGGGTATTGTTGGGCCAGCCACTCTCTTTCACTTCATCTCACAGGGTTGTTATTGTTGTTGTGGTGAAACTAAGAGGAGGAAGAGTGTTGGATATGTTTTCTGCCTTGAGTTATTTGTAAAAATAATAAAGGTGGGATACAAACAAACAATAATAAATAAAACCATTGCTTAGCAATCAAACTGCGAACAGGTTGCCAAGCACCCAAGTATGGTCACGGAGAAGCAGTACAATGTTTTACAATGGCCAGAACACGCTTCCTCAAGCCATTGTAATGTTGAATGGTCATTAAACAATTGGTCCTAAGTTGAGGCCCACCCATAATTGCCTTTTGATGTGTTTAAATGGAAAGGAAGGATTCAAATTGGGTGCAAAAGATATAATTGGTAATATTTATGTTGAAAGTCTATGGAGATTCTCATTCATCCAGGTCATGGTTATCCCAAAGCTGCTTTTTCAGGAGGCAACTGGACTTCCTTGTTTTTTCTTTGAAGACGTTTCATTTCTCACTCAAGAAGCTTCTTCGGTGCTGACTGGATGACTATTTAGCTATGCAATTTGGGATGAACACCCTTCAAATGGTGTGGGAGTATGAATGGATTTCCAGAGGAAAAAAATTGCAGACTTCAGGAACCAGGAGCATTACTCAAGTGACCCTGAGAACACAGATAAACCTCTAGGTGGCCTCAACAACTCTCTAGAAGGATGCAAATGACCAGCTGTCTGCAAGGAATATAAATCCTTCCATTTCCCACTATCCTGTCAGAGCTGAAGAAGCTTCTTGGATGAGAAGCAAAACGTCTTCAAAGAAAAAGCAAGAAAGTCCAGTTGCCTCCTGGAAAAGAACCTTTGGGATAATATTGATGTTGTTATTTCTGATAACTTGTAATGAACTCTAATTCTCTAATAATGAATTCTGATAACTTGTAATGAACTCTAATATAGAAAGATGAGGTTTTAGAGTTGGGCTTATAGAGAATGGGGTGAGATATGAAATGAAAAGGGGGGGGTATGGTTCTGTGGTGGGTTTAAAAAATGTTTACTACCGGTTCTGTGGATATGGCTTTTTGGGCGTGGCATGGCTTGGTGGACGTGGCTTGGTGGGCGTGGCAGGGGAATAATACTGTAAAATCTCCATTCCCTCCCCACTCCAGGGGAAAGTTACTGAAAAATCCCCAATTCCTCCCAATCAGCTGGGACTTGGAAGGCAGAGAATAGATGGGGGAGGGGGCAGCCAGAGGTGGTATTTACCGGTTCTCCGAACTACTCAAAATTTCCACTACCGGTTCTCCAGAACTGGTCAGAACCTGTTGAAACCCACCTCTGGTATAGTTGTATTTTAAGAGACTGTGATAAGTTAGTGTTGATTATAGCTGCTGGGAATGAAGTTTCTTCTATTTTACTTTCTTTCTTTCCTTTCTTCCTTCTTTCCTTTTTTCTGTGCTTTTTAATTATTATTTTTTTAAAAATGTAGTTCGGTATTATCTAGTTAGTAGTATCAAGTTTTATTTGTATAACGTAATTTTTAATAAAGTTATTTAAAAACAACAACAACCCCATAGCCATGAGATCAGCATCAATGTCTATATTTCAACTGGGTTGTACAATTATTTATGCTGATCTTGTCTTCTGCGATTAGAATACTCACCCCTAACAAGAAGTTCTGCCTCATCTGATACACTATCTGCTGTAGATTGCACCCTGCAGCCATATCTTCCAGCATGCATCAGAAGGATGTTCCTGATCATTAAATCCGCAGAAGATGCTTGCTGTGGGGGGGAAAAAAATAAGCAATACAATAGCATCTGCTCAAACACATTACGAATATAGATTTGCAAAAATGGAAGAGCTGCTTCCTTTGAGCATTTGGGATAGACAACATAATCCTCGTAGCAATCTATCCCCACCAGCGTTCTCAGTTACAGGCAATCCTCAATTTATAACTGGTCGCTTAGCACCCATTTGAAGTTACCTCTTTCCATTTTTTATTTTTATTGTATAAAATACAAAAAAAAAAGAAGAAGAAGAAGAAGAAGAAAAGAAAAATGGAAAAATGGATGTGAAATACAAGGGGGAAGAAAAGAAAGAAAGAAAAGGGGGGCACATTGACTTTTAAGCCTTCGTAACACAGTACAAGATAAATACATTCCAACCTCAACTTTTTGCTTTTACATATTAATATACCCTGTTTCCCCTAAAATAAGACCTCCCCTGATAATAAGCCCAATCGGGCTTTTGAGGCACTAAAATAAGCCCCCCCCCTGAAAATATTTAAATGTATGTGCAGTCGGTCCCCACCATTTCCTCTGGTTTCCTCCATGCGCCCCAAAATAATAAGACCTCCCCGAAAATAAGGCCAAGCACTTATTTTGGGGTTCAGAAAAATATAAGACAGGGTCTTATTTTCAGGGAAACATGGTATAAAAACGCTCTACAGAGAATCATTAAAACTGCCCAGAATATTATCGGACTCCAGCTACCAGCCCTGGACAACATCTTCAAATCTCACTGTTCGAGGAAATTGCATAACATTCTCAGAGACTCTTCCCATCCTGCTTACAATCTTTTTGGACTGTTGCCTTCTGGCAGAAGATACAGAACAATTAAAACTCGGACCACACGTCTTCTGAATAGTGTTTATCCCAGAGCTATAGTTGCACTCAACAATGAACTAAAGGGCCACCATCAGTGAGCTGTTGGACCGTATTACTTGGTCCGTTGTGTGGATGTTTGGGTGGTTT
The DNA here is from genome assembly GCA_012654045.1 of Ptyas mucosa. Taxonomy (NCBI): domain Eukaryota; kingdom Metazoa; phylum Chordata; class Lepidosauria; order Squamata; family Colubridae; genus Ptyas; species Ptyas mucosa. Next base: position 3,076,983 of record WNWU01000031.1, read on the forward strand.
AGGGGTGGGGAATTGTGATGGGTGGGAGTGTGTTTGGGGATTATGCGTGTTGGACCTGGACTTTGGGTGTTAAGTGAATTTCATATGTGTATACTGTGTATACACATGGCATGACAATAAAATTTATTTATTTATTATTTATTTATAACTAGCCATTTCTATAGCACCAAATCTTTCTAACCACCAAAACCAAAATCAAAGTTTCATTTTTTTCCCTCACAAGCACAAATTCCAGAAGTGGTATCACATGTGTTTGTGAGTGAGTGGGGCAGCACATAAACAAACACACAAAAAAACTGAGTTTTGATATTTGGACTAAAAGTGTCAGCTGCAGAATGGGGACCGTTGCGTGTAGAACAGACGTATGGAAGCGCTGCTGTAGGAACAATCCCAGAAACATTTGTGGCGGCATTTCAAAGTATTCTGTAGCCTGCTGTCCAACAGACATTAACATCTCCATTCCATTGTTGTTAACAAATATTTCCCAATCTTTATGCATCCATTACACCATGTCTCTGTCTCATACAGAGGTTTTGCAGGGCAGTGATATCACAGCCATTTGCTGCTGCTTCTAATATTTTGTTAGACCCTTAGGAGAGATTTGAACTTAGGTCTTTGAAATCCACTCAGATGTACATTTTATAGGTCAGCAGTCTGATGTAAGTACTGAAGATAAATAGATGAGTTGTATTCCAGAATAATTCTCATGCTGGGCACTGTATGTAGCTTGACGCTGTGTAGCTACTCATGGTTCATTGATTGTGTTAATATCCAGGCTCCCAGTTCCCCTGCAACAGTAGATTCTTTTATGTGTCTCATTTCACAAGAAGAAATAATAATGAGGAGAGGAGGATGAGAAGTATTAGATAAGGGTTGGAGAATCACTTTTGCATTTCCAAAACTACAGTATTTTCCCTACGACAAATCTTCCAGGGCTATGGGTAAAAGTCCTGAGGAGAAAGTTGGTGGAATCAAATCACTTTTTTTATTATTTTTTCTACCTCATCTGTTTCACAGGAAAAGAATTAAGCTAGAATCCATCAATTCATCAATACTATGCCCAAGAATTAAACAACAATAAAATGTAATGTGTTAACTGATTCCATTGTCTGCGCCACAGTTAATTCTGTTTTCTAAAAGCCGCTGTCTTTACCTTCTGCCCTTCATTTTTTTCCTGACTACAGTACAGGCAGTCCTTGAATTCTGACTATAATAATGGAGTCTGTCTATCAAGTTCCTAAGCCATGAAGGTTATAAAATGAGTTGGTCACGTGACTGAGACAATTTTATGACCTTTTTTTGTAGTGGTCATTAAGTGAATCACTCTGGTCATTAGGCCCATCCACAGTTTTTAAACGAATGCCGCTGTTGTTAAATGAACCAATGGTATGGTATGGATGTAGTTTTGCTAAAATCCAGAAGTGCTGGTGTTCAGCAAAACTGAGGTAAAATGTGGACACATGACCACAGGATGCTACAAATGACTGTAAATGTGATTGTGTTGCCCGAGTGCCTGAAGTTCAGTCACATGGCCACAGCAAAGTGGGATATCTGTCAGAACTTCAAATCTGGGTAGTAAGAAGTCCCACGGCAGATCTGTTGTACCGTTGAGCAGTTGCTAAGCAACCAGTTGTAAGTCAAAGACTACCTACATTGTTTAATCAATCAATCAATTAAAATAGACCTGGAAGGGACCTTGGAAGTCTTCTAGTCCACTCAAGCAGGAGACCTTGTATCATTTCAGATAGATAGATGGCTGACCTGTCTTTTCTTAAAAACCTCCAGTGATGAAGCACCCAACTTCTGAAGGCAAGCTGTTCCACTAGCGAATTGTCCTCACTGTAATGAAGTTTCTCCTTAATTCCAGGATGCTTCTCTCCTTGATTAGTTTCCATCCATTGTTTCTTGTCTTGCCTTCTGGTGCTTTAGAAAATAAGTTTACCCACTCTTCTTTGTGGTAGCTCCTCAAATACTGGAATACTGCTATCATGTCCACCCTAGTCCTTCTTTTCTCTAGATTAGCCATACCCAATTCCTGCAACCGTTCTTCACAGAACGGAATCTTCCTTCCCTTTTCTAGACTTGCCAAGAATAATATGCCATGCATTGGGTGATGCACTTAATGGTACCCATTATACCAAAGTTTTTAGTATAAAAGTGGTTAGCTTTTATAACGCCACAAAGTTTTTCATTGTTTTTAAACTATCAGTATTTGATAGCTATGCACAATTTAATGGGTGGTATATTGTCTAATTGAACCAATGACAATTATTTGCAAATCCATGTAGAAATGTAAACTCAAAACAAGAATTTGGATGTAAATATATACAGAAACCAACAATAAATGTCACACTAGATACAGATATGGGAGAATGCAATGAAATTATTTTCAGGTAGCATAGTGAGAGTGACCAATTTGAATACAGCATAATTTGTTCAGTTTTGCGTTAAAATTCTGTTGCATTGCTAGATTTTTTAAAAATATCCACTGCTGAATTTGTTTCTCGGTTTATCATAAAAGAATGCTGCTTTAAAAATATGTAGAAACTGAGTGTTCGTTTGCTTACTTTATAAAAATGTATAGTGGCAGGTGATAAATTAATCCTAAATTGCTATTGCAGTTCTTAAGAGTGCTGTGCTGTACTGAATGACAATTGCCTATTGTCCCTTTCAGCATTTAAGAAAAATTTGTTGAGGATTCTGCTGGCCATTTTGCTGAAGTGCATCTTGATTTATATAACGATCACACAATATCATTATAGCACTGAAAGAGTCTTAATGTTTTCAGCTTTATCTACTTTTATTAGTCACATTCTATGACATCCTGTCTGGAATGCCAAAAACTTTGCTTTTTCTCTAGCAATAGAAAATGCCCTCGGTGGCCTAAGTGGCCCTTTGGAATTCTAAATTTTTTAAAAACTGGTTTAAAGGCCATATTGTAGCTTGACCCAGCATTCAGTTTGTTAGATAATTGTCTATATTTCTACAATTTTTCCGCCTGTCATTTTCATTCATCTTAAGATCATGTGAAGGACTAGTACCCCTTTATAAAACCTTAATAAAACCATACTTAGGCAACTTAACTGGAACTTTACATGGGTCCTAATTCTTTGTGCCTGATAGAAGGTGTCTGATCAAGGTGGATAAAACCATGCATGACATGGAGAAAATAGCGAGGGAAAAGTGTTCTCCTTGTCCAGGGGTGGGATTCAAAAATTTTAGCAACTGGTTCTCTGCCCAGTTGCTGCATGGGCATGGGCATGGGCATGGGCGTGGGCATGGGCATGGGCATGGTGGGTGTGGCCTACTCGGCCTCCTGCACCACAGCGGTGTGTGTGTGGGGGTATTTTCACCCTCCCCAGGCTCTGGAGGCTTTTCTCGAGCCTTCGGGAGAGTGAAAACCCATTTCCAGACTTCCAGAACTTCATCTAATTCAGTAGGACTATTGCCATGTTCTTATGGTCATGCATGTCAGATTATACTTGTCCTCTCCATAATATCTCTCCATAATTCTACTTTTATTTATATAAGGAGGGATTTTTGTTTGGAATGCAAATCTGGAGACTGTGACACTTCAGAGAGTGTGTTTTCAGAGAGGTTTTTCCCCCCCCTTCCCACACATACTTTGAATTCAAACGAGCAAAATCTTCTTAGAGACCATGGGAAAAAATTCAAAATATTCATTAAAAAACCAAAAGCCTCCTCATAACATAATTCTTCCTTGTGCACATCAGGACTGACAGATCTGTTGATACTTGCCTAAGCCAAATGTGCAGGGGGAAAAAAAGCACAATTCCCATGTTTTTGCCTGTGAGGTTTTAAGATCTTGGGTACACAGCCAACTCATTGTGCCTGCGAAGTTGGACAATGTGATGAATTGCATTTCTTTTCAATAAGATGCCAATTTGGGATTCAAAGTTTGCAATGTGTCTGCTGCTACAATACTTATTAGCTGTGAAATATGGTGCATTCAGAAAGATATATGCTTTTGATATAAAAGCATGGATACAGAAAGGGTAAGACCAAATCAGTTGACATTTCTTTTCCCCTCTGAGAATAATTTACATTTAATGTGAGCTTTGTTGTTAAAGCAAATAAAAATATCATATAGACAGTAACTGCCTGGTCTAACTCCCTCAGTGTCTGATGTATCGTGATGCTCCAAGAAAGGATTCACAATTATTGTATCACAATGTATTCCCCAGGAAAGGAAATATGTCTATAATCGAAAAATCTAAGTAGCAGAACCAATTGGATGAATTTCATTTTTGGGGAGCAGAAGCAAGACCACTACATAAGCACCCCACTGAAATAGATTATAACAGCTCGACCAATCATTATAATCATTAGTAGCCATGATTGGGGATTTAAGGGTTAGTCCCATATTTGAAATTACAAAAATGTAAAGCAAACTAAAGCAGCTGGAATTGTTTTTTGTTCAAACTTTCTTAAGTCCTGCTTTGATCAAGTCTTTGGTGATCACATAAAATAACCACTGGTTGGGTTCTTACCTTGCACAGGACAATAAACTATGATATTCCAACCACAATGTGACTAGATCACTAAGTCACAAAGAATCAAGCCATATGTGGGCGTAATTTACTATGTTAGGACCATGTCCATAGAAAGAAAATGTAGATAATTATAATTTAGAAATGGTTGGATACAGACAACACCATAAACTAAGTTAAGCTGGGCTTGGATAATTAGTACTTCAGATAATTGAATTATCCAATTATTTTTCTCAGAATGTTAAGTTTCTTAACATTGAACCAGATGTTAAGACACACAAAATTTATTTCCTGGCATGTAGCATGCTGTGTGAACACAGAAGTTGGATTTTGATTTGTTGGTTAACTGTATGTTGTCTATCTGTCACTGACCTATAAAATAGAAGGGATTTATTTGGCTCATTGAAAATTGACAGTTGTGGTGCTTGTTTTTAATTATTTTAAGCGGTTGCTGTTTTCGGTTTTATTTCTTGGGTGCTGCCCAGAGTTGCTGCAACAAGATGGACAGCCATATGAATTGACGCCATATGAATTGAGACTGGACAACCATTTGTCTGAAATAGTATAGGATTTCCTACTTGAGCAGGGAGTTGAACTAGAAGATTTCCTAGGCCCTTCCAACCCTGTTGTTCTGTTATTCTGTTATTCTGAAGTAAGGCAGTCAGATAAGCTTAGGGGTAACTCTATTGTTTGAATCAAATCTATGAGTCAGGGGTGAAATCCAGCAGGTTCTGACAGGTTCTAAAGAACCAGTAGCGGAAATTTTGAGCAGTTCAGAGAACCGGCAAATACGACCTCTGGCTGGCCCCAGAGTGGGGTGGGAATGGAGATTTTGCAGTATCCTTCCCCTGCCATGCCCACCAAGCCATACTCACAGAACTGGTAGTAAAAAAAAATTTGGATTTCACTACTGAGTGCTGAACTCTGGCAAGTGATGAAGAAATTGCATTTTTCAGCTCTGGTTACTGTTCTTCATAAAAGCCTCAGCAAGAGCAGATATTTGGTTTGTTTTACAAAGGAAAGTGCTCTATTGGAAGGATACTCAGAGGGCGTTTCTCTCTTTGAGGGCATTTTGGTTTTCAGTGGTTCTCCAGCATCATTTGTGCTTTAAAGCATTGCATTTCTCAATCTTGGCAACTGGCAGATGAGTGGACTTCAACTCCCACAGTTCCCCAGCCAGCATGCTTCTGAATTTCTCTGTTTTATTTATTTATTTATTTTAGTTAGTTAGTTAGTTTGTCAAACATGTATGAGATAACAGGAATAAGTATAAACATGGATATTAATACAGGAAATGGGCATGAATAAATGGGGACAGTAGGACAGGGACGGTAGGCATGCTGGTGCGCTTATGCACACCCCTTACAGATCTCTTAGGAATGGAGTGAGGTCAACAGTAGACAGTTTAAGTTTAAAGTTATGGGGGGTTGAGGATGTAACAACAGAGTCAGGTAGTGCATTCCAGGCATTGACCACTCTGTTGCTGAAATCGTATTTTCTGCAATTGAGTTTAGAGCGGTTTACCTTGAGTTTGTATCTATTGGGTGCTTGTGTATTATTGCGGTTGAAGTTGAAGTAGTCATTGACAGCTAGTACGTTGTGGCAATTTTGCCACATAATTTTGTGTACTACGCTTAGGTTGGACAGTAGGCAGCGTAGTTCTAGGTCTTCCAAGCCTAAAATTTCAAGCCTGGTAGCATAAGGTATTCCGTTGAGAGCAGAGGAGTGGAGGACTCTTCTCGTGAAATACCTCTGGACTCACTCAGTTGTATTAATGTCTGATATACAGTGTGGATTCCAGACAGACGAGCTGTATTCCAGAATTGGTCTAGCAAATGTTTTGTATGCCCTAGTTTGCAGTACAGTATTACCGGAGAAGAAGCTTTGCAAGATTAGGTTTACAACTCTTAATGCTTTTTTGGCAATGCTGTTACAGTGAGCTCTGGCACTTAGATTAAAGGCTAAGAACTCTAAGGATAGAAGGCACTTTCCCCTCAGGCAGAATAGTTGTTAAAGTTCTGCATTTTTCATACTGTTCTGTTCAGTCTGATGAAGGAAATTTTTCTCAGATTTTGTTCGAAAGAAGAAGACACATGAATTGACATTCTTGTGGAAGGAGCAGAGGTGTTGTGGCTCCGACCCCCGATCCCATTGCATCGGAGGAAGAAGGCTCCGAACAGGAGGGAGAGGAGCCAGCCAGGCCTCCCTCCCCCGGCCCCTTCTCCCTGGTAATTCATCAGCTGCCGGCCGAAGGAGAGGAGATGAGTCAGGAGCCAGGTGTCTCCGATCAGTCGGAGGATAATGAGGAAGGCCAGAGGTGGCTGGACCTACGCCAGCGCCGGCGTGATAAGAGAGCCCAACAAATGAGGAAGCGTGCAAGGGATTAGCTGAGTCACAGGACCACACCCCACAGGTTTTATAAAGGAGTGGGGTAGCAGTTGGAATTCTGTGACGGACAAAGTTTTACCCTGGCTAGTCCTTGGAGCTAAGCATCAGCCGGCTGGAAAGATTTGGACTTTTGAATTATATTTCCCTCAATTGGTGTGTACGTGTTTTGTTATCTGGTGGAGATATTTCCCCCCCCCCTTGTTTAGTAAAGACCTTGGCAGCCGGTTTACAAAGGGCTGCCAAGCCATGATAACGAACCTTCCGTGTGTGTGCTACTCCTTTAACCCTCGTCTGTCTGTGTGGGTTTGTGTGTGTGGAGGACGGGGACAGAACAAGAGGTGAGGGGGGAATCAAGAAAATCAAGGTGGGTAGTCATGATTGTAGGATCAAAACATTAATGCATTTATGAGTGATTTGAATGCAACATGTGTTAAAAAGGAGAGGTTCTTGGATCACATGGTTGCTGGTACCATCGATGTTTCTGATTCCCAACCCCAAGATTGATGCCACTGGGATACATCTCACACTTATTGGATTATTCCACGCTAAAGAGTCTGTGGGTGAGTGACTCATTTTTACATTATGGTCCTCTTTCCAGCAGTTGGCACATTCTTCGGCTTCCTAGATCTATGAATGACAGCATAGAGAAACTCTTCTGAGGTTTTTCTCAGAGGGGAAAAAAAAGTAAGCATCCAGGGAGGCTTTGAATTGATGGGAAATTATGTGACGGAAAAAAAACAAGGTCAACATAGCACCCTTTGCCATCTCCAACAAAAGCAAAAAAAAAAAAAAGAGTCAGGAGGAACCTTGAACCTTTTCTACTCCAACCGTCTGCCCAAGGAGAAGACTGTAGGAAGTTAAAACCCACCCCTCTCCTAGAAAAATGAAATATTTTACGAAATATTAAAAGGGCGGAATATTTTCCCTAAAAGGGAGGCAGAAACTCAGCCCCCACATTTTTGTCAATGAGCCATTAAGGCCTGGGCCAGTCTATTCTATATAACAAAGATCTACCTTCTTCAGGCAGAGTCATTTAATTGCCCTTCATTGCATCGTCCAGCAAGATTCAACCAGACTTAACACAGAGACAACTAAAAAGCTAGCCATGACCTCTGACAGCAACTAATCAGGATAGTGTCCCTGTGCCCCAGGAAGTTCAAAGTCAGAGAGGGTATAAAACCCAGGACTCTCAGCATCTCTTCCCTTTTTTGTCCAGGATCTCCATGGCATGTGATCCTGTTCATCAATAAACCTTCTTTCCAAGCAACTTCCATGAATCCAGTGTCTTTTTCCCCACTTGGAACTGAACCCAGAAGGATATTTCTTCCAACAAGTTTGGAGAATCCCCAAATCCCACTCCTGGCCCCACCCACCCCACCCTACCCCCACACAGCCCATTTTGGATGCAAGTAAGTGCAGGGCGTGCGCAGAGGCTCAGGGAGGGCAAAAAATGGGCCTACTGGAAGTTCAGGAAGGCCAGAAACGGGCCTGTTTCCAGCCTCCAGAGGGCCTCTGGAGCCTAGTGAGGCTGTTTTTGCCCTCCCGGAGGCTCAAGAAAGGCCTCTGGAGCTCAGGGAGGACAAAAATGCCCCCCCCCCCCCC
>WNWU01000031.1:3097882-3122977 GCA_012654045.1 Ptyas mucosa
CTTTCTTTCTTTCTTTCTTTCTTTCTTTCTTTCTTTCTTTCTTTCTTTCTTTCTTTCTTTCTTTCTTTCATTTTTCTCTCCATTCTTTCTTTCTTTCTTCATTCATTCATTTTTCTCTCCTTTCTTTCTCTCTCTTTTTCTTTCTCTCTTCCTTCCTTCTTTCCTTCCTTCTTTCTTTCTTTCTTTTTTCTTCCTTCCTCCCTCCCTCCCTCCCTCCTTCCTTCCTTTCTCTCTTTCTCTCTTTCTTTCTCTATCACTTTTGTTATTATCTATATCTATGTCATCTATATCTGTTTCATCTGTATTTGTTTCATCCATATATTTATATTATCTGTGTCTATTTCATCTAAATCTCAGTTTTGCTCTAGATGATATAAACTGCTTTATATACATCAATAGTTAATTTATAACAATAATTCTCTTCTAAAACGAGAAACTGAAATCAGAAGAAGGAAATTAATATAACATTTTTAAATCATTGGGGGGCGGGGGGCGGGGTTGTTTACAAAGGAATAGATTATAAAAGCCCCAAATCAGCAAGTGGGTTAAAGAGAAAAACATGTGGCTTAAATGGTCTGGTTCCCTACTTTCCTCAGCTGACATGGCCACTGGGGGTATTAAATTAGTTTGTGCTGAATGTTCACAGGGGGGCTTTTTAGATGCAAAGCAGGTTGGAAAGCTGCACTGACTGACTCCTTATTACCCTCCAGCCTTTCGCAGAGGTCTGATTAGAGCCATCTGTCTCTTCATATTAACTCAGATATAGAAGCTGTCAATATCCTTTAATGTAGATTATGTGGAATGAGGACAAGTATTTGTAAATACAAACCTTTATTTCTCCTTGAACGTCTTCTGAGTTCTCCATCTCTTTCATCGTAGACTCATAATAAACGTTTGCATTTTAGAGCAGCTAGGCCAGGGGTCTGCAACCTTAAACACTCAAAGAGCGATTTGGACCAGTTTCCCACAGAAAAGAAAACACCGGGAGTCACAAAACCCTTCTCGTGCCTGACTATTTCTTGAGCGGCCACAAAACTAGCATATGTAGTGGAATTATATGTTTTGTTTTCTTCTGAAACTTTTCTTTTCTTGGATTTATCCATGGTTGGCCTACCGGGGATTGAAAAGCTCAATAAATCGTGTGCTGGCGGGTTTCGCACATTGGCGGTTGTGGCAGATATTTTGAGTGACAGGGAGCTGCAGCCGAGGGGTGAAAGAGCAACATGCGGCTCCAGAGCCGCAGGTTGCTGATCCCTGTTAGGGGGTTAGCAGTTGTTACTGCTTTGCTAAAAGTATTTTGCTTAATCGGGATAACAATGCAACCTACTGGATTTTATTTTTATTTTGGAGGAAGAGAAGTGACCATACTTCTGCTTATTTATTGTGGTTATTTTCAGGATTGGCAAGCTAATTAGAAGGAAATCGATTATGGTTAATACCAGAGGTCAAAAGGAATTTGTGGGGACTTATGTAGAGCTGATTCTTGTCTCATCCTTCCCCTATTTAAAACAGATTATAATGCTGGAGGATATAGGTAGTTCTCAATTTAGGACCATAATGTTAAACAAACCCATTGTTTGCAATGGGCCATTTTTGCCAGAAACTGGAAATGAATGCTGTTTTCTGGCAAAAACACTTTAAATTGAGGTTGTGTGACTGTGTTGTCATAAATGACCATAAGTGGCTGCATTCATTACCAATGATGCTTTCCCTCACTAAATATGAACTGCTTAAATTTCCCTTGCATCAAGCCACAGGAATCAGGAAATAGGGGTCCTTGGTGACTAGCACTGATGACCAAGTTGGGTAATGAAATGTCTGCAAGAAAACAACCAAGCTCAGAGAGCACCAAGGATCCCTCATTTAAACCCTGAGCTACAAATATCCTCTTTTATTGGAATCAAGAAGACACACAGTATTGTGTAATGGGCTTCAGTAGGCAAGAACCAGACCAGCATAGCTACAGCAGCATTTTTTGACTCAAAACTGGAACTGAGGAACAGCAGACAAATGCCTGTAATTTATACTCTAGGGCCTTAACCAATCATAATCCTTGAAAAAGCCCGCCCAAATATGAATGTTCTAAGTTTCCCTCCAAAACAGTTGGGGTTAACAGTTAAGGCCATCTAAAGGTTAGTTTCACTTTACCAGGGCTAACACAACTATATATATTCAATACATAACACATCGAATTACTTCTGAGTAGTTTCTTTAATTCAAAGGTATTTTTTCAAATGGCAACTGAACCCTGAAAAAAAAGAGAGGATGTTTTGTTTCTCATCCAAGAAGCTTCATCAGTTAACAGAATAGAACAGAATAACAGAGTTGGAAGGGACCTTGGAGGTTTTCTAGCCCAACCTCCTGCTCAGGCAGGAAACCCTATACCTTTTCAGACAAATCTCTTCTTAGAAACTTCCAGTTGTTGGAGTTTCTTTTACTGTTCCTCACCTATGGACAGATGTTTTCCCAAAGTAAAGCAACTATTTGCATCACTACAGTATAGATATACCCTGGGAATCACTAAGGAGGAGCTGTTTTAACTCTCTTTCTCCAGACCAAACTTTCTAAGCTTCGGTCTCTGAAGTGCAGCCCCTCCTTCCTGGGAATCCAGACTACATTCCACTGACACATCGTAAGAAAACATTCATAGCAAGCTAAAGTGACTCCGAGTGGCAACAGAGAGAAGACTCAGCCAAGAAACTGTGTCCCAGTAAACCATATTGTTTCTATTCACCAGCCATATCTCAAAGATAGTGTGGCTAGCATGCTAACTTAGAAGGAAGGGTTAAATAATAATACTAAGGCCACATAAATGGGTTCATCTAAAATATTCCAACGTGATTCTGCAATTTCCACTATGTTTGCCTTTTTATTTGTCTTTCTTTTTGCAATGTAGTGGATCAAAGGTATGTAAGCTCTGTTTCTGCTTTTGCTCAGCAAAGTATCAAAGTTTTGCTGGGGCTCCAGAATATACTGTATTATTGCTTGTGTGCACAAATAAATTTCAGAGTGATTTGGCTGGTTTAAATGAGGCAGGTTTCGGCCACAACTGTTTTAATAAGTAACAGTTCAGTGATACTGTATAGTCTTTGCAGTGACTGAAGGAGTCAAACTCTATATTAGATAGACAGACAGATTAATAGAGTAGGAAGGGACCTTGTAGGTCATCTAGTCCACCCCAACACCATTTCTGACAGATGGCAGTCCAGTCTCTTCTTGAAAGTCTCAAGGGATGAAGCTCCCACAACTTCCGAAGGCAACTTCTGTTCCACTGGTTGATTGCTCTCACTGTCAGAAAGTTCCTCCTCATTTCTAGGTTGAATCTCTCCTTGTTCAGTTTCCATCCATTATTCCTTGTCTGGCCCTCAGGTGCTTTGGAAAATAGCTTGACCTTTTCTTCTCTGTGGCAGCCCCTCAAATACTGGAACGCTGCTATCATGTCTCCCCTGGTCTTTCTCTTCTCTAGACTAGCCATGCCCAGTTCCTGCAACTGTTCATCGTATGTTTTAGCCTCCAGTCCCCTAATCATCCTGGTTGCTCTCCTCTACCTTACCTTAACCCAGTGCTTCTCAATTATTTTCTGTCATGCCCCCCTAGGAAGAAGAAAACATTTTTCGCGCCCCCCGCGAGACTGTAAATAGTATCATTATTAGAAAAAGGTCTGTTCTCCTTGAAAGGGAGGAGCATGCGCAGTCACATGTACTGGCTTAATGCTCACTATCGATGCAAATGTCAGCAGCGGTAGCCCGATTTCTTTAGCAAGTTTGATTAATTGGGGCAGCCTTATGTTTCACAGGAGAAGGTCATTGTCAGTCATTTGAGCATCAATTGGGCGCGCATCCGTCGGGCAACAAAGTAAGTGTGGATGGACATCCCACACTAAAGATGGCTCCGACAGGCTCGTGTCACAAGGGTTTTGGACAGCCAATCAGATGCTCCCGTTGTTCTCTGATTAAATACAGAGACATAAACACGGGGCTTAGCTTGTTATGACAGTGTTTGCCGAGGTCAAACGCGCCCCCTTTTACGGAGCCTTGCGCCCCCCCTGGGGGGCGCGCCCCACTATTTGAGAAGCACTGCCTTAACCTCAAAATTCAATCTTAGTAACGTCACAATTAGGAACAATGTTCTTTCTTTTAGCATCCTGAGTAAACTGCATAAACCTCCTAGTTGATGGGAACTTTGGACAACTGTATATTGGCTTGCAAGGAAGTCACTAGCTTATGGCCTCTTGCGTGCATAGGGACTTTTAATAGAAGAGAACATTTGTAGTTCAGGACTGAACTGTGGTGTCCTTGGTGCTCTCTGAGCTTGGTTGTTTTCTTGCAGATGTTTCATTGCATTGATGATGTTACCTTGTTGGGTAATGAAATGTTTGCAAGAAAGCAGCCAAGCTCAGAGAGAGCACCAAGGACCCCAAACTGGGCTTTTGTTGATCTCATGGCAACCTGTTAGCTGGAAATGCTACATGTAGTACAGGTACAATTAAAGCTGGAGATCTAGTCTAAACCTTTTTTTATCCGACAAAAAGCATTTTATCACACTTTCCTGCAAGGTATTGGAACCAGTGGTGGTGTTCTGTCCCCTCCCACGAGTGGCTTGCAGAGGCTCAAATAGCCCGGCAGTAACAAACGCAGGCTAGAGAGACTGAAGCTGGCCCTTTAATAAATAGTTTTCTTCCAAAGTGTATATCAGTCCAATAGTTACCGGGCAATGTTCCAAAGGTCTTGGCAGACAGGCAGCAGGCTAATGCAGGAATGCAGACTCTTGTCAAAAACTCCAAACTAACAGTTGTAACTCCACTGCATCCAAAACGCCAACAAATTGTTCACCACGCCTTTCCAGCCCAGTCACACCCCTTTTATACTTTGTAGGGTGTGGCCCTACATCTCCTGACCACACCTCTTAGGACGTGGCAATAGCTGTTCTCTACGACATCTCCTACGTCTCTTTCTTGCATCCAATAGGGGCTCCCCCTCGTCGTTACCTGCCTCTGTTTCCTCCTCAATTTGGCTGGGGTCCATAGGCACGTCAGCAACTGTCAGTTCTTGCTGACTCACCAGTGAAGACGGCCCCTCCGGCACATAGCTCGTGACAGCTTCCTCCTCCTCCATATCATCCTCTGAATCAGCATGCGAAGATAAATCAGCCTCCGGGGCCAGGGTCACAACAGGTGGGTTGCTGCTGGTTCAGACCGGTTTGGGCTAACCAGTAGTTCCAACGATCAGCTGGCCCAGCCCACCGACCCCCGCCCTTTCCTGTCCTGTATTTCCTTCTTTCTGGCTCAGCTGATTCATGCGGCACAGCTGATTTCCGCACCTCTGCTGTTCTACTTACTGGGGCTGCCTTAGAAGGCAAGTAGCTGAGCTTCAAATTGCTGTATTTTGAACACTGCGCAAGCGCGCATGTGCGCACAAAACACGCAATCACCGAACCGGTTGTTAAACCAGTGGCAGCCCACACTGACTGGAACACTTGATTTGATTCTTAAAGACCTACTGACTCAGGAAGCATATCAAACGAAAGACCCCACGGCGGGCTGAATGAGGGAAGCTAGTAGGCCTAGCTAGGACTATTGGCTCAAATTAAGAACTTGCATCATAATTAATGGGTCTTAGTGACAGTCATGGAACACGGTGGCTCAGTGGCTAAGACGCTGAGCTTGTCGATCGAAAGGTTGGCAGTTCAGCGGTTCGAATCCCTAGTGCCACGTAACAGGGTGAGCGCCCATTACTTGTCCCAGCTTCTGCCAACCTAGCAGTTCGAAAGCACATAGAAAATGCAAGTAGAAAAATAGGGACCGCCTTTGGTGGGAAGGTAACAGTGTTCTGTGCACCTTTGGTGTTTAGTCATGCCAGCCACATGACCATGGAGACGTCTTTGGACAGTGCTGGTTCTCCGGCTTTGAAATGGAGATGAGCACCGCCCCCTAGAGTCGGGAACGACTAGCACATATGTGCGAGGGGAACCTTTATCTTTACCTTTAGTGGCAGTCGTGGTATGTATACTCAGCAAAGATTTATGAACCATTAAAGTACAATTTCCCCAAATGAAAGCAACATCTCATTTAGTCTTACAAAGGGAAGAAGATATACAGAGCTAAATCTTTCCCTGATGCTTTCTGATTTTTTTTTAAAGTCTCTTTTGAAGTCTCAGCTGTGATCTTAAAGAAGAGCTTCAGCAGTATCATTGGGGAATGGATATCTGAAATTGGATGTGTTCTTCTGGGGATTTTTCTTCTCTATCCTTTGAGGGGTTATCTGATTTATCCCGTGAGCTCCTATGATGCTCGAAGTTACCCATGGATTGCAAGTTAATACCTTATTTAATTGGTTCCCCGATTGCTAATTTTGGTTCTTTACAGTTTGGCTGCTGCTTTTAGCTTGCCGTAATTTTTTTTTTTAATGACGGGTGTTTTTTTAAAAAAAAAAAACTCTTGAGACTTTCCTTTCCTGGACACAACTGGATATTAATTTATAACAGCAGCAACAACAGGGACTGTTGGTAATATAATAACCTGAACAATTGCTATCCAAAATAGAACTAGGCCAAACTGACATAAAATATAACACATACACACATATACACATATGACTTTAGTACTGCAAACAAGAAAACAAATACAAGCAAAACTAGTTTTTGGAACTTATATATAAATTTGGCTTAGGATCAATTTCTATAAATTTTATAACAAGGTCCATAAAATATGTTTTGAAGCTGATGGAATATTTAATATTTATTTCCCTTGGCATCAATTCCTAGATTAGATTCTGAGAACAATAGATTTAGGATGAAATGTGAATTATCCTTTCACCGTTGTAAATCTCTCTTTGAGTTCATGACTGACAAACGGAGAAAATTAGCTCATTCACAAACAAGTCGATTTAAATCATGCATACGTGCATACATATTCTATGATAAACTTGGGACAGTTGTCTAAGAAACCAGCCACCTATTCTCCACATTATTCAACTCTCAAAGGCTTTGCAAGAACATGGAAACTTACCATCAAAACCTGATGATAAGTAAAGGCATAAAAGCACGGGTGGGTTGCTGGGGGCTCGCAGGGGTTCGAGAGAACCTCTAGCTAAGATTCTGTGCAGTTCGGAGAACCCCCCAATCCCACTTCTGGCTGGCCCCGCCCCGCCCCGCCACCCCTCCCTTCCCCTCCCAGGAGTCCCCACACGGCCCATTTTGGATGCAGATAAGTGCGCAGAGGCTCGGGGAGGGTGAAAAACGGGCCTACTGGAAGTTTGGGAAGGCCAGAAATGGGGCCATTTCTGGCCTTCAGTGGGCCTCTGGAGCCTGGGGAGGTCATTTTTGCCCTCCCGGAGGCTTGAAGAAAGGTTCCTAAGCCTGGGGAGGGCAAAAACGCCCCCCCCCGCCATGGTGCAGGAGGCCGACTAAGCCACACCCACCATGGCCACGCCTACCATAGCCACGCTCACCCAGCAACCGGGCAGAGAACCTCTTGCTAAAATTTTTGAAGCCCACCCCTGCATACAAGTGTGACCTGCAAGAAAAATGTTGCAAGATGTAATATTGTGCTCAGAATTAAGATATAGTCACTCTGTAAATTCAAGAAGAGATCCAAAAAGAAAAAAAGAAAAACAAAACTGAAAGACAAAATTTAAGTTGGACAATTGCCTAATTCTTGCCCAGGCTATTCTATTATAGTCATCCGTTCATTCAACTCTCTATCACCACCTCCACAATAGTCAGTTAGATTTCTGATTTTTGGAATCTCAAGTTTTTAAAACATTTTTATCGGGTAGGGATACTTCAACAAACTTCCTATTTTTCCAAATATTGTTATTGTTAGTTTGTTTATTTATTAGATTTTTTTTTTACACACAGAGGGATCCACCCGTGACTCTAGATGGCTTACTAATACAATAAAATTTAAATGCAAAAACACACATAAATACAGAAAAAAAAACCCTGCAATACCATAAGTTACATCATAAAATTACCCCCCTCCAAACAATGAGGAGACACAGTCCAAATGTTCCAGAAGGTGTCCAAGGGAAAAATAGATTTAATCGTAAATAGCAATAGCTATTTAGACTTATATACTGCTTCACAGTGGTTTAAAGCCCTCTCTAAGAAGTTTACAGAGTCAGCCTATTGCCCGTAACAATTTTGAGTCCTCATTTTACCCAACCTCGGAAGGATGGAAGGCTGAGTCAACCTTGAGCCATTCGGAATCGAACTCCTGGAGTGAGTCGTGTGTTAGCCCACAGTACTGCATTCTAACCACTGCACCACAACCAAGTAGGAGGCATTCTAAAAAGTTGGTGACACCATTGACAGCTGACCAAGCATCCTCTGCCCTCATACTGTATGTCTCCCGAATGAGGAATGATCAGCTGTTTTTCCATATACAATGGTAATAGCTGGCCCAAAGTCTGCAGATAACCAGACATCAAAACTTGGAATTGCACCGTGTAGCTAACAGGAAATTAATACATGCCTTGTGATAGGTCAGGTTCCTAATATAACTGCCGACATGTTTCAGGGCCACTGTGTTCTATATTGAGTGAAGTTAATGAGATGTTTTCTGAAGGTAGTCTCATGTAGAGTATATTACAGTGTCTGGATGGGTGATGATACGAGCATGAGTCCGTGTCATGAGATCTTGTCTCAGGAAAGACCAGAACTGATGCACCAAAAGAAGCTTGCTCCTGTTGTGACCTAGGTTTACTGAGTCATTACAATACACAATTAGTCCCAAAAACGTATTTTATTGTAACAGCTGAGAATTACGTTTATTCCCAGCTGAGTCCCAATTAGTTGCAAAACAAGTCCTTTGGAAGAAGTCCTTCGGGATAATCACCAACCTTTATCTTCTTTGGCACCCTGCCAAAGGCCTTACTTGGCAAAGCCCCACAAAGTTCAGAAACAAACGAGACGCCGACTGGAAACAGAGTTAGCAACATTGCTTTCCTGCAAAAGGCCCAAGTGTCTTTGTTTCTCTTTTAAGCCTTGTGGGAGGGGCCAATCATCTCCTGGCCTTACTCCCGAGTCTTCCCTTTTGCTTTAGCTGCTCTTGCCTTCTGGCAGCTCTGCGCATGCATGCACTAGGAACAGGCTCCTCCTGTTCCTCTGCCTCTCTGCTGTCTGACTCTGGTGGCTCTGGAGTCCGTGCATCACTCCCAGATGGCCCTGGCCCCATCTCTGCCTCTGATGCAGAGCCCTTGTCAGGGCCTTCCCCAGACTCCAGGTCTGGCCCATGTTCCTCTCCAACCTCCTCACTGTCCAACTCTGCTGCCAGCTCCACAGGCTGCTGGCAGACCACAACAGCTCCCGTAGCTATGGTCTACAGCTAATGATCTATCAGAAGTCATGAGTCCAGGATCCCTGACATACAAACCTGCTCCTGAAAGCGTCTCCATTTGGAGTAATCATTAGGGCAGAAAGAGAAGCTCCAATATGCAAGCAGCAACTTGATGTTCAACTCTGCCTCCAGATTCAAGATTTATAAGATTCAAACATTGAGTCAGGACCAGAGTCATGAAGTTGAAGTGAATATAATCAACATACAGTCGGTAGGTAAAGGTAAAGGTTCCCCTTGCATATATTTGCTAGTCATTCCCGACTCTAGGGGGCGGTGCTCATCTCCGTTTCAAAACCGAAGAGCCAGCATTGTCTGAAGACATCTCCGTGGTCATGTGGCTGGCATGGCTCAACGCCAAAGGGGCACAGAACGCTGTTCCCTTCCCACCAAAGGTGGTCCCTATTTTTCTCTACTTGCATTTTTTATGTGCTTTCGAACTGCTAGGTTGGCAGAAGCTGGGACAAGTAACGGGAGCTCACCCATTACGCGGCACTAGGGATTCGAACCACTGAACTGCCGACCTTTCGATCGACAAGCTCAGCGTCCTAGTCACAGAGCCTTTAGGATGTTCTTATTTAATCATAATATGAACATTACCCTTCAGGGTAAGATAAGCCTAACTACTCTGTGAAGTTTAGCTGGAGTGAAGGTGAACGATAGCAGTTCATTTTGTTTTACATAGAGTTGTTTAACAAAGGTATGTTTTGCACGAACCGGCTCCCTTATACAGTTGGTACTGAACTCCAAACTGCTTGATGACCTCCCTCAAAGCTTCCATGTAGCATAGCAAAAGACAGAGAAAAGATCTTTGTGGTACTACACAACTGACAACATATTTCTCTCCCCCCATACTGCCACCAGAAACATCTGCTGAGGAAAGAACAGAACCATCGCAGAGGTATATATTTCACATACACAACTACGTGTAATGAATATCAATCTTTTATTATTTTTTTTCATGAAATGCAACCCACGTTACCATCAGCAGCTATGATGAGAGTTTTCTTAACTTTAAAGCTGGCAGTTGAATATTTACATGGAAATGTTCTCTCTTCCTGGAATAATGATTGTTGACTGGAATCATATTTGTTATTAAAATGAGCCTTGTAATGTAGTCCATTCAGTTGGAACCTATTTCTTTGCAAGGTTGTTTTATTCAGAGTAATGCTGCTGGAATATTAACTTGCAGATAACACAATCTATTTATTTTCGATTGGCTGACCATTCTGTTTGAAAACCTGCACCATCATTCCTGGTAATTAAGGCACACCGATGAGATAAAAGTGCTTCTAAAAACAGCCAAGGTAACATTTAAAGTGAAATTGTGAATTCCTTGTTGGATGAGATACTTTGCAGATTTCAAAGAAGAACAGTGTATTTAAAGCTTAGCCCAACCACATATTAAAGCTTTCTTCAAGTTCTATGAAAATATATTAATATTCCCCAAATTTATCTGATTCATATAGTCAGGGGCATAGCTAATGGCAAATCTGACTTTCTGATGAAGTTTTAGTTTGCAAATTCCAAATTGTTTAGACACATGTTCCATTTCAACTAGGATTGATTGATTGTTCCAATGAGAAATGCCATAAATAACAATGACAAAGTAGGTGAAGCCGGAGGGCTTCAATTTGAAGTTGTTTTGAATTAAAAATAGAAATGTCAATGATTTCTTTCAGATTTTGGAAAGAAAAACTGCAGGAGGCTCATAATTATCACTTCACGGGCCCCAAATTCCTTTCTGGCTAAGAGAAAAGATTTCAAGCCCACTTTTCTATTTTTTTCCCCACTTCAAAATCGTTTAATCCCCTTTTAATTTGAGAGTGATGATAGAATCTTAACAGATGGAGACAATCATTTGTTTGTTTGTTTGTTTTCATTATTGAAAAACTAAACTGACAACAGACAAAATAACAGCCTGTCTATCTCCAGGAAGGCTTTTAACTTGGATTCTTATATCTAGCTCCATTTTTAATCTTCTCTTCTTGGAAGCCACTGATCAAGAATCTAAAAAGTACTCTCTCTGTGATCAAAAAAAGAATTGCAAAGAATTCTGCCCACTGTCCAGGTAAACCACTTGGGTTAATAAAAATTCAAGATGGCAGCTTCAATTGTGCAGTTGTATCAGAGAATAGGAGTTAATTGCATGGGTGTCGCTGCCATTTTTTTTCTTCATAACTCTGTTTGTTGTTTTGGTGCCTTTGTCTGCTTGGCGGGATTTCAGAAGCGGTTTGCCACTGCCTTCTTCCTAGGGTTGAGAGCAATAGCGGGCTTCAAATCCCGACACTACCGATTTGCTACCAGGAGTGTGTGGGTACGTGTGCTCATTTTGTGAGCGCGTGGTGCTTTTGCCCATGTGCAGAGCATTTTTGATGACGTCTGGGTAGGTGGGTGGAGCCTCCCGCCGCCGCTACCGGTTCACCCGAACCGGGGCGAACCGGTAGCAACCCACCACTGAGAGAAAGTGATCGGCCCAAGATCACCCAGCTGGCTTTATGTCTAAGGCAGAACTAGAACTCCCAGACTCCTGGTTTCTAACCTGATGCCTTAATTACTAAATCATTCTTTTATACTACTGATAACCTCTAGAAATGAGTCTCTAAGAATTTGCTCAAGGAATTTAAATTAAGGTAAAATTTCAGGTAAAGTAAAGGAAGTAATTTTACTGATTTATATTTAGGTTTCAGTATGTTGAATGTCATCATTCTCTTCTTCCACTTACAATGAAGTTATCTGTGGCTATAGCTCTGTTTTAACTTTCTGAATCATTTTAGCAGGTTATTTAACTTTAATCAAAAGTAAAGCAGCTGCCAAAAAAGCCAACACAGTTCTAGGCTGCATAAACAGAGGGATAGAATCAAGATCATGTGAAGTGTTACTACCACTTTATAATGTCTTGGTAAGGCCACACTTTGGAATACTTAGGCACACTTGGAATACTGCTTGGAAGTGATAATTATGAGGCTCTTGCAGTTTTTCCAAAATCTGAAAGAAATCATGGAGAAAAGCAGTTCCACGCAACCGTAATGTACGGGGTTTTTTTTATATAAAAATGGAACTAAACATTGATCAATGTATTTGATAAGAGAAGATGGAACGTAAAGGATAAAATGTTTACCTCAATATTTAATGGTAAATAAGACAAGAATGTGTGATGATTCTTTCATTATTTAATATATTTATATTAATGTAATATATGAACAAGTGTATAAGGAATGCTTGTGATTGGAAGAGTGTGGAATGGGGATATAAACCTGTGTGCATTTTTATGTAGAGATGATAGAGTTTTGTTGGATAATTCTAACAAATGTTAACATAAATCCAAAAAGGCTCCCCACCCATTTGCACTACTCAGGTGATCCTGAGAACATAGATAAACTTCCAGGTAGCCTCAACAACTCTCTAAAGAAATGCAAATAACCAGCTGTCTGCAAGGAATATAAATCCTTCCATTTCCCACCATCCAGTCAGATCTAAAGAAGCTTCTTGGATGAGAAGTGAAACACCTTCAAAGAAAAACAAGAAAGTCCAATTGCCTCTTGAAAAAGCACCTTTGGGATTGAGTATGTATGTATGTATGTATGTATGTATGTATGTATGTATGTATGTGTTTTATACATTTTCCTTTATTGTACATCACATTTCCAGTTTTGCAATGACAGTGTACTGGCTGTATCAAGTCCTTTTTAAGTATAGATAATATTATGCACCCTGAGTAGAATCATTATTCTCGTAGTCATACAATATGGTCTCTTTTAAATACAAATGTTATACGTCATAGTTATAACCATTATTTTCATAGTTGTACCCTAACGCTCCATACATTTATCACTCTATATGTTTTAATCTATAGTCACATACAGTTCTAAAGTACTATTGCTTACGGTATATATTCTTATATATATCTATATAATTGTATCTATTTCTGTTTTGTTGATCTTCTTTTGTTATTAAATTAGTAATCTCTGCACCTGTTATCTAACCATTTGTACAATAAGTCCCATGTTAAGTAATACTCTGATTCCTCTTTATCTTTAAGTTCAATCGTTAACCTGTCAAATTCGGTACATTCTAATATTTTCTTTATTACCTTTTCATCTATAGGTATACTTTCATTTTCTCAATTTTGTGCAATTTTTTTTTTAACAGACTATTCTGTATTGGCTGCAAGCTTACCTTCTATAAACTTGTCCTTATAGATATGTCCTTATAGCTTCAATGAATGTTTACTAAAGATGGAGAAGTGGATGAAGAAATTTTGAGAAGTGCAAAGGTGTCCTTGTTGAGAAGAACGTGGGTAAGAAAATTAGTTGTATATAACAGGATGCTTTTACTTAACTTTGTAATGTGGGAGTGAAAGTTGGATATGTCAGAAGTAATATAAAGGCGAGGTGAATGTAGCTGGAACGTGTGTGAAGTAAACACAAGAGAAAATTAATGGCCTCTGAATGAATGTGGGCTGAATAAAAATTGAATTACTAATATGAAAGAAGGATGAGATATAATAAATAAAAATTGACTCTTAAAGCAACTTTATGAAGCTAGAGTGAGAGAGTAGATAGAGGGAAAGGGGGAAGACCAGCTGCTGAATCCTCACAGAAAGAAGTGGAACATTTAAAGAACAAAAGGCAACAAAAGGATGAAGCAGTACAGGTAATCCTCGATTTACGACCACAATGGAGCCCAAAATTTCTGTGGCTAAGTGAGACGGTTGTTAAGTGAGTTTGGACCATTTTACGACCTCCCTTGCCACCGTTGTTAAGTGAATTGTTGCAGTTGTTCAGTCACAGAGAATCTGGCTTCTCCAGATTGACTTTGCTTGTCAGAAAGTCGCAAAAGGGGAATCACATGACCTGGAATGCTTCAACCATCATAAATATGAGCCCGTTGCCAAATTTTGATCACGTGACCCTGCTGCAATGGTTGTCAGTGTGTAAAAGGGTCGTAAGTCACTTTCCCCGGTGATGTTGTCACTTTGAACGGTCCCTATAGTGAGATTCGAACAGCTCGACACAATGGTCAGATATGTGAGATTCCATTCTATACTCTACAATGGGCGTCTCTGCATTTGTGGAGCGGCAGAGGTAGAAAACCTGGCTCACATCCTATTTGATTGTTGCCTGTACAAGAGAGTGAGAGACAAGTACCTCGGTCTATATACCAAACGAATGACCCATTGGGATCCCCATATCAAAGCAACTGACCTTATGTGCGGCCAAAATCTGAAAATAACATTTAACACAGCACAGGACTTAAGCAAAATGGTTCGGTTGAGATCGGTATATGTAGGACGGATTGGGGTAGATTGCAGGAGTGACACTGAAATATAATTTTATCATATTTTATCTATCTCTTAAATTATTGTATTTATTCCAATTTCATTTTACACTGTATTTTATTCCAATTTCATTTTAAATCATACTTTATTCCAATTCCATTTTAAATTGCTTTAATCAAATGGTTGTAATCATTTGTTTCTGGAACTTTGCACTTTGATATGGCCAAAGGGCTAATTAATAAAGCCTCATTGTAATTGTCGCTAGAATGGTCTCTATATGAACTGTGGTAAATTGAGGATTACCTGTATACGTGGAGGAAGGAAGGATGACCGCACCATAAAAAGATATGCAGAGATACTGTGCTCGGTCTTGGTTTTAATTAGATTTAGCTCTGATTTTCTTATTTTCTGCTTTTCTGTTGGTGTATTATTTCTCACACTTCTGTACTCCGCATAATGCTGTTTATCATAAAAGGAGATACATACACATGCACATACATCAGGGCTCTCAAACTTGATTTCATTGAGGGCTGCATTAGGGTTGTGTTTGAGCTCGGGGGAGGGGAGGGATGTGTTGTCAGGGTAGGTGTGGCCAGCTCAATGGCACTCGTGTCAGGGGCACCTGGGGTGGCCAAGTGCTAAGACAGGACTTCCCTCAGACCCTCCCTCACCCCCATTATAATCTCCCTCCCTCCCTTTCTTCTTTTTCCTTCCATCTTCATTCTCCTTTCTTCTTCCTTCCCCTCTTTCCTTTATTTTCTTTCCTTGCTCTCTTCCCATCTTTTCTTCTTTTTCTTTGTCTTTCCTCTTTCCCTTTTTCCTGTCCTGTCCCTTCTTGCATGCTCAAATGCAAAAGGGGAAACATTTCTCCTTTTGTTTTGTTTTTAGTTTGTTATAGCCAACAAATATTATGGTTGAAAAAGGCATTCATTGCTATTTGCAAACAATCTATTGATTATAAGACTCCAGGCCTTAGAAGCTATGACTGAACCTTCTGGGGCTTTTAAACCTTAGCAATCAGTTCAGAAGTCCTGATGGTGAACAGAATTGACAGTTTCCATAGGACATGCCTTCTTCTTGTCAAAAGAGGAAATGTCCCTGAATACAGGAGGACAGAGATGAAATTGGATGCCATCCCTTTTTAAAAAAGTACAGGTAGAAACAAATTAAAGTGGTATCTTTTTTGGACAGACATAGAAAGTATCCAGCACTCAACGTATTATTTTTAATCAAGCGTTTATGTTAAAAAATAAACATTCCCTTGAGTCCAGCTCATTTCTGGTGACTGTATTGACATATCCATGTTATTTCTTAGGAACAATACATACATGCCTTCTTCTGAGACACTTTTCAAACTTCCAAATGTATTTATTTTTATTTATTAAGTTGTCAAATTTATATAGCTGCCCGTGTCACAAACAAGTGACTCTGAGTGATATATAGCAAAGCTAAACAACAATCAGTTCACATATGTTTTGCTGCTGTCAAAACATGTAATATCAAATATAGAATAGAATAACAGAGTTGGAAGGGACCTTGGAAGTCTTCTAGTCCAGCTCACTGCTTAGGCAGGAAACCCTATAGTATTTCAGACAAATGGTTATCCAATCTCTTCTTAAAAACTTCCAGTGTTGGAGCATTCACAACTTCTGGAGGCAAGTCGTTCCACTGACTAATTGTTCTAACTGTCAGGAAATTTCTCCTTAGTTTTAAGTTGCTTAATGTACATTCCCTTTATCATATTTTTCTGTTATTATGCCTAACAGAAATAGTTCTGGCTGTCTTAACATTCTTTTTAACCATGTATGTATTTTCGTCCAATTTTTTTTTGCTTTTGGGCACGTCCACCACATGTGATAGTATGTGCCCAACATTTGATTACATTTCCAACATTTGGTGGACATGTTTTTCAACCTTTTTGCTGATCTTGCTGGTGGCAAATGCCACCTATAAAACATTTTATACAAATTTTCTTTATACGTAGTTGCCATCATCAATTTATAGTTTCTTTCCCAAAGTTTTTGCCAATTATCTAATTTTATGTTATATCCAAAAAAAATTTGCCCATACTATCATTATCCACAGAATTATTGTTGTTATTGTTATTAAAAGCATTAAATAAATAAAAACAACTATTTGCCCCCAACCTTCAGTGTGAAGTCATTCTGCATACTTTTATCAACAACTTGCCTTAATTGCCTATGTAGTTTTTCAAAATGTGAAGGTTGACCTTTTGTCACCAAAAACGTTGCTTACTCCTAGGTCACAGGCACTTTGTGCAGTGGTGAAATCTAAAATTTGTTACTACCGGTTCTGTGGACGTGGCTTGGTGGTGGTGGGATAATGTACTGGGTGGGCGTGGCCAACTTTTTTTTTTTTTACTTTTAAAAGCATTTTTTCTACAACCTCCTTGGCCGAAGAGGTTGCAGAAAAAAATGTTTTTAAAACCTCTGACGATCAGGCAACTCGACTGGGATCGTCAGAGGCTTTTAAAAGAATTTTTTCTACAACTTCTTTGGCTGAAGAGGTTGCAGAAAAAAAATGCTTTTAGAAGCCTCTGATGATCCCAGCTGAGCCACGCGATCATCAGAGGCTTTTTTTTTTAACTTTTAAAAGCATTTTTTCGGCCGAAGAGGTTGTAGAAAAAATGCTTTTAAAGGTTAAAAAAAAAGCCTCTGATGATCGCACGGCTCAGCTGGGCATGGGGGAGTGGCGCAGGGATTTTTGCTACTGGTTCTCCGAACCACCCACCGCCATCGCTAATGGATTGGGCCATTCAGTCCGAACCGGGAGCATTTCACCCCTGACTTCATGAACCAACCTCATATCTGGTTTTCTTTTAACAGAAAGCCATTCTTAGGAACACCACATCTATCCAACAAGTCTCTGGAAGACCTTCATGTGGTAACCGATGCTTAAAAGTGGTTTTTTTTTTTGCATGGAAGTTAGTTGAAATTTTGCAACTCGGATGATCAGCAATAGTGAAAATCTCTGTGAAATGCTCCTTTTCAGAGAACACAGAATAACAGAGTTGGAGGGGGCCTTGGAGGTCATCTACTCCAATCCCTTGCTTGAGCAGGAGACCCTATACTAGAGTTCCCCAACCTTTTTGGCTTTGTGGACCAGTGGGGTGGGGGGAGAGGGGAAACGAGCAGCAAGCACACATGTATCCCTGCACCTCCACTTTTCAGACCTGCCGCTCACCCAAATAGAGCCTGCACATGCTCCTCAGCTGCTTGCACAAGTGGGGATGTGTATGTGCATGCAGAGGATGACCTCTGTTTCCGCAGCCTGGTTGCAAAGAGCTCACAGCCCACAAGCGGCCCAGAGGTTGGTGACCACTGCCCTATAGCATTTCACACAGGTGGCTCCTCTTAAAAGCCTTGAGTGTTGGAGCACCCGTAACTTCTGAAGGCAAGGCATTCCACTGGTTCACTGTTCTCACCATTAGGAAATTTCTCCTTAGTTTTAGGTTGCTTCCCTCCTAGATTAGTTTCCATCCATTGTTTCTTGTCCTGTCTTCTGGTGCTTTGGAAAATAGCTTAACCCCTTCTTCATCTTCATCATAGAGCCAAAGTGGCGCAGTGGTTAGAGTGCAGCACTGCAGGCTACTTCAGCTGACTGCTAGCTGCAGTTCGGCAGTTCAAATGTCACCGGCTCAAGGTTGACTCAGCCTTCCATCCTTCCGAGGTCAGTAAAATGAGGACCCAGATTATTAGGGGCAATATGCTGATTCTGTAAACCGCTTAGAGAGGGCTGTAAAAGCACCATGAAGTGGTATATAAGTCTAAGAGCTATTGCTAATTTTTGTGGCAGCCCGTTAAATATTGGAACACTGCTATCACGTCACCCCTAGTCCTTCTTTTCACTAGACTAGACATACTCAGTTCCTGGGTATGTCTAGCTTTCAAAGTAGTTTGGGAAATGACAAGGTCAGTTGCAAGAAAAAGACAAGGAAAAGTAAAACAAAAGTGCTGTGGACTAGAAGATATTCTTTGCAGAGCTAAAACAGTCCTATGGGATCTCAGCCATAATAAGCAAGTTAAAACACACTTAATAAACGGAAAAGAAACATGGGGTCAGAAATAGATCACTGTCCCATTCAAACAATGATAAAGTTAACGGCCCCTGATTAAAGGCACTGGGAAAAGGAAAACATTACTGATTTCTCTATTCATTACATAAACAAGGAAAGATGTGCCAGCAGAAGACAAAATGCCCCTGGCTTAAATTCTTATCTCTGCTATACAAATTATTTGTTCATGATACATTGTGTAGCAAAGGACAATGCATTTCTGCAATTAAAACAAATGTGTAGGCATTTATTGGTTCGCATGAAGGAATCAATTACTGTGCTACAGTGGCAAAAATAGAAGAGCATACTTGCACCTACTAAATCACAAACAGTAATGATCTGAAAACTGAAGTTTACAGAAGAGTCAGCCAAAGTATCTGACAAAATGAAGGAAGCATCATTATCTGGAGACAATTAGTTGAGACATAATAGAGGCAAGTCATAAATCTAGAAGGCCCAAGGTGATATAACACAATCTAATTGGCATCAAAGGCTGTGAAAAACAAAAAATTGGGAATGAGACATAACAGAGCTAGGGAAGATTTTCAACAACAGATGGAGATACTGTATATTCTGATATAAAAATGGTATGATGGCTGCTTGTTTTTACTTCAGCAGAAGGTGACTCAGTATATGCAACTGAGAACATAAAAGGAACCATCTGGAGCATACCAAGGATTTAAATACTCCAGCATTTAGATTACTAGATACATCTTGAAAAATCACAAACACACAAATCAGTGTAGCAGGGCAATACTTCTTTCCCACTGTTATTCTCTCACATTTGGAGAATGTCACTTAAACCTACAAGTAGGCCTCATTTAGTGGCTACCTTATTTAGCAACCATTTGCGGTTATGATGATGGTGAAAAAGTAATCTTACAATCAGTCCTAGTAAAGCAAAAGAAAGCTGAAGTAAGACCGTAAGCATAATCATGGTTTCTCTTAGTGACAACATTACTTAACAACCAAACTGCTGATCCCAACTGCTGTCACTAAACGAGCACTATCTGTAAGTGCACACAGATGATTTATGTAAAAATTCCATAAGTTTAATGCAGTGGTGGGATTCAAATAATTTAACAACCGGTTCTCTGCCCTAATGATTTATTCCAACAACCAGTTCAACAAACTGCTCAGAAAGTTAACAACCAGTTCTCCCGAAGTGGTGCGAACTGGCTGAATCCCACCACTGGTTTAATGGTTGTTTTGACACCCAAGCTACAAAAATTGTTGCTGATGTGGACTTTTAGCAAAATAAAGGTAAAGGTAAAAGTTCCCCTCACACATACGTGCTAGTCGTTCCTGACTCTAGGGGGCGGTGCTCATCTCCATTTCAAAGCTGAAGAGCCAGCGCTGTCCGAAGACATCTCTGTGGTCATATGGCTGGCATGACTAAACGCCAAAGGCGCTTTATTAACTATTTACTAACTATTTATATAGGCAAACGCCATATTTAGAACACAGAAAAATAGAGTTGGAAGGGATCTTGGAGGTCTTTTAGTCCAACACCCTGTTCAAGCAGAAGACCTTATACCAGTGATGGTGAACCTATGGCACGCATGCTGGAAGTGGCACATCTCTCCAGGCACGACAGCCATCGCCTGTTGCTCTTCCAACATACGCGCTGGCCAGCTGGTCTTCGTGAGTGTGGGAGCGCCGGAAACCGGAAGCTCAGCTTCCCGGCACGCGTGTGTGTTTCAGGGAGCTGCTCTTCCAGTTTCTGGCACTCTCCAGTGTGCGTGCCAGGGAGCTGCTCTTCTGGTTTCCACCGCTCCCCTGCGTACATGCGCGCACTCCCGTTTTAGAACTCGGTGCCAAAAGGTTCGCCAACACTGCCCTATACCATTCTGCACAAATGGCTCTCCAGTCTCTTCTTAAAAACTTCCAGTGACCTATAACTTCTAGAGAAAAGCCATTCCACTGATTACCGTATTTTTTGGACTATAAGAGGCTCCAGACTATAAGATGCACTTAGCTTTTGGGGAGGAAAACAAGAAAAAAAAATCTGCCACTGCCTCCCAGCAATTTGCCTCCCTGCAGCAAACAGCCTGGTCAGTTTCAGCACAGCCTGATTTAGCATGACCAGCTGATTGGTAGTTGGATTGGCTTCCCAGAATATTGCCTATCAGCTGTTCCAGGTAGCAAGGATTTCTGCTGCCCATCGCTGCTGTCGCCATCCATCGCCACCACCACTTATCATTGCCTCCGTGTGCCCCATTTTTGGCCTCTGTGCCTCCTGTTTTCAGCCTCCATGCATCCTGTTTTTGGCCTGTTCCAGGTGGCAGGAATCACCACCACTTCTGCCTATCCCCACCACCTGAAATGGGCCAAAAATGGGGTGCTCGGAGACCAAAAATGGGACATGTGGAGGCTGAAAATGCGATTTTTATTGCAACCGCTGTGAATTACGCTCATTCACAGCTGAGTCCCAATTAGTTGCAAAAAGTCCTTCAGGAGAAGTCCTTCGGGATAATCACCAACCTTTATCTCCCTTGACACTCTGCCAAAAGACCTACTTGGCAAAGCCACATGGATTCCAGAATCAAACAGAGATGCCAGCTGGGAACAGAATAAGAACATTCACACATGCAAAGTGCCCACCTGCCTTTGCTCCTCTTTTAAGCCTTATGGGAGGGGCCAATCATCTCCAGGCCTTACTCCTGAGTCGTCCTTTTTGTTTTAACTATTTGTGCCTTCTGGCAGCTTTGCGCATGCACGCACTAGGAACAGGCTCCTCCTGTTCCTCTGCCTCTCTGCTGTCCAACTCTGGAGGCTCCGGAGTCCATGCATCACTCCTAGATGGCCCTGGACCCATCTCTGCCTCTGATGCAGAGCCCTCATCCGAGCCTTCCCCAGACTTAGGACTGGCCCATGTTCCTCCCCAGCCTCCTCACTGTCCGACTCCACTGCCAGCTCCGCAGGCTGCTGGAGGACCACAACACTAGATATACCCAATTCCCTCAATCATGCATCATATGATTTAGCCTTGAGGTTCTTTTTCATCTTTGTTGCTCTTCTTGACCTTCTTTCTAGGGTCTCAATATTGTTTTTGTATCATGGTGACCAGAATTGGATGCAGTATTTCAAGCGTGGTCTCAGCAGAGCAGTATAAAGTGGTATTTTCATTTCACTTGATGTTGAAACTATACTTCTGTTGATGCACCTAGGACCATATTAGCAATTTTGGTAGCTGGCCCAAACTTTAGTGGTGGTCTACTAGGACACGCAGATCCCTCTCAGAGATATCTCTCTTTGGTGAAAGATGCTGGCTGATTAATCCTCAGGATAGATTCTGGAATGTGTTTGGCCTGACCTGTATGAGTATTCAGAAGAGCAGATTTAAACAAGATTGTAGCTTCTGGTCTGTGAATTCAGAACATTAACCTGAAAAGGGATTCTCTGCAGTGATTTCGCTCCTACCTACAACCTTGCACAGCTCACACACAATCAGCATGCTAATTTAAAAAGTGTAAAGTAGCTGCAGGAATTCACTTTTCTGAAATTTCAGGAGGAAAATGTTACAAGCCGAAGAGAACCAGATTGGAATATCAAAGAACTTCCTCTACCTACACCATTAATAAACCCACCTTACCATGGATAAGCTGCGTGCATGGATAAGCTTTTCCATTGGGTGATTCCTCAGCGTGCTTCTACTTAGACTGATTTTAGTAGGAGTTAAGAATCCATGAACTGGAGTAAATTCGTTTTGTTCAATTGTTCATTTTTGTCCCGATATTTTTAAATCTATGATTCAAGGCAAGTGGGATAGGTACTTACTTTTTAAAATGTACCATACCACCAAGAAGTCTCTTTCCAAATAGAACAGAGGTGTCCAACTCAAGGCCCGGGGGCCGGATCCGGCCCACAGGAGTGCTTAGACCTGGCTCATGGGGATGCCCTGGAAACAACAAAGGAGTGGCCCATGGTGCCTCTGCCAGAGAAAACAGAGCTCCATTTTCACTGGCAGAGGGTTGCAGGAGGCGATTGCAGTGGAAATTGAAACGTGCGAGGGCCGCGTGTGACTCTCCCAAGCTCCGTTTTCACCGGCAGACAGTTACAGGAGGCCATCGCAGCCGAAAACAGCTCAGGAACCATTTTCGCTGGCAGAATGCTTGGGCCACCACAGGCACCCCTGACACAAGTGATGTCGAGCTGGGTACGCCTACCCTGACCACGCCCACCCCGGCTCCTGAGGTCAAACACAACCCTGATGAAATCGAGTTTGACACTCCTGGAATAGATCATAATACTGAAATTTGCTCACTGCAGATTCTGTACAATTAACCTAACACAATGCGAAGAGCACAAAGAAGCGATTCCTGCTTGACTCTGGGGAGATAGACTGCAGTCTGATCTAACTGATGCAGATTTACAACCAATATTTTGATTCATGGTGGAATAACTGAAGAAAAGGTGGCAAATGAACCCAGGTGGTTTCAGATTAGATCTAGTTCTTTTTTCTTCTCATTATTATTATCATAATTAAGATTATCATTATTAATCATTATCAAGCCTGACAGACCATTATCAAAGCTGTCTTTCACACACACACAGAAGGGGGAGGGAGAAAAAGGGAGGGAGGAAAAGAGAGAGAGAGAGGGAGAGAGAAAGAGAGAGAGAGAGAGAGGGAGAGAGAACAGAAATTCACATAGTGAGATGTGAGGGAAGACAAGAGCAGGTACACAAAGATGCTCTCTTATTCTTGTGTTTGAGAGCTGCAATCTTCTCACATTTTGTGTGATAGCGATATCTTTTAAAAAAATTAAAAATGGATGATTTCTTACACAATTGCAAATGCTTGCAGCATTCTTGCTCTAAAACCACCTACGTTTACTCCAACCAGAAATCTTTTAAGAGTTCAAATGAGAGCACTTGCATTTTATTTTATTCTCTGGACCTTTCCAATCCCTTCCAGTGATAGGGATATCAATCTTATTGAAATGTTATCAACCATTTGGGGAAGTAAAATCCAATAATGGTATATCATTTATTACTGTAAATAATAGGAAGCATTTCCTGATATCACTTCCCTGGCTCCATTTCTCCAATTTGGGGATGAGGATGAAACAGAAAAGATGTTTTAAAATGGAAATCACTTTCTTGACCACTTTGTATTCCTACTTTATAGATTGGTCAGCCATTATATTTGCCTCCTGAAATTGATGTATGTTACTATATGGTACACACAAAACAGTACAGTATAGTACTTAAGTATGAAAAAGGTACTGCAGCTCTGTAGCTTCAAATATGAAATCAAAAAGAGAGGAACCTATTAGCCATCTGGACACAGGTAAGCGTTTCTCCATCCGTCCAAGTTGACATGTCCCTGCAAATTCATTGTTGGCAACAATTCCATACAGCGGAAAGCTAAATAGAAATGTTGAACCCTCAACAGCAGCTGATGATTGATGGGAGTGAAGCCTGCCTTTTATTATATCTGCAGGTATCTAATTGCTTAGCTCAGTCAAATAGCACTTTGTGGACCAGATCACCGTGCCAGGCATTTCTTCATGACTGGTGAAAGTGATTCATTTTTAAGTGATACGTGGCCCTGCTGTACAGGAGGTAAAATTAGGATAGTGAGGAAGTGACTTATGGTTAATGTAATCGCTTTTCTCCATCATTCTTAATATATGTATATTTACTATGAAAGTTAAATCAAACTGTGGATATTGAATTTGTTTTATGTTGTGTTGATGATGTTCAAACTAAACCAACTTGGGTTCACATAGTACTTGGAAATTAAATATTCTGGGAACAAGGGAGGTCTGTGTTTGAGGCCAGCTTTCTGTTTCAGTAAAAGGAGATATATCCAGAATTGAATTTTTAACCATTTAGTGGGGAAGGTAGAAAAGGTTTTGTTTAATTTTCTCTGCTATGCAGATGGAACCAATCTTCTGTGCCAAGTTAGTCATTAAATTTGGCAGGTGAGAATAATGTCCCTCAAGATGTCCTTTAGAAGAAGGTATTCCTGGATGCCAATAATGTGTGGACTCCAAAAGCCTTACTGAGTGAGGAGGAGATTTGAACCTGTCCTTGAAGTACCACCTGTATTTTCACCAGTAACATTGGATGATATGATCTCTGGCTCATTCTCCACATCTGCCATCAATCTGGGGCCAAAATCAGCTCCAAGCAATGCTTGGATTCTAATTATTCCATTGAAATAACAGCTTTGTGTTATGTGTGGATGAAAGAACCTCAGTGTCAGCGTTCCAGAAAAACACTGAAGCTTCCACTCAGAACATTTGGCTTCTCCAGAAGTCTACTGGAATTCTTGTCCATATACCCCGGACTTATAATGCACTTCTGCCAAACTACCATGTTTCCCCGAAAATAAGACCCTGTCTTATAATATTTTTTTTGCCACCAAAAAAGACACCAGGTCTTATTTTCGGGGGG
>WNWU01000031.1:3138866-3151467 GCA_012654045.1 Ptyas mucosa
CTTTCCTTTCCTTTCCTTTCCTTTCCTTTCCTTTCCTTTCCTTCCCTTCCCTTCCCTTCCCTTCCCTTCCCTTCCCTTCCCTTTCCTCCCCTCCCCTCCTCTCCTCTCCTCTCTTCTCCTTTCCTCCCCTCCTCTCCTTTCTCCCCTCCCCTCCCCTCCCCTCCTCTCTCCTCTCCTCTCCCCTGCTCTCATCTCTTTTCCTCCTCTCCTTTCCTGTCATCTCCTACCTCTCCTCCCTTCCCCCAGATTTTTCATGATGGTCAGTTAGTCATGTAAGTATGAACCCATTCTTCTACATTTGATTTTTCCCCCCTGGAAACTGGAAAAATCTTTGCGTACCGCAGTCACACATAATCATGCAATTGGTCAAAAAAGTGAGCCAGTTTCCAAGCTGACACGTGACTGCAAGGAGAGATGGCATGATATTTTAGGATGGCCAGAAGTGCTTTACACTCTCATTGGAATTTTGACTGGTTGTTTAGCAACCGATAATAAGTCGAGGACTGTATGTAAAACTAGTAATATTATTTCCTGTACAGCCATAACTAATCTTTAGCCTTGCTAATAGAACAGTTGCCAATGGACAAGTAAGAAATGTTTCACCGTTGCAAACTTGTTGGAAAGAAACTATTGTTTAAAGATTCTTTTTGAAAAATGTTTAATAAAAATTATTTTTTTTAAAAAAAAAGAAAGAAAAGTTGCCATCTTTGTCTACCGGTGACTCTGACAAATATAAATCAATATATCACATCAATCAATATCAATTAATCATCACTGTCAATTTTTTCCTCTGTTGTCTGTAAACACCCCCCCTCCCCAAAAATCTATGTTGATCTGAGATGCAGCAAGTTATCAGCACTGGAGGCAGCAAAGTATTAATAGAATCATAAAACTGCATGGCTTGAAGTCTTTTTAGGGTATTATGGTAACGCTGAAAGAATAGCTTTTTATTCACCCTTGTCACTCAGTAAATCTTCCTATAAAAGTCAAAAGAAGGGGGATCAGTTTATGGGTATTAAAAAACTATCATAATAGGCAGACCACTGCTTGCATCCTCAACTGATATTAGTTTGCTTTTATGGTAACTGCCACGCATCTCCAGAAACTTCCAACTTTTGGCCTCATATCTCTTTCTCATAATCCGTCATGCTTGTTCATTTGTATCGCACACAAAAGCTTCTTACGTTAGCACGTAGATCTAAAACAAAAGAGGGGACGCTCAAATCAAAGCAGTAACATTTTGATTAAAACAGTTTCAGTTCCCCAAGCTGATTCAGAATCAATGCTGCAGCTAGAGTATTAGGGCTAATTAATAACTTGCGTCTAACCGAAAGAAGGAAATTATCGTGGAATTTATTTTTTGCGGCAATGTCAAAGTTGTCACGGTTTTCTGTCTCTCATTGATACCCAGATCTCTAATTTCGATTATTAACTAAAAGAGGTCAATTAAACTGTGATTGATGTGAGAAGGGGGGGGGGGAATTAAACCAGCAGCAATGACACAATTCTCAATACATCTTATTATTGAATACTCTCCTCCTTATTTTCCCTCAAGTGTCCTCTGAAATTGCCTTCTCTCTTACTTTAGGATCTGTAAATCACCACTTGGGCATCAGGAGAATCAGCTGGTAATGTGTTCCCAGATTAATACAATCGAACGAGTCCAGAGATATTTCACAAGAAGAGTCCTCCACTCCTCTGCTTGCAACAAAATACTTTATGCCACCAGACTCGAAATTTTGGGCTTAGACAACTTAGAACTTCACCATCTTCGGTCTGACCTAAGCATAGTATATAAAATCATCTGCTACAATGTCCTACCAGCCAATGAATACTTCAGCTTCAACCAAAACAATACAAGAGCACACAATAGATACAAACTCATGGTAAACCAATCCAAACTATACTGCAGAAAATACAACTTCAGCAACGGAGTGGTCAATGCCTGGAATGCATTACCTGACTCTGTGGTTCCTTCCCCAAATCCGAAAAACTTTAACCTTAGACTGTCTACTGTCGACCTCACCCCATCCCTAAGAGGTCTGTAAGGGGCGTGCATAAGCGCACCAACATGTCTACCATCCCTGTCCTAATGTTTTCTTTCATTCGTATCCTTTTCATGTATTTATAATTATGTTTACACTTGTATCTGTCATAAAATACATGCTTGACGAAAATAAAAATAAATAAATAAAATAAAGTTTAAATAATATATTTCAGGTGGTTAGTAGCTTCTACTGCGGAGAAATAAAGCCAATAGTGGTTGTCTAGGGCAGGGGTCTCCAACCTTGGTAACTTTAAGACTTGTGGACTTCAACTCGCAGAGTTCCTCAGCCAGCAAAGCTCTGGGAGTTGAAGTCCACAAATCTTAAAGTTGCCAAGGTTGGAGACCCCTGGTTTAGGGGACCTTAACGAAAACAAAACTATTAAACCAAGATTTTTCTAGCCACACCAATTCTGAGAAAAAATTAGGGAGCCCCTTTTCAATGGAGATTGAGTCATGGATAATAATCAGAGGGGCAAAGAGGCAACAAAAAGACACAAAACCAGAAGAACTTCCTTTTCTTCAAAATCATGAGTGGGAATGGTTATGGGAGACTTCTGGGAAGGTTCCTCCTTCTGTTGCTTTTAAAAATGCAACCCGCTCCCAATAGGCTCAAAGTGCTGAAAATCAGGGATACGATTTTGTATTGCTTTTCTACTTTACTCTAAAACAGGGGTGTCAAACTCAAGGCCCGGGGGATGGATCTGGCCCACGGGGTGCTTAGATCTGGCCCATGGGGCCGCCCTAGAAACAGCAAAGGATCGACCTGCAGTGCCTCTGCCAGTGAAAACATAGCACGGGAGGGCGAGCTCCATTTTCACTGGCAGAGGGTTCCAGGAAGCCATCCCAGATGAAAACTGAGCTCAGGAGGGCTGCGTGTGCCCCCCCCGAGCTCCGTTTTCACTGGCAGAAGGTTGCAGGAGGCCTTCACCGTCAAAAACTGAGCTTAGGAGCCCATTTTCGCTGGCAGAGCACTCGGGCCGCCACAGGCGCCTGCCAACATAAGTGACTGTCAGCCTTTCAAGGCTGCCATAAAGAGGAGGAGATGAGGCTTGAACTTTTACCTACTTATTCTTTTTGTAGATAGTGTTGCTTGGAGATGGGATGGGAGGGGGGAATTCCTGGGGTTGGAGGCAGGAGCTGAGAAGATTGAGCTGGAAGATGGCCAATAAGAAGTTGAGGTTTGCGGGAACGGAAGGGGAAGGTTTTGGGGTCAGAGGGTTAGTATTGGCTACGACGAAGTTGGGACCAGATCTGTCGTTCTCAATAAATGAAATATTTCAGCAAAGACTAGTTGCTTGGGAGTGAAATTTATTTGAGATGACATCGGAACCTGACAGTGACATCATGCTGGCCATGCCCACCCCGGCCTTCCGAGGTCAAACACAACCATGATGTCCCTCAATGAAATCGAGTTTGACACCCCTGCTCTAAAACAAGAGAGATAGGAACCAAAATGGTCATATCATTCCAATTTCCCATAGCCCTTCAGAAAGCAAACTTCTCGTCTTAAATTCAATGGTCATCCCTGCTACAGAGCATTACTTAGTTTAGTTTTTAACATTTTTTTGTGAATTTATTGGATTGGAAATCATTAAAAGGGGGGGATTTGTTGGGTGCTGATATAGTTTAGTTAAATGTTTGAGGATTGGCAATCAGCTTGTAATCATCCACCATAAAATTGAAGCACACATCCTGAAATGCAAAGAGTTTTGGTCTGATATTGCCATTCATTTTCAGAAAAGACTAATAAACCAAAGCAAACCCATTACATTTTTCCAAAAGACACTGACTTTCTAATATTAGGTTTTTGTTAGCTAAAAGCAGATAATTAAACCCCATTCTTTTTTTTTTTCTCCCTCTGCAGAGTAAAGTAAGTAATAATAGAATCTTAATAAGATTTTCCTTTGCTAAACTCATTTGGGATCATTTTATTTTAAATATAATTAATGGTCATGTAATGATAGTAATGAGCTGGTGTGAAAGCTCAGTAATGAGAAGACATTTGGGTGTGCATGAAAGTTGTAGGTTAGAGGAGAGAGAGAGATGAATCTGTTCATTGGTTTAAACTCTATATTCACTTTACAGAGCAAGTAGAGCTATTACCTAAATCTATAAAAAGAAGTTCTATCAAGTTCAGATAAGTTAGTGTAGAGTTTCTGCTAATCCATAGCAAGATATCAAAATCATCACTGATCTGTTTTTCATTTCAAATTATTTAATTTCAGCTACAGCTCTCTCTTATTTTTCTGATTTACACACTTCTAGATCATACGTAGTTGAGCTTCAAGTGCAGCAGAAGGTAGATAGCGTAGATCAGGGCTGTTAAACTCCTGGCCTGTGGGCTGGTTCCACTTCCTTAGAGTCTTGCGAAAAAACAAACTGGAACAACAACTGATGACCACCTTTTACTGGTCCACAATAGAAAGCGTCCTCACTTAGTGTTGTGGTCCGCCAGCAGCCTGCGGACCTGGCAGCAGAGTCGGATAGTGAGGAGGCTGGGGAGGACCATGGGCCAGTCCTGGAGTCTGGGGAAGGCTCGGACAAGGGCTCTGTGTCGGAGGCAGAGAAAGGGCCATCTTTTTTTTTTATTTGATTTATATGCCGCCCTTCTCCGGAGACTCAGGGCGGCTTACAATGCGCTAAGCAATAGCCTTCATACTTTTGTATATTTATACAAAGTCAGCTTATTGCCCCCACAAACTGGGTCCTCAATTTACCTACCTTAGAAAGGATGGAAGGCTGAGTCAACCTTGCAAATTTATTGCAAGGACCCAGATTGTGGGGGCAATAAGCTGACTTTGTATAAAATATACAAAAGTATGAAGGCTATTGCTTAATGCACTGTAAGCCGCCCTGAGTCTCTGGAGAAGGGCGGCATATAAATAATAAAAAAAGAGGCTATATTAACAAAATAGAATATATAACCCAATAGAGTATTCTTTATTGGCCAAGTGTGATTGGACACACAAGGAATTTGTCCCTGGTGCATATGTTCTCAATGTATATACAAACAATAAAGTAATATAAGCATAAAGCATAGAATACAATAATCCATCACAAGATACAAACAACAAAGTGATAAATCATAAGACACCAATAGGAGGTAATAGAAAAGAAGAGAAGAATAATGGCAATACCACCCTACTACACTGGTAAATATCCAGAGGTGGGCTTCACATAATTTAACAACCAGTTCACCCAGAATCAAAAATGTGAGTGTGCGTATGCACCTTGCACACATGTGCATTGCGTCAAAAACACGGCGATTGTATAGGACGGAAGAGCTTTGCTCTCGTGCATGCCTTGCACACGTGCACTGCGTCAAAAACATGGCAATTGTATAAGACCGGATAGTCCTGGGGCAGGTAGGGAGGCCCAGTCGCTGGCCGTAACTACTGGTTCATCTGAACCGGTCCGAACCAGTTGAATCCCACCCCTGTAAATATCCTTAGTCATAAGACAGTGCTGTGGGAATTAGGTGTTTAGCAGAGTAATGGACACTTGCAAGTCTGAAAATACAAACTACTCACTACCACCTTTAACTGCTAGACCCATTACTGTGGGTCCTTCCTAAATTTCTTTCTCTGTCCATTAAGGCGCTGGGGGCTCCCCCTTCTCTTGCCTGTTGGTTTCCTAGGCAGCCTTTTCCCCTTATTCCCCAAGGTCATCCAGAGATCCATTACAGAAGGGCAGTGTAAAAGGGATAAAGAGGTTTAGATCAACAAACTAGACAAGGAGGAGAGAGAATATCATATGCGCACAGATGGAAAAATACTGAACTCTCACGATGGAAGAGTAGATAGTGAAAATGGTGGAATTTGCAGAAATGGCAAAATTGGTGTGTTTGATGAGGGATAATACATCAAGCATGTTTTATAAAAGACTGGACACCTTTTACAGATTTTTTTTGCTGAAAATGGGAAAAGAATGAACTGGTGATTTATGGATTCGCTGATTAAAAAGGATTAATTATGGGAAGAACAGAATCATGTATAATTTTACAGAAAAAATAGAGAATAAATTTGTAACTGTTCTAAAGATCAGAAGTCACTTATTTATTTATTAATTTATTCATACTTGTATACCGCCCTTCTCCTTTCGGACTCAGGACGGTGAACAGCCAAAATAAAACATATATATATATAAAAATTAAAATAATTTTAAAATAAATTAAATAATTTGGCTTGTATAATTAAAAGGTATTTACGAATTCTAAATTTAAAATTTAAATCAGTATAATTATAAAAACAGGATAAAATCAAGCCAGCCCGGCTAATCGAAAAAGATGGGTTTTTAGGGCCCGACGAAAAGTCCGGAGGTCGGGAATTACTCGTATCTCTGGGGGTGGATCGTTCCAGAGGGTGGGCGCCACCACAGAGGGGTCGCCAGCTGGCATTGTTGGCTGACGGCACCCTGAGGAGGCCCTCTCTGTGGGAGCGAACCGGCCGGTGGGAGGCAATCGGTGGCAGAAGGCAGTTCCGTAAGTACCCCGGCCCTAAACCTTATTTACATTTCTTTTTTCCCCCCTCCCCTATCTGTATCACCTTTTGCATTTCTTTTCTTTTCTTTTTTTCATTTCCTTTTCTTGATCTTACAGACAATTTGAAAATGCTAGGGAGCCATTTTGGGTTTAAAAAAAAGGATTAATTAAAAACTATGGAGAAAAGTAGCATCATAATATGAAGTGGGAAGGTTAAGAAATGTAGGAGAAAGGGAAGGGATTGAACAAATAGATCCAAAACCTGTTTAGGACCTAATGCACAAGCACAGAAATAATGACTGCTGTCAACATTGCAATTAACAAAGACATATTTTCAATTTTGCAACTACTAAAATTGTTGGCCGAGCAGGTGCAAAGATAGCCAGCAAAATGATTGAAGCCTGGGAAACAGGCCTCTTGTCAGTCAACAGGAGTGCTGATTTACCACCAGCTTATCAAGTACTTAGCAACCGAGGACTTGGCAGCACAAGGAAACAACAGCCAATAGCCAGCCATCAACACACTAATCAACCAATAGGAAGCCACGCCCAACCAAGCACCATATAAATAGGACTCATAGAAAAGCACACATTCCGATAGAGAAACATTCCCTGAGAATGGGTTCCAGCACGAGTCCAAAAGTTTTGAAGACTAAACCTCTGGTCCCAATGGCTAATCCAAATTGGATCTTGCTGTCAATAATTGCTGGAATGAAATGTTGGCATTGATTGTTTAGAACTGATTGTTTGGAATTTTGAAAAATTCCAAAGGATCTTCTTTCCTTGAGAACGTCCCTTGAGAAGAAGATTCCTTCCTTTCTTCTAATTGCATACAAAACCTTTGCCAGACCAATTCTCGAATACAGCTCATCTGCCTGGAATCCACACTGTATATCGGACATTAATACGATTGAGTAGGTCCAGAGGTATTTCATGAGAAGAGTACTCCACTCCTTTACTCACAATAGAATCCCTTATACTACCAGGCTTGAAATTTTGGGCTTGAACAATCTGGAACTGTGCCGCCTGCAGTCTGATCTAAGCATAGTACACAAAATTGTCTGCTACATCTTACCTGTCAACGACTTCTTCAGCTTCAACCTCAATAATACACGGGCAAACAATCGATACAAGCTCAAAGTAAACCGCTCCAAACTCGATTGTAGAAAATACGACTTCAGCAACAGAATGGTCAGCACCTGGAATGCTCTACCTGACTCCATTGTTACATCCTCAAACCCTCACAGCTTCAACCCTAAACTGTCTACTGTGCACCTCACCCCATTCCTAAGAGGTCCATAAACGGGGTGTGCATAAGCCCCTTGCCTACCGTCCCTGTCCTACTGTTCCCATTTATTTGTACATGTCCATGTTCATATTTATACCTGCTATCTTGTACATGTTTGACAAACTAATGAATAAAAATAAATAAAAAGACTGTTGCCAGTCATGAACAATATGTATGAAACTTCATTATCAAAATGACGAGACGCCGTTTTCATATGTAATGTAAAATATCTAATAGCCCAAACTTGCTGATTGAATATTCTTGTGCTTTATCTTTTTCTTGCAAACACCGATGGAAGTCAAAGGTAAACATGAATGAATGGACAACTGACCTTTTAGTTTCTCGCACATTTTTTTCTCCTTTCTTCCACCCGATGGTTGGTTTGGGAGAAGCTTGTGGTTTGCAGTCCACAGTGACTTCTTGACCTTTAGTAATAATAATGGTCTTCTTCAGTTGACTCAGGGGAAAAGTTGGAGCAGAAGCTATTGAGAAAAGAAATCAATCTCAATGGAATCATCCAAGCCCATTACGTCAAGAAATATTTTCAAAGATGGCACATCACCTTGGTTGGTTGGTTGACTCTCCCTCATGAAATGTCTTTATAATGCAAAATCATATAGCTGTTAAACAAAGTATATAATATATGAAGATGGGCTGAGATCCATTAATCTTACCAGCCTTATCTTACCCATTAAATATTCTTTCATGCTATAACTGCATTATTTATGAGTGAAAGAAAGAAATGAAAGATTGGTCAAGAATGATAGGATGAAAGGATCTAATAACATCTATTCCAATGGACACATTTCATAGCTAGCACACTTCTGAAAACGTAAACACGCTAGGAGTTTAATACATAATTTCTATGTATTGATGAGAATGTTTTGTTTAATCCCATATATTGTATATCTCAATCTTTATAAATCTTAGTTCTATTGAACAGTTTTGATTGATGAAAGTCTGCAATATTTATTCGATTTGTTGAGATAAGGGCAACAAGATAGCTTTTATTTTTTCAGTATAGCTAGCTACTTTGTACTTTCATTTTATTAAAATGTATTTATCTTTAAATCAAATTTATTGGCTGCTCTACTCAGAGCAATTCTTGAATTTAGATTTATTTCTGTTCCACACTACGTTTTTAAGTGTGATGTAATAATAACAATAATTTTATCCCCATACATATATATCAGAAATATAACTCAGCTTGGAGCATTGACTCAGCTTTCAGATGGTTGATTTGTTTATAACATTTCCATTTTACCTTTTTTTCCTATAAAGAACTGTCAAAGGATGTACAGGCAGTCCTTGATAGTAGAATAGGTAGTCACTATTCGTTTAATGACCATTTGAAGTTATAACAGCACTGAAAAAAGTGATGTATGATCAGTGGTAGGATTCAGCTGGTTCACACCAGTTCAATCAAACTGGTTGTTAAATTATCACCACCCCACTATCAAAGTGGATCCTGGGTGCTGCGTTGCAATGGAGAAACGGGCAATAGAGCAGCTGGCGTGACGGAAGGAGAAGGCTGCTTTCCCTCTTTCTTCACCTTGCTCATCCTCCTTCCTTTGGGCCGGCTACTCCATTTCCTGTTTCTCCATTGCAACACAGCGCAGCACCCAGGATCCATTTTGATAGCGTATGTGTGGGTTCTCCCAGGCTCAGGGTGGCTCATCCCACATATGCGGCAGAGCAGGAGGATGAGGATGGGCCATGCCTCCCACAATAGCCAACCTGACCCTGGGTAAACCAGTTGTTAAATTATTTGAATCCCACCACTACCTGTGACCATTTTTCACACTTATGCCTGTTACAGCATCCCCATGATCATGTGATCAAAATTTGGATGCTTGGCAACTGGCATGTATTTGTGACAGTTGCAGAGTCATGCGGGGTCGTGTGATCCCCTTTTGTGACTTCC
Source organism: Ptyas mucosa (assembly GCA_012654045.1). Taxonomy (NCBI): domain Eukaryota; kingdom Metazoa; phylum Chordata; class Lepidosauria; order Squamata; family Colubridae; genus Ptyas; species Ptyas mucosa. The sequence continues at coordinate 3,148,605 of WNWU01000031.1, forward strand.
TGACATGCAAAGTCAATGGGGAAATCCACATTCACTTAACAGCTGTGTTACTAACTTAACAACTGCCGTGATTCCCTTAACAACTGTTGCTACTTCTGCTGGCTGCTGGTTGCTTGAAATTCAACAGTCTGAATCTCAACAGGCTCAAGGTTGACTCAGCCTTCCATCCTTCCCCGAGGTAGGTAAAATGAGGACCCAGATTGTTGGGGGCTGACTCTGTAAACCGCTTAGAGAGGGCTGCAAAATAGCGGCGGGATTCAGCCGGTTTGGTCCGGATCACGCGAGCTGGTAACGGTGACTATGGGAGGCTCCGCCCACCCACCCGGATGTAATGTGTGACTACTGCACATGTGCAGAAGGCCATGAGCATGCACAGAGGTGGCATGTGCGCTCACATTTATGAACTGGTAGGGAAGGTAAGTGAATCCCACCTCTGCTGCAAAAGCACTGTGAAGCGGTATATAAGTCTAAGCGGTATTCAGAGGTGGGTTTCAGCAGGTTCTGATCAGTTCTGGAGAACCGGTAACAGAAATTTTGAGTAGTTCGGAGAACCGGTAAATACCACCTCTGACTGGCCCCGCCCCCATCTATTCTCTGCCTCCCGAGTCCCAGCTGATTCGGAGGAAATGGGGAGTGGGGTGGGAATGGAAATTTTACAGTATCCTTCCCCTGGAGTGGGGTAGAAATGGAGATTTTACAGTATCCTTCCCCTGCCACGCCCACCAAGCCACACCCACAGAACCGGTAGTAAAAATTTTAGAAACCCACCACTGGTGCTATTGTTATTAGCAACAGAAAGTTTGGGCTCAATTGTGAACATAAATTGAGGACTACCTATATAACTAGATGAACACCTTCATTTCATTCTTTTGGGACTCTGAATCAACAGTGTAGCCTTAGCAAATGAATGGAAAAAAGAACAACAGCCTTAAATTATATATTTATATATATATAATTTGTATATACTTGTATATACAATATACAATATAGTATATACAAAAAATATATATTTGTATATACTAAGCAGGCATATACAAAAAGTATGAAGGCTTTTGCTTAATGCATTGTAAGCCACCCTGAGTCTCCGGAGAAGGGCGGCATATAAAATCGAACCAATAAATAAAATAAAATAAATACAAACCTAAAATCTTCAGTTCAGCACTGGCATAGATGGCTCCATGCTTGTTTTCTGCCACGCACTGATACATTCCAGCATCTGACTGATTAACACTGTGGATCATCAGTACACCATTAACCATCTCAATCCTGCTCTGTAATGGAATAGAAACATAATTCTACAAAAGCAAAGAACATCAGGAAAAGTTATTGGTTTCTCAGCTTTAGTTCAAGTAATGACGGCAGCAGAGGGAATAACATATTTATGTGCTTAACATTTATTAAAAGAGCTTTACTGACTGCCATGTTGACAGTTTTTCCATTGTTTTATCTTTTTTTTTTTACTTTGTGACCATGTTAAAATGTTTTTGGGTGCTTAACACTGCATACGATTAATGTTGGCGAGGATTATCCTTGCTCATGTTTAAAAATGAGACTTTGGTGACTATACGAAATCTCACTGTTCTGATTCTTTATTGCTATCAGCAATTATTCAGAGCTACTAACGCGCTAATCTTGTGTGGGGAGGGGGTGGGGTGGGGAATGAATAGGACTGTCTTATGTTGTTAGTGAGCCAAACCAAGCATAGACTATTATGGTAGTTTACTGAGGATTTGATTTTTATTTAGTTTGTACCATTTGTCATTGCTGTCCAGAATTGCAAAGACAGCAACATTGTCAAGCAGATTGTAATATATAGCTAACATGATGCAGAATGTTTTGGTATCATAAGTATCATAGAACTGGAACAGATTTAACTCGCTGCTTTGGAATAAGCAAGGAATCCCTACTGAGTGACAATAAAAATATGAATTTTGTTGTTTTTTTGTAGCAGAGCACTCATCTGAGCTAAGAAAATAAGCCTTTGACTTCTTGGTTAGTGTTCCAATTTGCCAGAAAATAAATGATATACAGTCGGATTTTAGGGTACGATGGTTTTTCTTCAGTAAAGCTGGTGCTACCTATATGCCTGTTCATTCGAGATGGCGCACAGTTTTGAAGGGAGAGAAAAGCATCCTTGAGATGCCATTATTATGAAAAGGGGTTGAAGAAAACATTTTGTTAACGCTGAAAAGCTGAGAAAATGATACTTCGGAATGAGCGAAGTGAGTTCATTCTTCATGAATATTTAAACACCTTGTTTTGAACACCTTGCAATAAAATGCAATGGCATACAAGAGGTGAATGTCTAACAATATTTATACCTGCGGGTTAAACTAAATACTTCTGTAATAAATGATTACCATCCATTTATAGATATGGATCTCTATAAATGGATTACAAATCATTTACTACAGAAGTATATAGATATAGATAAGTATAACCAACTACCTTGTGACCAGGAACTGATTTTATTAATTGTGAAGAGCACAGCAGATGACACTGTTGATGCCACAATATAATTGGAAATCTTAACATGAAATAATTAGTTCAAGATAAAGAAAATTTGGTGTTTTTTTTTTAAAGTATTTGCTTGCAATAAGAAGACTTCAGAATGCAACTAGTACTTTCTGTTTTAATAGTGATAAGGAAGAAGGAGGAGTAAATGGTTGTTTAATGGCTATTTTCTTGATTGCATCTCATCATGACATTTAGGGCATAGGGCACCTAAAATAATAAAATATGTAAAAGGAAATGCACACATTTAAAAAGTGCCTCTTCAGGTTCTTGTGGGTTTTCACACACACTGAAAGAAAGAAAGAAAGAAAGAAAGAAAGAAAGAAAGAAAGAAAGAAAGAAAGAAAGA
>WNWU01000031.1:3151477-3170556 GCA_012654045.1 Ptyas mucosa
AGAAAGAAAGAAAGAAAGAAAGAAAGAAAGAAAGAAAGAAAGAAAGAGATACAGATTTAGGATGCCACAGATCTAAGGCTGAAAAAAAGAAGTATAGATTCATAACAGGTGATACAAACTTAAGCCATAACAAAAATATATGTTAGTCTTTTTTTAAAAAAAGGAAACTTAATTAAGGCCCCTAAGCTTCTTGAAATATCAGAGCTCTTCCAACAGTTGCCAACAAATTAGAATGCTAATATGAAAAATGAGAAGAATTCTTAAATACAGAGAAAGTAATCATATTCCACATAATTAATTTATGTTAATATTATTTAAATCAAAGCTATTTTGTTGTTGTTGCTGTGATCATCTCAGATTGTTTTTCCTGGCTCCATCTACTTTGGGAAATGTCTCCACTTGGAAAATGTTCAGCCCCTTCCTCTAGATTGACATTAAATATATCATGGTTTTAGGTCCTAATTCAATTGGCATCTGAGCCCAAGACCTTATTTTAAGAAAGGCCACTCCAAACTTGGTAACTTTAAGACTTCTGGACTTCAACTCCCAGAATTTTTCAGTCAGCCATGCTGGCTGGGGAATTGTGGGAGTTGAAGTCCCAGAAGTCTTAAAGTTGCCAAGTATGGAGACCTCTGTCCTAAGACAATCTGAAAGCAAATAAAACTACAGCATACTTACCTCTGGCCGTAGAGTATTCGCATTTTTCAGCCAGCGATAAGTTGGCCTCGGCTTTCCAGAAGCTCTACACTCCCACCGCAGTTGATCCCCACTGTCTAACTGGGTATCGTTCAGCCTCTCTGTCCAGTGTGGATATGCTGCCAACAATAACAATAATGACAGAAGATCCCGGTGATTAATATTGTGGAACTTTTAACTGATACTTTAAAAACAGTGTTTCTCAACCTTCAGATTTTGTTGCATGGCCTTCAATTCTCCATGGATGACTGGGGAATTCTGGGAGTTGAAGTCCATGCATCTTCAAGCTCGTAAGGTTGAGAAACACTGCTTTAAACTAATTAGGAGATCAAATATGACTAATTTAGGTGATCAGATATTACTGATGATAAGACTTTTGTGCATATTTCCAGCAGTGGGTCAGACACAAGCTGATCAATCAGAAGTGGCTGAACAAACTGAGGTAATAAAGTGAAACTCAAAATGTCCTGGCATGACGGGGATGGTGTTGATTAAATGTCTTTGGGTGGTAACATCATTATCGCAAGCACGGGCCAGAAGAGCAAAGATTTCATCACTATGTGAGTTATATGGATGCTGTTAACTGTGATATAGGTTTCAAGCCAAAAATAGCATCTTCCATGCTGTTTCAACTGTGTAAGTCCCCATTTTGTCATGCTGCCTGTGCACACTGAGAGCTCTGCTGGATTTTGAAGCAATGGGAAGTTTCAAAATAAGGCACGAGAACAGTATCACCTATTGGCAAATATTATGATGGACTAAATTTAGTCACCAGTTAGTGACTGCAGGTAAATTTGTTAGCTCAAGCAGAAATGGGGATAAGTGGAATTCTAAAAGAGAACACTGTCAGAAAATTTCTTCTTATTTCTAGATTGAATCTCTCCTTGATCAGTTTCCATCCATTATTCTTTGTCTGGCCTTCAGGTGGCTTGGAAAATTGCTTGACCCCTTCCTCTCTATGGCAGCCCCTCAAATATTGGAAGACTGCTATCATGTCTCCCCTGGTCCTTCTCTTCACTAGACTAGCCATGCCCAGTTCCTGTAACTATTCTTCATATGTTTTAGTCTCCAGTCCCCTAATCATCCTGGTTGTTCTTCTCTGCACTTCAAAGTGATCTGTGTAAGATCATCATTCTGGCATAGAACTTGGGCATCTTCATTGGGAGCAGAGGCATCTTCATTGGGAGCTGACATTATACAGCTATCATTTATAGTTTGGCCTCATTTGTAACAGACAGACAGAAACTCCATTAATCAAAGTGAAGAATGAGTACCTTTACAGCTTTTTCTCTCTCATTCTGAATACATATTCTGGATCAACCAGTTTTATAATTTGACAAAACCTTTAATTCAAAAGGATGAATCAATTTGTAGTCATGTTGACAAGGCTATCTTTACATTACAGATTGTAACAGCATTGGATGTGTTCAGCTGTAAAATTAAGCTACGGTATGTTTTAACATTGTGAGAGCTTCTATGAAACGAAAATTCGGTTCCTCCTAGATTTCTCCATACTCATTCTTCCTTTGTTCCCAGACTTACAGTAGGAATGAGATTATCAAACATTTCCACTTACGTTTTAGATAAAATGAAATTTATTGTGTAGCATAATCAGAACTCTAAATGCATGAGTAAATACATTTAGAAAAAGAAGCCAGCTTCGGTATAATTTAGTCTGAAGTGATTTTACAGCAATCATAGTTAAAAATAACCATGTTTTGTCCATTTAGAAAAATAACAAAGAACTAGGATCATATATTACACTAAGTTTTAAAGGAGTTGATCTAATATGGCTTATGATTTATAATGTTGTATGTACTTGGTCAATGATCTGTGGTTAAAAATAATGACTTAACATAACTACACAAAGTTACCTTGTGGTAAGATGGGTGGTAAATAAATGTAATAATAATAATAATAATAATAATAATAATAATAATAATAACAACAACAACAACAACAACTTAATAATAATTTAATTGAGAACAAATGCAAATAAATGCACACAAATTGAGACAGCAACAGAAAGCAAGTGCTGCCTCTGCAAAGAAGCTGAAGAAACAGTAGACCATCTGGTAAATTGCTGCAAGAAGATCTGACTACACAGATCTGACTACAAGCAGCGGCATGACAAAGTAGCAACAATGGTGCATTGGAAGATCTGCAAGAAATATATATTTGGCTGAAAGCAAGAACTGATGGGACCACAAAAAAGAGAAAGTCACAGAAAATGAAGAAGCTAAATTGCTTTGGGCCTTTAGAATTCAAACAGGCAGGCACCTGCCACATAACACCCCAGATTATAAACAATTATAAATAAAAAAGACCAAAAAGTCTGGCTAATGGATGTGGTGGTACCTGGAGACAGTAGAAGAGAAAGAACTGGAGATGATCACAAAATGCAAAGACCTGTAAATAGAAATGTCTGTGACAGAATTTGGCTTCAGGATTTGGGTTTGGCTAGTCTAAAGAAAAGAAGAATTAGGGGTGATATGATAGCAGTATTTGAGGGGCTGCCACAAAGAAGAGGGGGGTCAAATTATTCTCCAAAGTACCAGAGGGCAGGACAAGAAACAATGGTTGGAAACTAATCAAAGAAAGAAGCAACCTGGAATTAAGGAGAAATTTCTTGACGGTGAGGACGATTAACCAGTGGAACAGCTTGCCTTCAGGGCACTCCATCACTGGAGGTTTTTAAGAAAAGTCTAGACAGTCATTTATCTGAAATGGTATAGGTTCTCCTGCTTGAGCATAGGTTGGACTAGAAGACCTCCAAGGTCCCTTCCAACTCATTCTATTCTAATTCAGAAGCAAGCAAAAATGGTCCCAATAATAATAGGTGCCTTGGATGCAATCCCAAAACAACTGGAGCACCACTTGAATACCATTGGCATTGACAAAATCACCACTAATCAATTGCAAAAAGGCAGCCTTACTCAGAACAGCTTACATCCTAAGACTATACCTTTAACACCATCAAACCCCCACATCTGCCTATCCCAGGCAATTGGGAAAACCTCGATAGGTAGACCATACTGCCAAAGCCAGTCTGAACTTCCGGATGACTGGATGAATAATAATAATAATAATTTAATAATAACATGTACTCAGTGAAGTAGTAATTTATACAAAATGGAAAGAAGAGCTTTTCGGTATTGTATGCATAACTGAACAAAGATACAAAGCATATAAGTCTGGAAATGTCTTGGCTCATCATTGTATGACTAAATAGGGATTTAGAATAATCAAACCAATCTAGTTTCACAGTTGAATCTCTGGATTCCATCTCATTTACAAAATATTTACTTAAGCAAAATTTCTCAGTCTTAATTTTATGTTTTGTAGAAATCTCCAGCTATGAGGCTAACTCCAAACTCTATTCACCTCATAAGGCTTTAGCAATGACAGCTGATGGTGCAAGCTACAGAACAACTGTATGTTATTGATACTAGCTGCCAAGAAGAAAAAAAAGCTTTCTCAAATTAATAAGGCTTAACTCATTAATCCAAATTGCTGAAGAGTATTTAAATCTCTTCTACATGACATTGAAGTCTAACAGGTTGAGAGGCCTGGATATCATGGAGTGCCAAATAAGATATTTGGCAGTGTAAGTCGGTAATTGAGAAGCAACACAGCAAAGGATCTATTTTGGATAGAATGAGATCACTGGAGCACTTTAATAACTGTTATTACACTGGACTGAATTTAAAAATGAATCACATATGCTATTTGGTATTTGGCCAGTCTTCAATTAGAGTTTAAATAGCTTCAAGAAAACCATTCCTATTCTGAGCATCTGTCATGGTTATAACAAATAGAACAGTCTTACCTAGATGGGGATAACTGCTGAACTAGGGATGTTTATATGCACTGGTTTGTCCAGCAATAATGTAAGAACATATCGATTGGTTTCAAAATCTTGCTTCAAAAATCCATCATGAATTGGGTTTGTCTAGTTTAATGAAAAGAAGGACTAGGAGTGATATGATAGCAATGTTCTAATATCTAAGGAGCTGCCACAAAGAAGAGGGGGTCAACTTATTTTCCAAAACAGGACAAGAAGCAAAGGATGGAAACTAATCAAGGAGAGAAGCAATCTAGAACTAAAGAGAAATTTCCTGACAGTTACAACAATTTAATCAGTGGGACAATTTGTCTCCAGAAGTTGTGGGTGCTCCAACACTTGGAGGTTTTTAAGAAGAGATTGGACCACCATTTGTCTGAAATGATAACGAGTTTCCTGCTTGAGAAGCCGGTTGGACTAGAAGACCTCCAAGGTCCCTTCCAACTCTGTTATTCTGTTATGAATCTAATAACAGATCTATCATAAGATAAACTACTTTTTTTCTGCTGCCAAAGATCGATATATGTTTTTTCTGCTACCAAAGATTGATATATGATTACATTAATTAAAATACCTGAAATTAGAAAGAAAAATCTCATCCTTAAGTAACATATGTACTCAGGTACATTATAATAGGCACCATTAAATTGTTTTGTGAGTCACGAAGAAAAAGAAAGAGAGAAAGAACAGGGGGTGGTGTGCTAAGAGAGCAGGATGGGCTACATCAGGGGTGTCATGGTGACATCACGTGATGTATCGGGACTTCCCCCCCTTCGCTAAATGTGTGGGAGCGGAACCAACACGTGACACATCCGGCCCGTGGGCCATGAGTTTGACACTCCTGGGCTACATAATGCCTTAGTTCTAGGCATTCAAAAGTCTTAAAACTTAGGAGAGAAAAGTGAATATAATTATTTACCTTCCTAATTATTGTTGCCTTTGATATAAGTACATGAAACCTGGAACTGGTTAATTAAATCTGATGAAAAATGTAACACTAATGAAAAAACCAGGGTCACAGGTGGCCCAGTGGCTAAGATGCTGAGCTTGTCAATTGAAAGGTCGGCAGTTCAGTGGTTCGAATCCCTAGTGCTGCGTAATGGGGTGAGCTCCCGTTACATTGTCCCAGCTTCTGCCAATCTATCAGTTCGAAAGCACGTAAAAAATGCAAGTAGAAAAATAGGGACCACCTTTGGTGGGAAGGGAACAGGATTCCATGCGCCTTGGGTGTTTAATCATGCCGGCCACATGACCACGGAGATGTCTTCGGACAGCACTGGCTCTTCAGCTTTGAAACAGAGATGAGCACCATAACCCTAGAGTTGGGAACGACTAGCACATATGTGTGAGGGGAACCTTTACCTTTTTTTAATGAAAAGTACAAAAAATGGATTGGATTCTATGTAAATCATTCTTAAAATAGATTGACCAGTTGAGAAGAAGCTGAAAAGGGAAAATGAGAAGAGATTTTTTGGTAAGCAATGGAAAGGGAAAAAAAGTAGATCTAAGGAATATTGGAAAAATTGAATTTTTCCTATACAACTCAAAGTATAAGAAGCCCTTAAGAGCTGCAAAGTAGTGTCTTTCAGACGACAGTAATGAACTTTCTAATATCTTCCTTAAAGGTTGTCAGGATTCATGTTCCATTTTTTCAAAAAAGATCCTTTTAATAAACAAATAAATACACAGAACAAAACGTTAGCACATTCACTCCTTAAGCATAATGTGTAGTTTCATAAATGTTTCTGGATGTTCTTTAGACCCCCAGAGACATTTGAAATAAATAAAATAATATACTGATGCAGTCTGATGCTTTATTTGGAAGTACACCAACATGTTTCACCACCACCAAAAAAAAAAAATGCAGATCTTGGATCACATTTCGGAAGGCTACAAGGATAGTAGATAGCAATCTCACCAGGTTAAATAAATATTTAATTAACACATGTTAATGCCAATTATGGAAGTTATGAATTGCCCATAATATGGTCTGAAGATCTGAAATAATCCAAAAACATAGGCAGGCCTTGAATTAAGATTATCAGGTGGAGCACAGAAGAATGGGGAATTTTGAGGAACAGTAACACATTCAAAGAGTTTCTAGAAATAGAGGAAAAAAATCAAAGAAAAGAGAAATCAGAATGCTGACTTCAGAATAACAGCTTCTTTTCAAAATCTGAGCAGGGGGTTTGACTAGAAGACTTGCAAGGTTTCTTCCAACTTTATTATTCTGTTATTCTGTGAAAAAACAAAAGAGAAAGAAGGAGAGGGAGGAAGGGAGAAAGAAAGAAAGAAAGAAAGAAAGAAAGAAGGAAAGAAGGAAGGAAAGAAAGAGGAAGGAAGGAAGGAAGGAAGGAAGGAAGGAAGGAAGAAAGAAAGAAAGAAAGAAAGAAAGAAAGAAAGAAAGAAAGAAAGAAAGAAAGAAAGAAAGAAAGAACTATGTGTTGAACTATGTTGAACATAGTTCAACTATGTTCAACTATATGTTGAAATGGGACCATCTGCAAGAGCTTCACAGTTATTTGTGGAAAGCATTAGATGTTCCACATTCTGCTTGACCTGAAGACATTCAGGTTAATGAACAAGAGACACAGCGCGTTATGCATAAATCCTTCTGAAAAGTATTTAGAATTGTTTCATCAGATTAAAAAATGTAATTTTAATTGGGGTTAAAAATTGATATAAATAATTTGTTATGCTCAACAATAATAGTCAAATATTGCCAAAACAAAAAAAAATATACAATAGAGAAATTGTTAACATAATTATGGTAAATTGCAAGCATTAAACAATTTTCTTGCTATATGAAAGATTGCTCAAGCAAACACTTCTGTCTGAAAAAACCCACATTATTCACAATTTAAGACCAAGCAAAAATTAATGAGACTAAACATATCAGTCAATTGTTCGCTTTAATTAAATCTATTTGAGAACATTAAGCTAGTCCAGACAAATATTCAGCCTGGACTATTTTCTTGGCACAGGTTTACTAAAATACTCTTTGAAATAATTCAAGGGTACCAACCTTGAAATGAGTTTTTTAGTGGCGATTTTGATTGCTTTTTTTTTAAAGGGCTATTATTGGCCTTGGAGTATGGATTTAGAGCAGGGATGTAAAACAGTGGTGGGTTTCACATTTTTTTACTACCGGTTCTGTGGGTGTGGCTTGGTGGGCGTGGCATAGCTTGGTGACTGTGGTTTGGTGGGCATGGCAGGGGAAGGATACAGTAAAATCTCCGTCCCCTCCACACTCTAGAGGAAAGTTACTATAAAATCCCCATTTCCTCCCAATCAGCTGGGATTCAGGAGGCAGAGAATAGATGGGGGCGAAGCTAGTCAGAGGTGGTATTTACCGGTTCTCCAAACTACTCAAAATTTCCGCTACTGGTTCTCCAGAATTGGTCAGAACCTGCTGAAACCCACCTCTGGTGTAAAACTCATGAGACACGTTGTCACATGACACATTGCAACTTTTCCCCTTCGCTAAACCAGGGGTGGACATAGCCAGCACATGACACATCCGGTCTGCGAGCCTCAAGTTTCACACCCCTGATTTAAAGGATCCCTACGGGAGATTGGATCAGCCTTTGAGGGTTAGCGGATTTTAGGAACCTGCATCATGTTCTGCTCAAGTATTTTATCAAGGTGTCCATGTCACCCATATGACTCTGGTTTTGATTAACAGATCAGATAATTCCAATATGTCTTCTCTTTGCTTTTCATTGCCAATTACAGTAACCATGTCATTCATGCAGATATGGACAAGTTAGAACTTATTATTTTTTTTATTTTATTTATATGCCGCCCTTCTCCGGAGACTCAGGGCGGCTTACAATGTGTTAAGCAATAGCCTTAATACTTTTGTATATTTTATACAAAGCCAGCTTATTGCCCCCACAATCTGGGTCCTCATTTCACCTACCTTAGAAAGGATGGAAGGCTGAGTCAACCTTGAGCCTGGTGAGATTCGAACTTACAGTAATTGCAGACAGCTGGATGTTAAATGCTGCCTTAGTAGGAGGCATTAGCCTGCTACGCCACTCAGACTTTGCACACTTAAGCTGATAAACATACAGAAGTCTGGCATGAACTTAATTTATGCCCTGCCCAGCTAAAGGATTTCTCAATCATTGCTAAATCAGTAGAAAACTATACCAGCATTGAAATTTGTGGTCTCCAATTCTGATCCATATTCTGCCACTATTCTCTCTGTTACAATTCCCTTAACTTCCCTTAAAAGTAATGGGTGATAAAACTAAGTCAATGTCATACATTTTGTGTGTGCCTTTGGTTAGTGTTGGAATCAATGAGAAGATCTACTTTAACATCAGAACAGCTAAGGATAGCTTGAGTCTGCCTGCCTCATAGGCTGGAGGCAAGAATAAGGAGCCTTGATGGTGCAGTGGACTAAAGTGCTGTTAAGTAGCACTTAGCTGCCAGCTGCCTGCAATTACTGCGAGTTCAAATCTCACCAGGCTCAAGGTTGATTCAGCCTTCCATCCTTCCGAGGTAGGTAAAATGAGGACCCGGATTGTGGGGGGCAATAAGCTGACTTTGTATAAAAAAGAACAAGGGTGGGGGGGGGGGGGCAAAAGCCCTACTAAGCAGGTATATACAAAAGTATGAAGGCTATTGCTTAACGCATTGTAAGATGCCCTGAGTCTCTGGAGAAGGGCGGCATTTAATTAAATTAAATTAAATTAAATTAAATTAAATTATTATTAATAAAGTTATGGCAATAAGGCAGAAAAATGAAGCATATATTTTTCCTGTTTTTAATGGCCAGGTAGGGAAGGCCTCTAAAATATTTTCTAGAAACTTTCAGCAGAAATATAGGCATAGAATAACATAGAATAACGAAGTTGGAGGTCTTCTAATCCAAGCCCCTGCTTCAGCGGGAGATGCTATACCAGCGATGGCTAACCTTTTTGCCATCAAGTGCCAAAAGCGGGGGGAGCACGGGGGAGTCGCGCGCACATGTGCCCACACCCATAATTCTATGTGCCCCTCCCCCTGCGCATGTATGCACAACTCCCCTGCGCTCCTCCCGCTTTTGGTACGCAATGGTACAGTGGGCCAGGTAGGCCTGTTTTTCGCCCTCCCCTGGCTCCAGAGGCTTTCTAGGAGCCTGGGGAGGGTGAAAACAGCCTTCCCCACTCCCCCGGAGGTCCTCCAGAGGCTGGAAATGGCCAATTTCCCAACTTCCAGTGGGCCTGGAAGGCCCGAAAATCAGCTGGCCGGCATGCGCATGCGCGCTAGAACTGAGCTAGGGCAACACTCGCGTGCCCACAGATATGGCTCCGTGTGCCACCTGTGGCACCCTTGCCATAGGTTCGCCATCATGGCGCTATACCATTTCAGACAGGTAGCTGTTCAGTCTTTCCTTAAAAACCTCCAATGATGGGGCAGCCACAACTTCTGGCAAGCCATTCCACTGGTTAATTGTTCTCACTGTTAGGAAATTTCTCCTCAGTTCTTGGTTGCTTCTTTCCTTGATTAATTTTCATCTGTTGTTTTTTGTCCTGCCTTCTGGTGCTTTAGAAAATGGGTTGACCCTTCTCATCTTTGTGGTATTTCCTCAAATACTGGAAGACTGCTATCATGTCATCCCTAATCCTTCTTTTCACTAGACTAGACATACTCAATTCCTGCAACTGTTCTTCATAAATTTTAGCCTCCAGCCCCATAATTATCCTAATTGCTCTTCTCTGCATTCTTTCCAGTGTCTCAACTTCTTTTTAATGTTGTGACCAAAACAGGCTTTCAGACATTCAGTGAGATTATTTAAAAGTCACTTATTGGGCCCCAACTGAGCAGAGTCTGAATAATGAGGGGAGGGGAGACAAATCACTGTTGTTGACAGAAAAAAAAATATGAGGGGGGGGGGCTGGGAATGCAGATTTCAATGGACAAAACAGAGCAGGTCTAGCAACATCCAACAGGAGGTCATTTTTATCACTAGTACGGAGGCATGTCATGCCAAGTGGGTGAGACAGATGAAATGATCATTCCAAATTGTCAGCTGCATGAAGCAATCCGAATACATCTGGTTCTTTGCATTAGATATGATGGGGAATCAAATTAACCTGTGATTACAGAAAAGCAGACAGGGCTGCCTCAGTGCATTCCAGGCATTGCCGAGAGCATCTCCAGTGAGCTGGATCAAATCCAGCTGACAAACTGAGCATGACTGAGGAAGATGGAAGAGCTAGTACCGAAGGAGGAATGCAAATCAAGAGTGTTTCTCCCAATGCCAGCTGTAATCCACAAACCCAGTTTGAAGCTACCCAAAGGGTAAAGGGGTGGTTGATTATTTACAAACCAGTGGCCCTAAGGCGTGAAGATATGATATAATGCCCATGGGAGGCTGTTAACTCAGTTTTAGTTGAAAACCAAAAAGAAGAAGATATAGCTGCATGGAAAAGAAGGAGAAATGGAAAGAAGGAGAGAGGGGGAAGCAAGGGAAAGTAGATGGTTGAAGCAAGCAAGCAAGCAAGCAAGCAAGCAAGCAAGAAAGAAAGAAAGAAAGGTGGGAGGGTGAGTGGAAGGCAGGGAGAAAGGAAGGCAGGCAGGAAGGAAGGAAGGAAGGAAAGCTGAACGCATTGGTTAATAGTATTGCTACCAAGTGCCAAAGAAGATTCACAATATATTTTTTTGAGATCAATAATACCTCAATTTTTGACTTCCGCTGTTGCCGTCAGCTGTTGCGGACGGTCCTTTGAAGACCGCCAGCCCGATCGCCCGTAAAAGAGCCGTTTCGGCAATTGAAACGGCTCGAAAAACTCCGAGACGCAAAGGGCTTGTGAGGAGAGCCGGCGGCTGCAGGTAGAGTCCCCTGTGAGACCCCCAGAAAGCTTTTCTTGCTTCTGGGGAGTTAACAGGGTGGGACTCCCTATTCACCCCGCTGAAGCTCCGGACGACTGGGAAACTCTGCTTTAAAGCAGAACAAGACAGCGCGGCAGCATTACTAATAACAACGAAAAATAAGGAAGATTTCAAACTTCTCACTAAACAGCAAGTATTGGAAGCTTTTTGGACTATTTTAAAGAGTTTTTAAAGTGAAAGTAATTTGGCTTTGAGAAAAGGGGAGGAAAAAAAAATGGCGCTTGCTTTTAGTGGAGAGAGCTGAAAGCGAAAGTAATTTGATTACTGTATCCGGCTACATTTTAAAGTAACAAATCCGGCTGGAAGAGGCAGAAGTATCCAAAAAACAAAATAACATAAAATAAAAATACCAATTGACTTTTATAGACCTGATTGAATCTGGAGAACTTTTTGGGAAAAGTTGCTAGAGTCTGTGGAAAAGGAAGATCCTTAAGAGGTAAAATGGCAACAAAGCAACCAGGGGGGGGGCTCCCCCACACATAAACAGAAGCAGCCTCAAACAGCGCAGTTGCAATCTCAGACAAAGGAAGAAAGCCAATATGATATTATTATTAAAGAAATTCAAAGATCAGAGAAGGAGGTTAAAGGAATGTTTCAAGAGAAATATGATTCACTTAAACAAGATATTCAAACAGTGGTTAAAGGCCTGTCTGAGGTAGCGCTGCAGATTGATAAAAAAGTGGAGAATCTTGCCTCAGAGATGGAGACCAAATTCAGAGCTTCTGACTCAAAAATTATAGAAATTGAAGAAGTCACACAAAAAATGCAAAATGAGATTACTATGATGCAATTTCGATCAATGGAATATGCTATCAGATTGAGAGGTGTTAAAGAGAACACCAGGGAAGATCTTAGGAAAATTTGTGCAGAGGCTTTGGCAGTTATGTTGAAAGTGGAACCAGATCTGGTTTTGTGCAAGATGGACAAGGTCTACAGAGTTAATTCTCGTGTGGCGGTACAAAGACAACTGCCTAGAGATGTGGTTATATATTTTACAGATAGAAGAATGAGAAATGAAATTTTGCAAAATTCTTTTGTTACAACAGTTCAAGTTGATGGAAGTGAGATTGGAGTTTTTAAAGAACTACCGCCTAAAATGTTAAGAGATAGAAAGGATTTTGCATTTTTGGTGACAGAATTGAAAAGACAGAACATACAATTTAGGTGGGATGCCCCAATAGGTATAATACTCAGGCTGCGAGGAGTGAGATACCGCCTTAATACTATTGAAAAAGCAGAAGAATTTTATTACAACGTTTTGAAAGCGGGTTCTCCTCCTCCACGCACATCTTCACCAATAGATAAAGAAGCTCAACTACAAGCCGAGATTGATCAAGAAACAGAAGCACAAATAAGGCAGTCGCAAAGGGAGGCAAGAGAATTAATGGGAGCAGTAGGTGGTGTTGTGGTTGACCCTTTTGCACCATTTGAAGCTTCTCCTTTGGAAGAAATGTCTAAAACCATCACAGAGGAGGCGATGGCTTTGGAAGTAACAACATCTAAAGTGGATGAGCAACGCATAACCAGAGCAATGTCTAAACAAATGAAGCAACAGCAGCAAGAATATAGTAAGCCACAGCGTGAGAAAAGAACCAAAGATAAGCAGCAAGCTGAAGTCATGGGAGGAGCTAAACCGAAGATTGCTACCGTAGGAGAGAATCTTCAACAATTGCTCTCAAAACTTCAGACAGGGTCAAATGGCACTTAAATTTTTGTCTTGGAATGTAAACGGATTGAATTCTCCGCAAAAAAGAAGGAAGATATTTCACTATTTGAGACAATTTCATAATGATGTTATCTGTTTACAGGAGACTCATGTAAAATTGCAAGATCAGAAATACTTGATAAATTCAAAATTGGGAACGCAATTTGTTGCTTCAAATCAGGAAAAGAAGAATGGAGTGGTGATATATATAAATAAGAAACTTGTAGCAAAAATTATAGAAGCAGATAAAGATGGAAGATATATTGCAGTTGAAGTTATTACAGATGTTGGACCAATTTTGTTGGTCGGAATATATGCCCCAAATCAACAGCAGGAAAATTTTTACAAGCTACTTCATTTAAAAATTCTGGATTGGGACTACTCAAACATTATAATAATGGGCGACTGGAATGGAGTAATCCAACCTAGATTGGATAAAAAAACCACGGCCAAAATAGGGAATAAATTACCACAAGCTTTTTTTGAACTGAAAGAGGACTTGGAATTGAAAGATATTTGGAGAATTCGAAACCCAAATGAACTGGACTTTACTTTTTACTCAGACAGGCACAAATCCTTTTCCAGAATAGACTTTTTTCTCTTAACTTCTAATCTACTCTCTAAAGTAAAGAAAATAAAGATATTTCCTAGGACTTTGACTGACCACAGTCCGGTCTGGATGGAAATCGAGATGGGTAAAAGAGAAAGAAGATCCTGGAGAGTAAATGAGAATCTATTTAGATATGAAAAGAATATAATTGAACTCAAAAAGCATTTAAAGGAGTTTTTTAAATTTAACCTGAACAAAGGTACCCCTATTGAAACAGTTTGGGATGCAGCTAAAGCATATATGCGGGGAGTACTAATTCAAATGAATTCTAAACACAGGCAGAGTCAGCAGAAGAAAAGACTACAATTGGAATCTGAGATAAAAAAGAAAGAACAACAATTGATACAAAAACCAACAGATGGAAAATTGCAAATGGCTATAAAACTTCTGAAGGATCAATTTCAAATGCTTATAGCAGATCAAACGGCAACTAATTTACAATTTGCAAAGCATAATAACTTTTCCAATGCTAACAAACCGGGCAGGTGGTTGGCGTACACTTTGAGGAAGCAAGCATCGACACGAATTATTGATAGTATTGAATATGCTGATAAAGAAGTTTATCAACAGGATCTAATTAAAAAAGCCTTTTTGGAATATTATACTAAGTTATATGCTAAAGATGACATACAGAATATTACTATAGATGAATATTTGGAAAACAAGAGAGTTTCAAAAATTTCAATGAGCCAAAAGAAAAATTTGGAACAATTGATAACAGTGGAGGAGATCAGTTTTGCTATAAAACAATTAAAAACAGCTAAAGCTCCAGGGACGGATGGCTTAACTGCAATTTATTATAAAACTTTACAAGAAGAAATGATTGAGCATCTTAAAGATTTATTTCGTAATATACAACTAGGAGGTAAGATACCTTCCTCATGGAAAACAGCTTTTGTTTCATTGATTCCGAAAGAAGAATCAGGTCCTAAGAAACCAGAAAACTATAGACCAATATCTTTATTAAATACAGACTATAAAATCTTTGCAAAAGTACTAGCCAACAGATTGATGCCAGTTATTCAAAAGATAATTCATCATGACCAAGCAGGATTTATTGAAGGCAGATATATGAAGGAGAATGTTAGGCAAGTTATAGACCTAATGGACTATCTAGATAAGAATAAACAGATCTCTGCAGTGCTGGTTTTTTTGGATGCGGAAAAAGCCTTTGATCGAGTGAATTGGAACTTTATAATTAAGACTTTGGAAAAAATGGATTTGGGGGAGCGGTTTATACAAGCGATTGGTGCAATTTATCAAGAGCAACATGCACAACTTATTATTAATGGATCCTTAACATCGAACTTTAACATACAAAAAGGCACCAGACAAGGTTGTCCATTATCCCCGTTATTATTTATTTTAACTTTAGAAGTCTTACTCAATGCAATACGGGACTCGAATTCCTTGACTGGAATAGTTATAAGGCAAAAGGACTATAGAACTAAGGCATTTGCAGATGACCTGGTTGTTACCCTATCACAACCTATGAACTCAATAGTCCAGATGAAAAATATTATAGAAGATTATGGCATGGTATCTGGTTTCAGGTTGAATCAGAAGAAAACTAAAATGATTGTTAAAAATCTGACAGAGAGCAAAAAAAAGGAACTGGAAAGAATGGCAGGCTTCGAGACTGTTTCAAAGGTCAAATATTTAGGAGTACAAATCACAGACTCCAATGCTAAATTGTTTCAAAATAACTATGAGGTTCTGTGGCAAAAGATACAAAAAGATATGCAAAACTGGAAGAAACTGCAGTTATCACTGCTTGGAAGAATATCAGCAGTAAAGATGAATGTTTTACCTAGACTGATCTTTTTATTTCAAATGATACCGGTGCTTAAATCAGACAAACCATTGCTAGAATGGCAAAAAGGATTGAACAAATTCATTTGGAATGATAAAAAGCCAAGAGTTAAATTGAAAATAATGCAAGATATTCGTGAGAGAGGTGGTCTTAAACTCCCAAACCTTCGACTATATTATGAAGCGACTGTATTGATACAATTAAGTGATTGGTTTGGGAAAACTAAGACTGACTTGTTGAATATAGAAAGCCATGACCTGGTTTGGGGCTGGCACGCATACTTATTTTTTGATACCAAAGTGGATAAAGTGTTTAACAGTCATCTACTTAGAAATGCCTTGCTGAGAGTCTGGAGAAGGCACCGAACTAATTGGGATTATAAGATTCCGTTTTGGCTGGATCTTGCTGATACCATGTGGAATACAAATATTAAGTCACTCGGGGGGTTTTTATATAAAGAGTTACTTTACTTTGAAGAGGGCAGGTGGCGATTGAAGACTTTGGATATGCTGTTGGAAGAAGGGAAATCGTTGACTTGGTTGCAGTACAATCAATTACAGATGAGATGGAAAGAAGATCAACAAACTGGTTTAATGGAATATGAAGTAGAATTGGTTGAACAGATGAAGCGGACAGGTCCAATGCATATTAAGAGAGTTTATAATGTTTTGTTAGAAAGAGACTCAGAAAATGAGCTAGTTAAAGATTGTATGATTAAATGGGCACAAAATTTCTCTCAACCAGTTATGTTGGAAACATGGGAAAAAATATGGGTTCAGAACGTTAAATTTACACAGTCACAAAATTTACGAGAAAACTTTTATAAAATGTTTTATAGATGGCATTTAGACCCCAAGAAATTGTCGTGCATGTACCCTAATGTGCAGCCAAAATGTTGGAGATGTGATTGTTTAGATGCCACATATTATCACATCTGGTGGACCTGCAGGAAAGTGAGGGCTTTTTGGATAAAAATCTGGTGGGTTATGCAAAATGTTTTAAAGAAAAAAATACAATTTTCTCCGCAATTTTTTCTACTGGGTATAGTTAGAGACTTTACATTGGGTGAAACTAAACTGATTTTGTATATGGTGACAGCAGCTAGGTTGTTGATTGCCCAACATTGGAAGAGTGATGTCCTACCGACGGTTGATGAATGGACCCAGAAGATGGCTGGATTTGCAGAAATGGCAAAGGTTTCAGCTTTTTTAAAAGATCAGACGCATGAGAAGTATATACAGGAATGGAAATTATGGATTGAGTATGTACAGAATAAGTATCAGACTAGAAAATATTATATCGCTTTTAGCTGAGATGACTATGTTAGTATGTTAGTAAATATAGGAAAAAAGATATGGAAGTTTGAATAACATATATATTGTTTGGGAATATTAATATTGCATATAATGGAAGTCAAGGGGGGGAGGGAAGAGGGAGGAGGGGGAGGGTTAGGGTGGGGATGGGAAGGATTTATATATTCTTTTTATATGTATTCTACATTCTGTGGTTAGGGAGGGGGGGGGAAAAGGGGGAAAATTTGTATTGTTAAAACTTTTTTAATAAAAAAAAAATAATACCTCAATTTTTCTGAGGCAAACTTAACACTTCATGAAGTATGTTCCTTTTATTTTTCTCAAGCTGAAAATCTGTTTCAAAAAAATTATTTATGAGGAACTTGCCTGAAAAGACACTGTGTTTCTCCAAATTGTATGCAGAAAGTACCATAGTAAGAAAAGAATATTTTGTATTCAAGATCATGATTTCTTAGGGATTTGATATTAATAAACCCATACATTAGGGAAAGATGTTTGCCGAAGGACTCCTGTGAAGAATATTCTAGGCATATGATCAGGGGCAGGTTTCAAAACCCGTCGCTACCGGTTCACTTGTGGGCGCTTGCGCACTTGCGTGCACACATGCCACTTCTACGCATGCGCAGAAGCATCCAGGCAGGTGGACGGAGCCTCCCGCCGCCACCGCTACCGGTTCGCCCAATCTGGGGCGAACCGGTAGCAACCCACCACTGCATATGATGGACAAAACTACTTGCATCCATTCAGAGTTGGATTCTGCCTGGGTGGTGGACTCTTGACCAATTATCTGGGAAGAGTTTTCCAATGAGTCTCCAGGAAGCAGATAGGGGTCTTCTGTAAGTCTTTCTGTATCCTTGTGCTTCTACTTCGCTGAGGATGGCTTGCTCTTGGGTTCATTCGTGAATGAGAGAGCAGTCCTGGACAGGGGGTTAGACTAGAAGACCTCCAAGGTCCTTTCCAATTTTGTTATTCTGTTATTGGTGTGTATTGTATATTGTTTCCCTGAAGTGAGAGGTTTGTGTTTTTCATAAACATAGGCATATTGTTATTTCCGCTTATATCTATTTTAATGTTTAAAATCTTTATATGCTGTCTAAATTTGATGATTGATGTGGCCAATAAATTGATTAAAATACTGAGAGAACATTGCACATGGAACATGATACTATTTTTTTTTTACAGATTTTTAAAAAATTACGATAAAAATAACCTGACAGAGCAAAATTGCTTAACGCACTATAAGCCGCCCCGAGTCTCCAGAGAAGGGCGGCATATAAATCAAAATTTTTTAAAAAATGCAGCCCTTCTAATGAAAAGAATTATATTGATCAGATTTATAGTAACCCATATGTCCTTAATATTAGGTCTTCTTTTATCAGATTGATAAAATGAAATGTAAATGAGGGATGACATGGGTGCATAAAGCTGGAACATTTCCATTAAACCACTGAGGGGATTCAGCTGGAGCTTTGGAAGAGGAACTATCATGTAAAATACATCTCTATCACTTTTCATCATCCAACACCAAGGAAGCAACTAGTACCTTTGAATGTTGTCTAAATTTGAGGAGAGTGAACTAACTAAAGTTAAATTCTGACACGATGGAGATTATGTTGGAATTGGATGTGGGGATTGAGGTTCAGCCTGTTTTGGAAGAGCAGGCAAGATTATATATTGAGAATGTTTCTTGATCCTCAACTATCACTGAATAGACAGGCTGAGGCTGAGGTACAGAATATTTTTGCGCAGTTATGCTTAGCCCCTTGTTTTCAACTCTTTCTAAATTTAGTTTTGTTGATAATAATCTATACTGTGGTCATATCCCATCTTGCACAGTTACAGGAGCTAATCCAGTAGTTTTATTGACTATTGACTTGAAGGCCTCCACTTTCCTGAGTTTGTTAATTGGTATAGGATACAAAGATCATATACTGACTAAAAAAAATCTACATTGGTTGCCAGGCTGAGTTCAAAGTGGGGAAACTAATTATTAAAGCAGGGAATAGAGTCCCCAGTGGGTGAGCTATAGAAGATTTCAGTTCTAATCACTTCATCTAAAAACTGTTAATAAGTTTTAATGTGATATATTGTATTGATTGATTCTGTTTTTCTTTTTCTTTTCCTTTGTATATTGCCCAGAATCACATGTCCTGAGTAAGATATTCATATAATTCTTTCTTTCTTTCTTTCTTTCTTTCTTTCTTTCTTTCTTT
>WNWU01000031.1:3170566-3183759 GCA_012654045.1 Ptyas mucosa
ATCTATCTATCTATCTATCTATCTATCTATCTATCTATCTATTTTATATGACTCCACCATAAATGATGGAAAGCAGAGGTGGGATTCTACCGGTTCGGACCAGTTTGGGCGAACCGGTAGCTCCAATGATGCAGAGTGTGCAATCATCGAACAGGCTGTTAAACCAGCAGGATCCCACCACTAATAGAAAGTCCCTTCTTTACTTTTACACTTCCAAAGTAACTGATAAGCTGGTGGTAAATCAGCACTCCTGTTGACTGACAAGAAGCAGCACAAGGAAACAAGAGCCAATCTCTGGCCATCAACACCAATCAACCAATAGGAAGGCACAAGATTGGATCTTGCAACATTATCCTGGGACACGTATATTTGCCTTCATTCATAATATTATTTCTGGCTGAAATGCACCCAGACTTAAAACAGATTCCATCAAATGACAAAGGTGCATGTCTGAATGTCCCAATGGTGTTTTTTTCAGGAGGCAACTGGACTTTCTTGTTTTTTCTTTGAAGACATTTCACTTCTCATCCAGGAAGCTTATTCAGCTCTGACAGGATAGTGGGGAATGGAAGGATTTATATTCCTTGCAGACAGCTGGTCATTTGCATCCTTTTAGAGGGTCATTGAAACACTTGGAGGTTTATCTGTGTCCTAACCTGAATTAGTGCTTCTGGTTCCTGTAGTCTGCAATTTTGGATGAGAAGCTTCTGGGATGAGAAGCGAAATGTCTTCAAAGAAAAAGCGAGAAAGGCCAGTTGCCTCCTGAAAAAGCACCATTGGGACAACCAGAGGTGGTATTCAGCTGGTTCGTACCAGTTTGGGGAAACTGGTAGCAGAGATCGCTGGTGGAATCACCCACCTGCCCAGGCTCTATGCCATCCTATTTAGGTACATTTTTGAGGCCGGGTGAATGCATGGAAGGCCAGGTACATGCACAGAAGGCACGCACGCACACACACATGCAGTGAACTGGTGGTAAGAATATTTGAAACCCACTGCTGGGGACAACCATGTCAACCTGGATGACTGAGAATCTCTACAGACTTTTTGCATGTCTGAATGTACACATTCAAGCATTGAGGCCAATTAACACTTGGTAAGAGAAAGATGCTGCTAGAGATTAATTATAAACCTTACTGTATATTTGCAACTGTCCTCGGAAGACATTCCTTCCCCGGGAGTTTTCAGCTTTGCATTCATATGTCCCTGCATCTTCCAGCTGCACGTTTGGGATTTCGAGCACTGCTTGGGACTTCCTCAGGCGGGCTTTGTTCGGATTGGGTCCATTAACTTTCCTCCACGAGATTGTTGGAACTGGGCTGAAATATTTAGTGAAGGCATGATTAGCTCTTCCTTGCCGTTAAGAATATAGATCCTGTTACCTGCTAATTTAAGCACTTAATCGTCTAAGCAGCAATAAAGCGTAATCACAATTAAGGCTCGTGAACTGCTTGATCTATTTCACTTTCAGCTGAGAATATTTAACTAGTGCTGCTGCTGTCCTGCACACTTCCCGCTTTCCGAAAATTAAGACTTTCCCAGTGATTAAATCATACAGTTGGAAGGAAAATATTGTGTTGAAGAGAAAGCACGACTGGACAGAAGTAAAAACTGATGCAAACCTTTCCACTAGATAACTAGATTGATTTCTCATTAGGGATTAAGGATTCTGGAAGATGCCAGACTGACTGAAATGTTGAGTTGGATCAGTTGGCTGCAGAAGAGGAGCTATCTACTCCATATCACTAAACAGATGTTTTGTGAGCATTGGCTGGCTCTCTGAAAATTACTAAGTGGGGTCATTGGTGCTCTCTGAGCATGCTAGTTGCAGACGTTTCATTAACATAACTAGGTAACATCATCAGTGCTAGTAAGGAGTGCTGTTTGCTGTCAGTTTATATTCTGGGGCCTTGCTTCTCTTTCAGTAATCAGCAGTCAGATCACCATAGACCAGGAGTCAGCAACCCATGGCTCTGGAGCCGCATGTGGCTCTTTCATTCCTCTGCTGCAGCTCCCTGTTGCCGGTTGGCTCCACAATTGATAGGGCTTTCGGTTAGAGCAGGTAAAGGAAAAAGGACGCCATGCTAGAGGAGACTCTATGGTGTGGGAACCGGACTTCCGGTTGGCTCCAGAATTGAACGGGGGCTTCCTGTTAGGATCTTTGTGGCTCTTTGAGTGTTTAAGGTTGCCGACCCCTGCCATAGATTAACTCCAGACCAACAATCAAGTAAGCAATACCCCAATCAGGAAACTTCCAAAGAGCCATCAGTAAACAGCCCAACCAAAGAATCTCTAAGACTGCCCCCACACCCACATAGACAGGCAAGTCACTACTCAAAATTTCCGCTACTGGTTTTCTAGAACCTGTCAGAACCTGCTGGATTTCACCCCTGCTTATCTTCCTGTATTCCATCATTAAAGACTGTCAAGCCTTGCGAGATAGTCCCAGAGACGAACACCCAAGAATAGTAACTTTATTTTTATTGATTATATTCATAGAATCTTGCAAGTCTGAAAGTATAGGTAGTCCTTGACTTACAACTACAACTGAGCCCAAAATTTCTGTTGCTAAGTGAAACATTTGTTAAATGAATTTTGTATGAACTTTCTTGCCACAGTGGTTAAGTCAATCACTGTGGTTGTTAAATTAGTAACATGGTTGTTAAGTGAATTTGGTTTTCCCATTGACTTTGTTGTAAGAAGGTTGTAAAAGGTGATCACAGGACCCGTTATAGATATGATATAATATAATATATGATATGATATGATATGATATTAATTATAAACTGTTATAGTCAAGCTATTCCCCAAAACACCTGAGGGTAGGACAAGAAGCAATGGAGGGAAACTAATCAAAAAGCAACTTAGAACTAAGGAGAAATTTCATGACTGTTAGAACAATTAATAAGTGGAACAACTTGCCTGCAGAAGTTGTGAATGCTCCAACACTGGAAGTTTTTAAGAAGAGATTGAATAACCATTTGTCTGAAGTGGTGTAGGGTTTCCTGCCTAAGCAGGGGGTTGGACTAGAAGACCTCCAAGGTCCCTTCCAACTCTGTTATTCTATTCTATTTTCTATTTTTTAATAGCTATGAATTATAATCATTTGAATTTTGATCATGTGACCAAAGGGATGCTGCAATAGTTTGTTAAGTGTGAAAAATGGCCACGAGTCACTTTTTTCAGTGATGTTGTAACTTCCAAGGGTTACTCAATGAACTGTTGTAAGGTGAGGACTACCTGTACATCTCTCCCCCTTCACCATTACAATCCAAGACTTTTCTGAGTTGTTTGCTGCTGTCACATTCCTTCTGCTGGGTCTGTTGCCTCTTATTTGACCATTTCCAACCTGTGGTTTTTCTCCTCTTGTCTCCCAAGGCCATTCCCAGAGGAATTACAGACAACAGAGGAAGAATCCTGATAAGTCATAAAGATGATTATCAGAATATGGGCAGGTAGATGCATGCATTATTTTACTGATGTACAGTAGATCACTTGGGCTAATCAACTGGTCTTGACCATACACTGCAGTGGAAAGTGGGATATATAATAAATTAATAAATGGACAAATTATCAGCCAAAAACTGCAGGCTGGATGATATTAAGGTAAAGGTAAAGGTTCCCCTCACACATACAGTATGTGCTAGTCTTTCCCGATTCTAGGGGGCGGTGCTCATCTCCTTTTCAAAGCCGAAGAGCCAGCGCTGTCCCAAGACGTCTCCATGGTCATGTGGCCAGCATGACTAAATGCCAAAGGTGCACAGAACACTGTTACCTTCCCACCAAAGATGGTCCCTATTTTTCTACTTGCATTTTTTACATGCTTTCAAGCTGTTAGGTTGGCAGAAGCTGGGACAACTAACGGGAGCTCATCCGGTTACGCGGCACTAGGGATTCGAACCGCTGAACTGCCGACCTTTCGATCAATAAGCTCAGCATCTTAGCCACTGAGCTACCGCCTCCCTTGCCTGGATGTTATTAGGAAAGTCAATATTTCTTAGGCTATTCTGTATGAACAGGTTTTTTTTCTGAATAGGAAAGGAGGTTATTTTTTTGCCTTGTGATTTTCTTTCAAAAGCCATTTCTACTAGATTTCCTAGGCGGATGGCTGTCTGATTGTAATATAAATCACATTATCAAATAATTCAGTAGTACTGGTATGGGTTTCTCCTTCAAATAAATCTACATGACTGTTTTATATATTGCAAGAACATGTTACTTTATACTTAAAAAGGCTTCTCATGGCAGTTTCTGGCAATTGCTTCAGAAATTCTTTATAGAATGAAAAAAAGATCAGATTCCTTTGAACCAGGAGGAAAACATTCTGCATTACTCTGAGACCCTACCCACACATTTCAATACTTTCAGAAAAAAATAGATACAGAAATCCAGTTCCTGGCACACTAAATTATGAAAGGATGAGGTAGAAAACTTTTGTTTGAATCACTAAAAAGCCACCGCCAGTTACAGAAGACAAAGCTATACAGACCCAAGGAATCTGATTATATGTCAGAACTGCCATCTTCAGCTCTGAGGGCATCCTGCCATAAATAGTTAAGAGGAAGGGGTGGGGAGAGGAAAGGAAGTAGACAATTGGCATGTAGAGGGTAGAGATGAGCAATTGGGGGATAGGTGATAGGCCTGATGGTAGCCAGAGGTTGAAAAACCGGCCAACTCCAGCTTTCAAGGCCGCTGAGTCTGGGAAAGTAATGTGAATTGCAACAAGCCATATCAAACATCTGAGCAGTTCCCAAAACTCCTACATGGAACCCCATTGGATGAAGACAAGGTCAAGGAAGGAGGGCCAGGGAGAAGGTGTAAATGCTGTAGCATTTTGCATGGGAACTTTAGTTCTAGCTTTGCAACCACTATTCCTTAGTAAAAGAAACTATCACTTCAAACAAATGGAATCGAGGGTCTTTCTTTCCTAGCGACCTAGCTGGGGCAAGCCTGACATTATATATAAGATTATTCCTAACTTTTGGAGGAAAGATCTTTTTAATGGAATTGATCAGTTACAAAAGTTTCTAAGCAATTTAATGTCACAAACTTTGAATAGAGTTAACTAGACTTTATTTTGTTTTAATTGCATGCCGCATCAACTTTACTGCTATTCATTATATCTGGAAAGATACTGATTTTTTTTTTTACATTGTCTGGGCCATCAGCAGGTCTCTTTCAAGATTTTATTTCTCCCCCTCTTTCTGATGAGGTAGCAAGCCAATAAGTCAAACTGATGAGTAAAAAGCCAATTTTTCAAGGAATGTAAAATACTTTGGCTGTAAAGTTTTAATGATTTCAAAGGAAATTGCTCCTAAATTGCAAAATGCAAGTCAAAAGTTTGATGGTTGGTTATTACCATTTCATTTAAGGTTTTCCCCTATAAGTGTGTCAGCATGATTCTCACTCTGGCATACATTGTTATTAGATGCATGAAATTTGGTTGTAAATGACCACATTGGTTGGAAAATGAATTTTATTATCATCGCATTTGTAAATAATCACTAACTGAGGTTGCCACTAAACCATCATTACTCTCACTCTGGCATGCTAACATGCAAAAATATTGGTTGTAAATGCACACATTGGTTGGGAAAATTATTTTTTAATTGCTGTCATATTGGTGAATAGTAGCTAAGTGGGGTAGTCACTAAACAAGGAGTAAGTAAACATATCCCAGTGTCTATTTTCTTCTGTTATTGGCCAACATGCAACAGTGACCTTCCTAGGTTATTGGCAAGTTTAGAGAATGGTTGTATGGATGATATCATGGAGGACTGGAAATTAGCTACATTTAATTAAGTTATTATTTACTACATTTATTAATGCATCAATTAACTTGATGCATATGAATATAAAATATAAATCAATAAATAAGTAATTCTTGATTGGGGGAATATGCTGGTGATTTCATTTTTTAACTAATCCCTTTACTGTGAGAAGTAAAAGCAAACCACAATCTAATTAAAATGAATGCTTCCAGCACTTTACAAAAGATGTCCATGGAGATTCTCAGCCATCCCGGTCATAATTATCCTGAAGGTGATTTTTCAAGAGGCAACTGGGTTTTCTTGTTTTTCTTTGAAGATGTTTTGCTTCTCATCCAAGAAGCTTCTTCAGCTCTGGCTGGATGGTGGGGAATGGAAGGATTTATATTCCTTGCAGACAGTTGGTCATTTACATTCTTTTAGAGAGTCCAGGTGGCCTCAATGATGCTCTAAAAGGATGCAAACGACTAGCTGTCTGCAAAGAGTATAAATCCTTCCATTCTCCACCATCCAGCCAGAGCTGAGGAAGTTTCTTGGATGAGAAGCAAAACATCTTCAAAAAAAAAAAAACAAGAAAACCCAGTTGCCTCTTGAAAAAACACCTTTGGGAATTTATGAGTTCCCCAAACTTTCTGGCTTTGTGGACCAGCTGGAGAGGGAATAAGGGATGACTCTGTGTGAGTGGTAGGCAAGTGCGCACATGTAGTTCCATTTGTGCAAGTGGCAGACATGCATGCCCACTGCTTGTGCAAACGGAGCACGCATATCTGCGCTTATCTGCTGCTCATGGGGTTGTGTGCGCAAACTCATCCTCTACTTCTGTGGCCTGGTACTGAAGGGCGCAAGGCCTCGTAGTGGGCCACAGCCTGAGGATTAGGGATCAGAGGTGGTATTCAGCAGGTTCTGACCAGTTCTGGGCAACTGGTAGTGGAAATTTTGAGAAGTTTGGAGAACCGGTAAATACCACCTCTGACTGGCCCCGCCCCCATCTATTCTCTGCCTCCTGAGTCCCAGCTGATCGGGAGGAAATGGGGATTTTGCAATAACCTTCCCCTGGAGTGGGGAGGGAATGGAGATTTTACAGTATCCTTCCCCTGGAGTGGGGAGGGAATGGAGATTTTACAATATCCTTCCCCTGGAGTGGGGAGGGAATGGAGATTTTACAGTATCCTTCCCTTGGAGTGAGGTGGGAATGGAGATTTTACAGTATCCTTCCCCTGCCACGCCCACCAAGCCATGCCCACAGAACCAGTAGTAAATTTTTCTGAATCCCACCACTGTTGGGGACCCCTGCAAAGAAGATGAAGCAGACAATGGTAGGGATGAGTGGCCAAGTCTCAAAAGTTTTCTAATTCCTGACGAAGAAGGAAAGAATCATTTTTAAGTTTGCAAGGAAACGGTACCGATATTCATTTGGGATGCAAATGAAGTGCTCTGTAAAATTGGATTCTTCATCCAATGGCTCCTGATCCCATTGGGGAGTGGGGGAATCATTTATGACAAATACTTCACATCACCATTATCCATCAATAGAAGGAAATAAAATTATTCTTCTGAATTATCTTCCACTCATATTGGTGAAGTGGCACAGGTAACTATCTTTCTTCTTCATTTTAATTGTGCTGTATGATGGTGCAAGATCATCTTAGGATCATGCTACTTGTTGGAATATGTTCTCCCTTAACAAGAGAGCAGAAAACCTTAAAGGAAGTCTTATGATTGCCTCAATGTCTTCAGGTTCACATATTTTATCATCCTTTCAAGATAAATCAGAAAGGAAATGGTGGCAAAATGAACTAATCCTAATTTGTTGTATAGGTATAACAACAAAATCTTGCAAGTCTGAATGTGCAAACTTTTAACTGCTTGATCCATTGGGGTTCTTCCTAAATTTCTTTTTCTGATTAGAAAACCAACAGGGGATCCTCCTTCTCTTGTTTGATTGCTTCCTAGGCAACATCTCTGCTTCTCATCTCAAGATCTTCCACACTTATTTGTAGGTTCTTATTTGCTGGTGGTGTTCCTGCTGCTGACACCTGAGAATTTCAATTCTGGAGTTATTATTTCCATCCCAGCTTTTTTTCCCCCTCTCTGATGCTTAAATATACATGGTATATTTTGGTTTGCTCTGAACTCTGCATGGCGTCGGAAAGGGCATCCGGCCAGTAAATGCTCAGCTTCATTCACTTGCCCCAACTCTACTCCAATTTAAGGAATTACAGGGCAAAAAAGGAAGTTATTTTGGTTTCAAAAGCCAGAATAACTTTACATATTTAATTAATATTATATCCTTTGTATTTTAAATTGTTAAAAAAAATTCTATAACATTTTAAGGATCCCCCTTGAAATAGGAAGTAAATTTATTCATTTTCTGACAAATGTTGCATCCGGCCCTCTCAATTCCTGGGAAATAGATGAGGAAGAAATGGAATAGTGACAGATTTTATTTTCCTGGGCTCCATGATCACCACAGATGGGGACTGCAGCCAAGACATTAAAAAATGCTTGCTCCTGGGGTGGAAAGCTATGGCAGCTTACTAAAAAGCAGAGATATCACCTGCCAACAAAAGTGCATATAGTAAAGGCTATGGTTTTCTCAGTTGTAATGTATGGCTGTGAAAGTTGGACCATAAAAAAGGCTGAGCACCAAAAAATTGAGGCCTTTGAACTATGGTGCTGGACAAGACTCCTGGGAGTCCCTTGGACTGCAAGGCGATCCAACCGGTCAGTCCTAGAGGAGATCAACCCTGACTGCTCTTTAGAAAGCCTGATTCTGAAGATGAAACTCAAATGCTTTGGCCCCTAATGAGAAGGAAGGACTCACTGGAGAAGAGCCTAATGCTGGGAAAGATTGAAGGCAAAAGAAGAATGGGACGGCAGAGAACGAGGTGGCTGGATGGAGTCACTGAAGCAGTAGGTGTGAGCTTAAATGGATTCCAGAAGATTGTAGAGGACAGGAAGGCCTGAAGGAATGCAACTAACAACAAGAAGAGCAGCTTAATGTTGCTGCTTGGTAATTCAGAGGTTGTTGTTGTTGTTTTAAAAAAATCCAGTTGATTAGGTGGGTTGTTTTTGAATTCCTTTTCTGATTAAGAACAATTGAACAAAGAATGCATCTGAAATGTCTGCAGGATTTGGGCTTTTCATAGGTTTGACAGACACATATGGCCTTTTTTTTTCCTACTTCAGTTTTTAATTCCAGGAGCCCTGGGTGATTGGCAGTTCCAAATAAACACCATTAATAAACCATTAATGTGTAACTAAAAGCCCAGGTTTTTCTAAGGAATACTTGCCAACTGCTTACCACAGAAAATCTCTCAGGAATATTTGTCATTCTCACAGTTACAATGGAACAGAAGCTGTTTGAGATAGCTTGAGCTGAAATCATAAGGAAAACAAAACTACAGAGCCCTACAGCAAGCAATATTTGGCAATTAGTGAAAACTGGCATTTGTTTACGTTCACTGAAATGCTGAAAAATAAAAGAGTTCCTGCTTCCCTAATGATTGCCTGGTGAAAGGTAACAATAGAAACATTTGTAAATGCTAACAAGGCAGGGAAGAGGGAAAAGAAGTAGGATGAAAAGAAAGGAGGGGAATTTCATGCATATTTACCTCTTGACACAGCCTCAAGGCATCAGATTAAGCCTGAAATATCATTCATCTAATTACTTCAGAGAAGTCAAACAGAGTTTGGGTACAACTGACCGCACTTGTGCAATGAAAGCTGGAAAAGAGAGATAAGGACTCTCAGTGCTAAAATATCTGTCTGGCTCCCGATTTGTAGATGACGTGACTTGGTAGATAGAACTTTCTTCTGCTCGGCAATAAGACCGAGAATCTGAATCTGATTCAAAGATCACTTTTGCTGCCAACCATGACTTCCTCTTGCTTGACAAGCCTCAAGAAGATGTTCTTGTCCAGTGATAAAGCCCTAAGCAGTCTTTTCTTTTACTCAAAGGTCAATCTTCACTGATTTAAGAGTCCTGCTGGTGCAGTGGTTAGAAAGTGGGATGGCAGGCTGAGTCTGCCCACAACTAATTCTGACGGGTTCAAGGTTGACTCAGCCTCCCATCTTTCCAAGGGTGGTAAAATGAGGACCCAGAATGTTGAGCACAGTATGCAAATACTCCACTCCTCTACTCACAATAGAATCCCTTATGCTACCAGGCTTGAAATGTTGGGCTTGGACAACCTGGAATTGCGTCACCTGCGGTCCAATCTAAGCATAATGCACAAAATTGTCTCCTACAATGTCTTACTTGTCAATGACTTCTTCAGCTTCAACCTCAATAATACATGGGCAAACAATCAATACAAACTCAGGGTAAACCGCTCCAAACTCGACTGTAGAAAATACGACTTCAGCAACAGAGTGGTCAATGCCTGGAATGTTCTATCTGACTCCCTTACATCCTCAAAACCTCAAACCAAGCTTTAACCTCAAACTGTCTACTGTGGATCTCACCCCATTCCTAAGAGGTCCCTGAAGGGGGTGTGCATAAGTGCACCAGTGTGCCTACTGTCCCTGTCCTATTTGAACTGTCAAACTTCTGGCAGCCGGCAGTCAGCAGAAGTAAATTGCAGTACTGCATTCTAACCACTGTGCCACTATGGCTCTTGATACTATTCTACAATTTCTTTGATGTTAGTATAAGTCTTGTCCCACAATGAGTTGTCCCATGGCAAATTGGCTGTGGTGAGTTGGCCACAGCTAGTTGGTCATGGGGAGTTGGCCATGGCAAGTTGGCTGTGGTGAATTGTCATAGACCCAATTGCTCGTGCACGGTTATTTTGAGCCTGAATTCATATTCAGTTGCCCCTTATCCAGGAGTGAAATCCAGCAGGTTCTGACCGGTTTTGGAGAACCGGCAGCGGAAATTTTGAGTAGTTCAGAGAACTGGCAAATACCACCTCTGGCTGGCCTCAGAATGGGGTGGGAATGGAGATTTTGCAGTATCCTTCCCCTGGAGTGGAGAGGGAATGGGGATTTTGCAGTATCTTTGCCCTGGAGTAGGGTGGGAATGGAGATTTTGCAGTATCCTTCCCCTGCCATGCCCACCAAGCCACACCCACCAAGCCACACCACACCACGCCCACCAAGCTATGCCCACAGAACCGGTAGTAAAAAAAATTGGATTTCACCACTGCCCCTTATCCCTGACTGCAGAAATTTGCAGGTGAAAATTGCTAAATACTATGGCATTGGCTGATTTAGGGGGTGGGGGGAACCAGTTGCCATTAATGACAAAATAACACTGATGCTATTCTTGTTTTCCAGTTAAGCAGGTAGGCAGGTGAATATAACTATCCTAATTTTTCACTTTCAAGCCAATGCACAATTCAAAACATTAACTTAACTGTTGCAGTTTTCACTTCTCTAAACTGATGCTGCCATCATCAAATTCAAGGCATATTTTTATAGGACTGTTCAAAGCACAAGAAAAGTTACAGCTGCCAAGAGGTATGACATGGCCACTCTTAAACTGCTTCAAGTCCACATCTCAGGAAATTGTTTGCAAGAAAGATGTAGTTGGAGGCAAAATTGTATAAAATAAGTCCATTAGAAGAAATGAGAAAAAGATGCAAATAATTTGTCTGAAGAAAATTCAAATTGAGCCAGAAACATGATAAATGATAAACAGGTTTTGAGATAAGGAAAAAAAGAAAAAAAGAAAATGAGAAATTTATAACTAATGCATTTTTATTTCTTGGCTAACATTGGATGCAAACAGTGGAACAGATTTTTAATTAAATGCTTATTCCTTATTATACAGATATACTCATACTTTTGGAAAGGTATATTATAAATCATACTGGAATAGATTATATTATGTTTTCTTACTGATATGTCTGATTGGGCGGATATCTGCATTCATATTTATGTATATTCAAATCATCCCATCCCTTGCAATGAAGGGACTTCATGCCCAGAATGTGGAAAACAAATCTTTTCTTTCACATTTATTGAAATCTGAATCTTTCAAAGAGTTTAGATATGGTTCACAATTCAAAGGGAAAGCAAAGCCTAAGAAGCAGGTTAAGATACAAATGTCAAGAAAATTGTGCAGGACAATGCACTTAAATATTTGTACATTGCCTTTCTCTTATTTTTAACTTCATAAATTGAGGTGAAAAGAAACTGAAATGAACTCAAGACAATGGATAGCAATTAAAATTGGCAGATGTGCCTGTTCTCCCAAATGGTTCCATTCGTGAAGTTATGGAAGATGGAAGCCACTAAGACATTTAGTTTCAGAAATCAGCTGTTTTTTGTTTGTTTTTTAAAATTTTATTTATATGCCGCCCTTCTCCGGAGACTCAGGGCGGCTTACAATGTGTTAAGCAATAGCCTTCATACTTTTGTATATTTATACAAAGTCAGCTTATTGCCCCCATAATCTGGGTCCTCATTTTACCTACCTTAGAAAGGATGGAAGGCTGAGTCAACCTTGAGCCTGGTGGGATTTGAACTTGCAGTAATTGCAGGCAGCAGATGTAAGTGGATGTTAATAACTGCCTTAGTCCACTGAGCCACCAGAGCTCAGTGAAATCTTCTCTCATCCCTGCCATTAATCAAGGACTGTTGGCAGAACTTGCTTATTATTATTTATAATACACAGGTCCATTTTTATTCCTTCAATCTATTTTTCAGTTATCCAA
This sequence comes from Ptyas mucosa, assembly GCA_012654045.1. Lineage (NCBI taxonomy): Eukaryota > Metazoa > Chordata > Lepidosauria > Squamata > Colubridae > Ptyas > Ptyas mucosa. The sequence continues at coordinate 3,182,997 of WNWU01000031.1, forward strand.
TAACGCTAGTTGTATTTGGGCAACGTTTAAAATAGCAACAGAATGAAGAAGACACCGATCAAGCTTGCTGGGTTTTATCACTGCCCTGCTGGGGACACTTTACTCATCACACAGTATGCTGAGCCTGCAGCAGTAATACGGTAGGAAAGGTCAACCTTTCTTTCAATAAACCTTACAGCTATCATTGACCTTTCCATTAAGAACTTCTAAAAAGTTTCAAAATAAATTCTCTGGATTTTATTTGGAAGACTGAAGTAGGGCTAGGTAGGAGATAACTCCTACTACCAATGAATACTATTCGAGATACATAGAAATTAGGATAAAAGCTAAGAGTAAAGACAAAAGTCGATGCAGAAAGTTGTAAAATTGTATATACCTGTTGTTAGTATTGTATTTTAATGTCTGATGTGTGCGTGCTTTTGTTTTCTTTTTTGTCTCTTGACTTCTTTTGCTATTGTGTGTTTGGTTTTAAAATGTAAAATACTCAATAAAAATTATTTTTTTTAGAAAAGAAAGAAATTAATGTAGGACATGTATTTATTAACACAGAACACCCTCTCAGAATGACGCATAAGAATTAAAACAAATCCAGTGGCCCTAAGCAAAATTAGTAGTTGCAAAATTAAAATAAAACACCAAAAAGTAGAACTGTATTTTAGATTAGTCTATAATAATATAATATAATATAATATAATATAATATAATATAATATAATATAATATAATATAATATAATATAATATAATATAATATAATATAATATA
>WNWU01000031.1:3203832-3215944 GCA_012654045.1 Ptyas mucosa
AGAGCAGAGCAGAGCAGAGCAGAGCAGAGCAGAGCAGAGCAGAGCAGAGTTGGAAGGGACCTTGGAAGTCTTCTAGTCCAATTCCCTGCATAGGCAGGAAACCCTACACCACTTCTGACAAATGGTTATCCAATCTCTTCTTAAAAACTCCAGTGTTGGAATATTCACAACTTCTGGAGGCAAGTTGTTCCATTGATTAATTGTTCTTACTGTCGGGAAATTTCTCCTTAGTTCTAAGTTGCTTCTCTCCTTGATTAATTTCCACCCATTGCTTCTTGTCCTGCCCTCAGGTGCTTTGGAGAATAGTTAGATTTCCTCTTCTTTGTGGCAGCCCCTGAGATATCGGAACACTGCTATCATGTCTCCCCTAGTCCTTCTTTTCATTAAACTAGACATACCCAGTTCCTGCTATCGTTCTTCATATATTTTAGCCAAGGAAATGATTAAATGATGTCATTGTAAATGTAAAGAAGGAACTTTTTATCATTTATAGTGGACATACAGAAGATTCTTAAAGTGAACATAAAGATAAAACCAAAGATTTTTCTTTTAGGTCTAATGGATAAAGAACTAATGGATAAAGAACTTGAGCCCTGGTGGCACAGCAGACTAAAACACTGTTATTAACATCAGCTGTCTGCAATTACTGCACGTTCAAATCTCACCAGGCTCAAGATTGACTCAGCCTTCCAACCTTTCAAAGGTAGATAAAATGAGGACCCAGATTGTGGGGGCAATAAGCTGACTTTGTATAAATATATACAAAAAGTATGAAGGCTATTGCTTAACGCATTGTAAGCCGCCCTGAATCTCCGGAGAAGGGCAACATATAAATCAAATCCAAAAAGAAAAAAAAAACCTTAGAAATTTTTTTTGGAACTTTAATGTTATACATGCTGACCGAAGGATACTGTGATTCCCACAATGGATGAATGACTGCAAAAGTTGTTAGAGCTAGCAGAGATGGCTAAATTGACTACTTTGATTAAAGAAAAGAACACAATTAATTTTGTTTCTACTTGGAAAGTGCTTTTGGACTTGGTGCTTGAAGAGGAAAACAATGAAACTTTGATTTTAGGTTTTGCTGATTAGATGGGTTTGGTGTTATAGAAATGGCTAGTATATATTATATACTGTAAAAGTAAAAACTTGAGATTTCATGTTATGATCTTATTTTACTGCACCAAAAGGAGTTGGAAGTCAATGCTTTTTTTTTCTTTTCCCCCCCTACCCTACACTTATATCTCTTACCCTTTTACTCCCCCTATTTTACCTTCATCTTTCTTTATATTTTTGTATTTTATGTTTTGTTAAAATTAATGATTTTTTTTGAATCACAAATGATGTCATTGATAACTGAAAATCATATATTAAGTATTTTCACAATGGATGTCATTTGTCATCGCTAGGAACGCTCCCCCCTCCCGCCCTCCCTAAACCCCCCTTCAGGTAAATTAATATTCTCAATACTATTAGCAGCTCTTCAGGATTTGTAGCAGAAATCTTGTTTGGGATGACTGTATATTTCACCTAGGTCTAACAGGTACACCCATGCTGAACTACAGGCCTACTTCTCTCCATTTTCTGCCTGAAACTCCTCATAGCTGCACTGGAAAAACAATAAAGAAAGGAGACAACTGATAACGGCTGTTAAAGACTGTCTTTTTCTACAGCTATCAGAAAGGTTTCCAATCCATGTTTATATTCGTATTTTCCATTTCTATTATCTCATCCCCTCCTCCTGATGTTTCCAAGTTGCTGAACTTTTAACACCCAATATTAGCTCTCAGGCAGCCTCACTCCAGTTCCCTGACAGACTTGTCACTTCTGACTCTCTAAATATAGAAATGCCAAGGTTAGTTCTATAATAGAAAATCCACTGCTACTGTTCAAAAACACAAAATGTTTCGCTTGTCCAGCCTGGGATGGAGACATTAATTATCTGAATGCAGTGGTGGGTTTCAAATTTTTTTACTACTGATTCTGTCGGTGTGGCTTGTTGGGCATGGCATTGCTTGGTGGGCATGGCTTGGTGGACATGGCAGGGAAAGGATACTGTAAAATCTCCATTCCCACCCAACTCCAGGGGAAGGTTACTGCAAAATCCCCATTTCCTCTTGATCAGCTGGGACTTGGGAGGCAGAGAATTGATGGGGGTGGGACCAGTCAGAATTTTTACTACTGGTTCTCTGAACTACTTAAAATTTCCGCTACTGGTTCTCCAAAACTGATCAGAACCTGCTGAAACCCACCTCTGCTGTAATGGCCAGAAAAAATAACCTTGAGGAACAGGGGGCGGAGCTGCAACCAAGACAATGATCAGACAAGAGAAATCTGAATGGGGCAGAAATGTAATTTGAAGAAGTTTTAACCCTCCCTAGTTTTCTTAAAGATAAAGACAGGGAAGACTTTTAAGATTCTGTTACCAATAGCTTCATGGAGCATCAGTTTCTTTTCTTTTTGTTTCAAGAAATAACCAGCTACTGTATAGACATATATTATATTTTGACAGCTATCTGCTAGATTTCTAATCTCAAAGAGGTGTCAACAAATTAGTACAGATCACACAGATCTTCACCAAAAACCACAAATATACAGATGTCAGACAGGAATCTTTAATGTGCAACTTATCTAGCATTTATCACAGTGTAATAAAAAATGTAGGAGGAGGGGAAAAAATCCTGAACGGTACAATTAATTGTAAACTGGCATCCTCATGGAATGCTATGATGGAGCCATTACCTCCCAGTTAACCTTGCTATTTACAACTTTGGGGTGTTGAAGTGATTAAGGCACCCTAGTGACGGCAGAGTTGGCAATTCATTTTATGAATAGCCTATCTCGTTTATTAAGATCCCTCCAGGAGTTCAGTATCCAATAGGAAAATGCAAAGATCACTTGGAAAACTTTTCATAACACCGTGTCTCTTTGCATCTAGGCTTAGGGTCTATTCATTTCTTCATGTCTAGAAGGACCCCTGAATTCCTTAGGAAAAAGTTCCAGTTTTCTACTGTGAAATATTTTTGATGTGACTCCTGCTCCCTCCCCATGATGAATTCTCATTTTTCTCCTCCTTTTGATAACAAATAAATAAATAAATAAATAAATAAATTGGGAGGTCCATTTTTATTCCTTGAAAACTGTCATTTGATCTCTCTCTCTTTCAGAGAAATCTTATAAGGAGCCATCAGATCATTTCCCAAGCTATACTCTAATATCTAATATGAAATTGCCAGGTTAGTCTCATGAAAATCTGATAAAAAGATGGATCATAAATTTTTGAAACACAGGAGGAGGAGGAGGAGGAGGAGGAGGAGGAAATTGTTCATCAAATGATTAGGATGCATCAACCTAACCATTGATGCCACATCAAGTTGAATGAGTTAGAGATGCCACATACTGTTTGCTTTGCATTAGCAAAAGGCTTGTGTTAGTGGGGTCCTAAAATTAAGATAAAACTGTTTTGTATAACACTTTTTATTCTGAATGTATACGTGTTGCATGGCAATGACATGGAAAGGCACACAAAATACAAAAGTTAACAATTTAAAGATTCAAATTTCATGATTATTATGCCACATGCAAGCGATCCTTGAAGTTGATTTCGTCTAATATTGAAATTATTTGTTATTAACCATTGAGGAGAATTCTATGGATCAAGTGGTAGACCTGAAGTAGCAAAACATAAAATGTGAACGCATGAAACAATAGTTCTCTCCAATCCCTGCAGGCATATCTTTGAAAATTCTGCATAATATATTTGAAGTTGCTTATTTCTTTGAAGATGGCATTCTCTTTCAACCTTCTTTGGATGATTATGGGTTTATTTACACATGTATTCACATCACCACTTGATGTCATCCTTGGATCATCCAACACCAAAATACTATAGGATGTTAGAAATGAAAAAAAAAACTTTGGGTGATATGAAAACTGTATGGTTTATGAGCTATGATATCAGTTCCATTCTACTATATGCAGACTATATTTTAGCTGATCTTATGTGAACAAGGGAATATTGACCAAGTTAGTCAACCATCACATATATGTGAAGGAGGTGTAAGTATTCACCAAAATTCAAAATTCACTTCAGCCCAAAATCTACATATCCAACTCAGCTTTGCTTAAGTATTTATGTTAAATAGCTATATGACAAAAAAGTCCTCTAATCATAATCAAATCATCCTCAAATATTGAGAAGGCAATTTGGATTTTTCTCTCTGATACCTATATTTAGTGAAAACTTCCTTTCTCCTCAGGCAGTTTGTAAATAATCTTGCTCTGCTACTTTAATAAGGCATTCCTTAATAGAAGAGAAGGTATTTAAGAAGGTATTTTAAGAAATAAAATATTCAGTAATTTAAGAAGTAAAAAATTCTGTAATTTAAAAAGGTATTCTTAAAAGTTCAGATTGATGAATGGCATCATTTAATTCTTCCATTCAACATTATTTCTAAAATAAGTGTTTAATTTCTGAATTTTGTCTTTCATTTTTTTAAAAAAGCTGGCTTAATTCTATCTGTAGACTCGTCTTATAAGGAAGCAAATATGATCATTTTAAGCACCTTAATACTCTCATAGGAAACAGAAGAAGTTCTGGTAGAAGAGCAGATCAGGAAATAAAAATCCAACCTGTTCCAGACAGATGGTGTGTTTGTCTTAGATTTGCAGTTTAGATATACTACCTGAATTCTAACCTGAACTTGAACACCCAAGTTTTGACCAAAGCAGTAGTGTTGTAGAACTTTCTAAAGTTCTACAGCAGGGGTGTCAAACTTGATTTCATTGAGGACCGCGTCAGGATTTTGTTTGACCTTGGGGGGCCGGTTTGGGCGTGGCAGGGTGTGGCTGATTCGACATAACTCGTGTTGGGGCGCCTGTGGTGGTCCGACTGCTATGCCAGCGAAAATGGGCTCCTGAGCTCTGTTTTCGGCTGGGATGGACTCCTGCAATCCTCTGCCAACGAAAACAGAGCTCGGGAGAGCCACATGCAACCCTCCGAGCTCCGTTTTCACTGGCAGAGGCACTGCGGGCCAGCCCTTTGCTTCATTCTAAGTTGGCCCCATGGGCCAGATCTGAGCATCCCATGGGCTGGATCTAGCCCCCGGGCCTTGAGTTTGACACCCCTATTCTACAGTGATGAAGTTCTGAAGTTCTACGGTGAACAAATTCTGAAGTTCTATAGTGAAGATTCAGTCAAAGAATTCAATCATCAAAGCTACTTGAGGAAACAAGGAGTCCCTTATTTTGTAGAGCAAGGAGAGTTCGCAAATTACTCCAGTTTGCTCTGTTTTCAAACATTCCTCGGCATCCTCGCAATATGTGACACTTAAGAGTTGAAGTTGAGACTCAGAAGTAAGGGGAAGTGCCTTTTCTGGAGCAAATCACACTGCTTCTTTGCCTCAACAACAACAAAAATCATGCAGACTTCCTGCATTTCCCACTGCCAGGAGTTTGATCCTCAACCAGCTCAAGGTTGGCTCAGTCGTCCACCCTTCCGAGGTTGGTAAATGAGGATTGTTGTGGACGATATGCTGATTCTGTAAACAGCTTAGAGAGGACTATAAAGCACTGTGAAGAGGTTGATAAGTCTAAGTGCTATTGCTATTAACAGCTGTTTTGCTTACCAATGGAAATTCTGGTCTTGGTTGCGGTTGTACTAGTGGTGGTATTCAGCTGGTTCTATCTGGTTCGGGCAAACCGGTAGCAGGGGTTGTGGGAGGCTCCGCCCACCCGCCTGGACATCATCACGTCCTGTTTTTGACACTCTGCACGCGCAGAAGGCCCTGTGCATATGTACGCTCGCATTTGCGAACCGGTAGCGAGAGTAAGTGAGTACCACCCGTGGGTTGTACCTGTACTGTATATTCTCACAACAAGATCAGCTCCTTCCCGCTGACATCAGAACTGGCTGCAATGTCAAAGGCCTTTAGCTTTCTTTTGGAAGCATTGGAGTATAAAGATCTGCTGAAATGTGAAAAGTGACCGATCAGCTGTATAATGGAAGGGAGAAGTATGCATGAACCCTTGTCACCACACCTCAAACTACAGTACAATAAATTAGAAGCCCAGCTCTTTTTGATGCAAACTGTAGATTACCTTTATGAAAAACATTTATTTTTCTGAGTCTGAAAAACTTCAGTATGCACTTCACATTCAGAAACCAGGGAGACACCTACAGTAGAAGTTAAAGGAGAGCATTTTTTCTTATGCCCCATATATCCATATTCCTCCCTTCTGTGTACAGTAAATGGTAAGTTTTCACAAACAGCTTATTATCAGTGTTCATTAATCTCCATGCAAGTCTTTAATGAAAGCAATTTATTTGTTGCGCTGGAATATTCCACATAGGAGGAGGTGATACCATCTATTTATTACCTAGAAATGAAATTGCTTCCTTTTGAGCTCTTCGTTGTTCTTGATCTATCACATACATACCTGCTCAAATAAAACCACAAACTGTGTCTTTGCCTTTATTCAAGTTTAATTATTGTGATAAATCTTTGGAATTTCTTTCTCTCTTGCTGCTTTGCACAGAGCTAACAAAGATGAGTTAACATGGTAGACTCGTGAAAAAAGCTGATCCTGCACTTATAAACAAAATGGCTTTGTGGCTATCATAGGATGCCACCCTCTCCCCCCTTTGCTATTCTAGTTCAAAGGATAGTAAACAGAGAATCCATAAATCTAAGGGGGTGGGGCACATTTCTTTCAGCTGGAAAAAGATTGAAAATGGGGAAAAAACAACATACTATCAACCTCATGAGTTTTGGTAGCCCTAAGGGTGTAGGATAAATATTTTAACAAGAATGAATGCAATCCTAGATGCTACATTTTTATGTCATGTGGTTGAAAGAGCTGAATATGTTCAACCTGCAGAGATAAGGTATAAATGGACACTATATAACAGTGATGGCGAACCTATGGGACACGTGCCTGGGGTGGCATGCAGCTGCCTCTCTGTGGCCATGCGAGCAATCACCCCAGCTCAGCTCCGCCACACATGTGTGCATGCCTCCCACCGGCCAGCTGGTCTTTGGGTCTCTGCCACATATGCGGGGGGAGGGGGCGGGCCGCATGCGGGGTCTGCACGCACATGCACAGGGATGGGGTGGGGTGTATGCAGGGGGCAGGGGGCATGTGGGCGGGCCATGCGGGATGCATGGGTGTGTGTGCATGCATTGTATTTTGGGGGTTTGCATGCACGCTTTGGGCACTTGGTCTGGAAAAGGTTACCATATAACATTAAGAAGGTTTTGACAGTGGAAAAAGCTGCTTTGAAAGCCAGGGAGCATTCATGTGCTAGAGGTATTTAGGTCACATTTCCCAAGTCTGGTTTCTCTGCCTCTCTAAATATCTGCCTCTCTACAGTAAAGTTTTACCACTTCTCATGCAGATCTCTCATGAAACATCAAAAATTAAGCCTTCTGGAAACTGCTGAATGAAAAGTCCATAGCCATATAAGTAGCCTTTCATTTGTGGCATAAGATTTTTCTCCTTGTCTCCTTTCCCTCTCAGTATGTTCTAGGTGTCCCTTCCTGAATCATTAGGGCAGAGGTTAAGGGGAAAGGATTTGCAGAAGCAAGATAAATTACCAGTCTTCTGACAGAACTTGTTCTGATGGATAGAACAGAACAGAATTCTTTATTAGCCAAATGTGATTGGACACACAAGGGATTTGTCTCTGGCGCATACGCTCTCAGTGTACATACAAACAGAGCGATAGGTCATAGACTATAAATCATAAGATACAATCATAAATCATAAGATACAAACAACAATTGATATATCATGATATATCAATAGGAGAAGGTAGTAGGAAAGATGAGAGGTGAGAAAGATGAGAAGATGACAAGGATAATAGCAATATAGCCTACTACATGGACAAATATGCCCTATGATGGTGTCCTGAGGAGATAAGTTTAAATAGATTATGTCCTCTCCAGGGGGAAAATAATACTGTGTGTGTTTTTAATATCATTTTTTTCCCCTTGAGCTTGTTTGGAGGTTCTAGCAGGGGAGCGCAGCTATCATATACCCTCGACCGAAGATCGGTACACTCCTTCTATCTGGGATAATTGTCCTCTTCCACTGAGCGTACAACTTCGAGAGGGACACACATGGAGCGGTGAGGGAAGAAGGGGACACCCGCCTAGCCAGCCAGATCAGCCGAATCAACCCTGGCGATCAATGGGGTGACAGATGTCGCAGACAAATCGCCCTCACATCCTGCTGGAAATGTAAAAAAGCACAAGGTACCTTTTTTCATGTATGGTGGCTTTGCCCAGGAATAAAAAAATACTGGATTAAAATACCAAAATGGTTAAATGAAATTACACATTGCCAAATAGAATTGAAGCCTGAACTGTTTCTTCTGGGGATCATTAAGGGAAAATATCCTAAAAAGATTAAATATTTGATCATTCATATTATTACAGTGGCGAGAATTGTATTCGCACAAGCCTGGAAAATGTCCACCACACCGACAGATTGTGTAATAATCCGGAAAATTTTTGAGTGTGCGGAAATGGACAAACTTACTATAGAATTAAATAACAAGGAAGACTTGGAATATTACTCAACCTGGGAAAACTGGTATCAATGGATAGAAAATAAAAATAGGAAATATATAGCTCAAAATAAGACATAAATTGTGTTTACGTATCTTTGATCAAGAAGGAATATCTGAGAATATAAGAGTAGAGTTAAGATTTGTGTACCGTTGGAACAACGTTGAATTGCACAACTATCATGGACATATTTTTGTTACACGTGAATTTGTATTAGTATTTTAATATTTTGAAATTTAGTAAAGGTTTTTTGAAAATTAAAAATAATAATAATACCATTTTTTCCTCCTAATGGTATATAAATAGTTGTATGTTGCCACTGATAATAGCAAAGGATCTCACATTTGTATAGTAAGCTGGAATTGAGCCACTCTTTTGTCCTTCAACAAATGGCTGAATATGAAAACAAAGCTGCCCTCACTGAAGATTATTCTGCAGAGCACACAGAGTAGTTAACCAGATCAGCAAAAGACCAAATGGCAGCACTCCGATAAATATACTGTGCTTGGTTAATATTAACCTTCACACCTTGTGGGGTGTGTGCTTCTGTTAGTGTGCTGTATGCTGTCAGCCAGCCAGCCAGCTGGGTTAGCTTAATATGTAATAATTCAGTAAGCAAGTTAAATATGCTGTGGGCAGTGTAAGATACGAGAAAGCTGGACATTCGTGTCTCAAGTGCCCTTCAACTACAGAACACTTCCAATTAATGAAAAGCTGGGCCCTAAAACTTGAAATATTTTTTTGGGAAACTTTTTTCTGAGCGGAGAGGTGTGTGAGACAATTAAAATAATTGGGAACACAGGTAGGAAAGTCAGACAACCCAATTTATCAAAAGTTAATCAGCTGCCTAATGATGCCAATATTTCTGTTTAGCCATGTGTTAGACTAATAAATCACTATCAGCCTCACTCTTATCCACTTATTATTCATACAGTTCCTTGCCAAGCAAAATCTGACTTTCTCACCTGATCTTACATATACATAAAACGCAGCTGAGTCTCTGTTATCCTATATATCATGGGGGGCTACTGGAAAACCAGCAACCTGCTCCCATTTATCTTCCTCTTGTCGAATAATTGTTATTTAGTGATCATGCATAGCCATCTGTTGTCTTATTTGGAGTCCAAGGCTGCAGCCCCTGATTATAGTTCCTCTTCATACTCTCAGCTACAGCAGCTAATATTTGATGTTCACTTTCTAGGAATATACTTTCTGCAAAAGAGATGACGCATCACCACTGCTTTCTTTTAATTTAATTATTTTTTACACATAGCATCCTGAGATATCTTAAATAATCTGCTATATCCATGTAGCATGGAATTTTTCTCTTCACGGGCAGCCCGATAAATTTTCACAACTCTATTCGGTTTAATGATAGGTAGAGGTAAAGGTTCCTCTCACGCATATGTGCTAGTCGTTCCTGACTCTAGAGGGCGGTGCTCATCTCCGTTTCAAAGCCAAGGAGCCAGCACTGTCTGAACACATCTCTATGGTCATGTGGCCGGCATGACTAAATGCAAAGGCGCATGGAGTGCTGTTACCTTCCCACCAATGGTGGTCCCTATTTTTCTACTTGCATTTTTTACGTGCTTTCGAACTGCTAGGTTGGCAGAAGCTGGGACAAGTAACAGGAGCTCACCCCATTACACGGCACTAGGGATTCGAATCACTGAATTGCCAACCTTTCGATCAACAAGCTCAGCATCTTAGCCACTGAGCCATCGTGTCCCCTATGTTTAATGATACAGTGCTATAATCAAACAGTCTAGAACCAGTCGTACACTCACAAATATGGGATGTCAATTTGCTAGGTATGCCACGTAAAGTCCCAAGGATTGATAGCCAGGAATCTTGAATAGGAAACAGTGTGTCAGGGTTCCGACACAGTGTTACTAATACCTGTAAGGTATCGAGGGAAGAAGGGATGGCCTTGAAGGATAGGAGGAAGTACTGCTACCAAGGAGATGGTTAGATAAAAGGGCCCAGAATCCAGGATAAGAATATAATGTGTGTCTTAGACAAGCCCAATTCTAGTTCACATGTAGATAAAAGGACACAGAAAGAAAGCACACTCAATCTTAACAAGATTATGTTACTACAGTTTTACAATAAGAGTAGTACTGACTTACACAGTATTGGTTCCCTGGTCTGAAACATTTTGAAGGGCTGACACAAGGTGAAGGAATTCAAACGATTTTCAAGGCTGAAAGTTCTGCTAGAGCAGGGGTATCAAACTCACAGCCCATGGACCGGATGCGTCATGTGCTGGCCCTGCCCCCGCCCGGTTTAGTGAAGGGGAAAAAAGTCCCGATACGTCTCACATGATACCACCGTGATGATGCGAGTTTGACACCCCTATGCTAGAGGGTCAACATCAGCAAGATGGTAGATGGAGCATCAGGTATCAGTACAACATGGATATTCATAAGGGATGGGCCTTATATTGCAGAGTGGTGCGGTAGCCTAGAGGTGGAGCTCTCACCTCACAATCAGGAGGCTGTGAGTTCGATCCTAGGTAGAGGTTGATATTTCTCTCTCTGGGCACAATGAGAATATATCTGCTGAAAATAATTCCGCATTGGTGACAGGAAGCGCATTCGGCCAGTAAACACTCAGCTTCATTCAGTTGCCTAGACTCCACCCTGCAAGGGATTATGGGGTCATTAAATGAAAATGATGATGATGATGGGGTTTATATTGCAACCACCATCTTGCTCATTTTGCCTCTTCACGTGGGCTTTCTGCTGAAACTCCCCAATTACAAAAATGTGCATTCAATCATCTGTGGTCTTGACTGAGGCATTGGCTTTAACTGCAATTACAAATGATAATCAACTTAGTCAGGTAAGATATTTGTGTTCCCACCTAGAGTCATCAGAATAATTGGTATGCTTATTTGCAAGGAAATTCTAAAAGTTGTGGGATACCTGCCAAAATCCTCATGCAGTAGTGTAAGAACTTTGCTAACCTCGTAAGTGATTAGTTTGCTAATGAGCAGCTCAGAAATTAATATTCACAATGCTTGGAGTTCTGGGGGTAGAAATAGACAAACTATCAGCACTGGAAGATCCATAATTATCATATTGATGAGAGTAACCCATGTTGTCCAAAGGGAAAAAATGGGGACAACTGAAATAAGACTCATATTGAAGAATGGTGAAGCAACCGTGGGATAATGGAAGCATGCACAGTTCCTTCAGTTTTTAACTGGAAAATTCATATAAATTCATAGCAATGCAACCTTCACACCTATTCAGTTATGCTGTCATCACAGATTCATTTTCTCCAAGTTGAACTTTTTTTCCATTTTCTTTTTCCTAGTTAAAGCTTAATAATCTCCATTTCACTAGACTGGAGTCAGTTATAAAGATATTGTCAGGAATGAGGAATGGGTTGGAATTAATAAGCTGATATCTATTATGTTGGAATGTACGTATATTTTAGTGAAGGAAAAGTTCCTTCGTATAAATCTCCCTCTAGAGGATTACTCTCTCCCTCTCTCTCTCTCTCTCTCTCTCTCTCTCTCTCTCTCTCTCTCTCTC
>WNWU01000031.1:3216590-3291887 GCA_012654045.1 Ptyas mucosa
ATATATATATATATATATATATATATATATATATATATATATATATAGCTCATAAGGCTGGAATGAGGAATCTATCATGGCACCAGTATCCTTATTTTATTTAATCCAAAGAAGAACATTCTATCCATATACATGTGACACCTTGTGCCTGCTTAGAATAATTCTATCATTTATCATTATTATGACAGATGAGCAATGCCCTCAAACTCAGCTCAACGTCTGGCGACCATCTGAGTACATCCATGTAGTTCATCACACATCATTTGCCATTGTCTTCTAGGATATTTTTAACCCTCTAATTTAGTCAACGATCTTGAAATTCATGGGTAGAAACCCATCTATGCAGTAACCAAACTTAATTCTGCTTACTGTTTAACTTAGACAAGGTCAACTCAAGGATGAGATGTATCTTCTTAATGGTCCACTAAGTTATATTGTCTACAGTGGAAGTGTAGAAGAACCCAGAAATGATTTTTTGAGAAAATAAACAGTAACTGCTGATAAAAACACTATGAAACTTTCAAGATTTTGCTACTAATCCTATATTGATAAAGTAGAGTTCCAGCATTACTTCTGGTATTTGTCTCCAGACCTGACGTACAACAAAGAATCGGCATTAATGAAAATCTCACAGTATTTCCCTTTCCTTTTCCTTCTTATGCCAAAGAGAACCAAGTAGGACAATCTTTAGTTTCTTTCTCACATTTTCTTGTTTTTTCCTCAGTTGATGCTTTACTAATTAAACTAACAGAAAGATAAAATGCAAAGTAACAACAAAAAAAGAGTTTTTAAAAAGGACAAATCCAATCAAAGTGGGAAGAACTTAAAAAGTGACAAAAATAAAAAAAGAATTTTGATTCCTGACTTTATTCAGTACAAATACAAATATATAATAAAATAATCTCTAAATTCAAACAAAAACATCATATAAACAATATGCTAATTTAACAATCCAAAAGTCTCCAAATCTTTATAGCAAAATAATCACTTATTTGTAGCATAAACCTTAATAATGTACAATAAACACATGCACACACAAATACGTACATATTATGCACAATATTTTCCATAATCTGGAGATTATGTCCTGGACAAGGAGTCCTGAGTGGTGCAGTGGACTAATTGACTGTTATTAAGATCAGCTGCCTGCAATTACTGCAAGTTCGAATCCCACCAGGCTCAAGGTTGACTCAGCCTTCCATCCTTTCTAAGGTAGGTAAAATGAGGACCCAGATTGTGGGGGCAATAAGCTGACTTTGTATAAAATATACAAAAGTATGAAGGCTATTGCTTAACGCATTGTAAGCCGCCCTGAGTCTCCGGAGAAGGGCGGTATATAAATCAAATTAAAAAAAATAATCATAACAAATCTGATTATCAAATATTTTACTAATTTAAGATCATCTCTATGCTCCTCTACAGGAAACCTGAGGCAAAATTTCACACTGATGCAGTATTCCCAACATTAAAGTATATTTTAATAGAACTTTTCAACATTTTCCATCTAAGACTTTGAGACTTAGAAGAACCTTTTCTTTGAGTCCTAAACAAATCCCTGTGGAACTTTCAATTTTTATGTCAATTCCTAACACTGTAGCTCAGTATGACAAGTCAGTAGAAGAGGAAAACGGAAACATTTTCTAAAAGATGTTACCACATGCTGGATTATTCTGAATGATTCTATATGCTAAAATAAATATATACTGAACATCAAAAAGCTGAGAATTTTCTTGACTCACTTATGATATAGGGAAAGGGAGAGAAAGCTACAAAGTACCAACTTCTCTAGCAGCATTTTTATTAGAAGAGCTTTATACAGTAAGAACTAACAAAAACCATTTGCTTCTGGCTAACATTTCTTCTCATAGACAAGACAACCCTCTTCTCTTGTGGCATTTTGAGAAAGTTCCCATAATATCCTCAGTGCAAATGTACTCAATGGCCCAGAGAGGTTGTCAACTCCTGACATAAATAATACATAATAGAGAAGAACTACACCGTCTCCCAGGTTTTGAATGCACTCAGCTTTTTTAATCATTCAAAGCTGAACTTGCAATCAGAAGTGGTAGAACTCAGATGTTCATCATTTCAGAGAAAACTAGGGCTATAATGAGTAAGGACCTCATAAAAATTATCAAGGCTTTTGGCCACTTTTCCCAGGACTCCTACAGTAGATAAGAAATCTGCTGGTAAATGACTGTGTCAGGGAGCCAAGCTTCAAAAGAAATCCAGTTATTTATTAGGAGCAACATGTCGGCACGTACCCAAGTGAAGCCAGCTCTGCCCCACATAATTTATTGCCCAATTATGACCCTGTTTCCCCCCTCCTCCCAGGGTGTGTCATAAATCACATTCTCCAACGGAGCACTTTTGCGGGCTGTAGAGATCACGCCCCTCCAGCTGTTGCTGGTAACCTGGCATACAGCCTTGAGAAAGGTATGTGTGGAATGTGCTTCTGGTTGTGGCTGCCATGCTGCTCCATCAGTTTCCCCCCCTCCTGCCTATGGCAACTCGAGAGCAGGTCAGGGATGCTTTGCGAGTTGACAGATTGTGGGTAATTTCTAGTTTTATTTGTTTCCATCAGTCATAGTTGCTTGTGGGATGTTTGTGGGAATGTAAACAACTCCAGGCTGATTCCTATTTTTTTGCCTCCAACCCTAAGCTCTGTCTGTACTTCTCCTATAGAAACAACACTGTGGCTTTTGTATAGATAATCCCAAAGGGAGTGGCATTTGGCAATTCCAATATTAGCCAATACATCTAAATCAGAGAAAGCCTGCACACCACTCAGTTCAGTTATCAGAAAATAAAGCATGATGTTTATTTATCAAAAACCAGCAAATGGAAGCTACAGCTGGCATATAAAGCAGCTGCTCAAACAGGCCTTAAAGTGGCCCATTTAACAAGCCTGTTGCATAAGCTGTACTGTTTGTGAGTTTGCTTCCGGCTCCAAATCAAAGCGTTGGTTATGACCTTTAATGCCCTTTATGGCATGGTTTACCTGAGAAACCATCTCAGCCCAATGGGTTTGGCCCATTCCACTCAATGGGCCTCTGTTAGTCAAGGATTTCTGGTCAGTGGGGTTCAGGAGAAGAGCCTTTTGCCATGATTCCTGCCCACTGGAATATCATGACCCTTAAGTTCAGATCCGCCCCACCTTCTTGGCCTTCCAAAAGGGCCTTAAAATCTGGCTCTACCAACTGGTATTTCATACTGGAGGTAGTTAATGGATTAAGAGAGGATTGACCTTGCATACTGGTTCCTTCCTTAGCTATTTTAATGTTAATATTTATTGTTTAAATTGTTTTATTTTGTGGTTTTTATCTTGTTATCTGCACGGAGTTTCCTGATGGCGAGATGGGTGGCATATAAAAATAAAGAAAGAAACAAATAAAGAAACCCAAAAAATTAACTGGCAAAGTGGGATAAAAAAGCAGAAAAGCAAGAGAAAAAAATAAAGGGTAGAGGACAACCTACGGTATTTTATATAATATGTAACAAAACATATAGAACTTTCTAGCTACCACAAACGGTCAGAGGCGAAGAATCAGGATCATATGCATGGGTGGGCTTCAAAAATTTTACCAAGGGGTTCTCTGTCCGGTTGCTGGGTGGGCGTGGCCATAGTGGGCATGGTCTAATTGGCCTCCTGCACCATGGTGGGAGGGCATTTTTGCCCTCCCCAGGCTCTGGAGGCTTTCCTTGAGCCTCTGGGAGAGTGAAAACAGCCTCCCTAGGCTCCCAAACTTCTGGTAGGCCCATTTTTCACCCTCCCTGAGCCTCCACACGCACCCTGCACTTACCTGCATCCAAAACGGGCCATGTGGGGATTCCTTGAGGAAAGGGGAGGGGAGGGGTGGGTGGGGCCAGCCAGGAGTAGGATTTGGGGGTTCGCCAAACTGCACAGAATCTTAGCTAGAGGTTCTTCCGAACCCCTTTGAACCCCAGCAGCCCACCCCTGATCATATGTTAAATTACAGTTAACCTGATTTTATTGCTCATGCCTAGAATGAATAATATAGTCAACTAACAGTCAGCACTAAATCGGTGATAGATAAGAGTTAATGGAATTCAAGAAGGGGTTAGATTTAGATGTTTGTGGGAATGTAATGACTCCAGGCTGATTTCTCTCTTGACTCCAACCCCAAGAACTATCTGTCGTTCTCCTATAAAGACAATGCTGTGGGTTTTGTACAGGTGATCCCAAAAGGAATGGCGTTTGGTTATTCCAATATTAGCCCCTTTTTTTGTATATAACAATAGCAGACTGCAGATGGAAAGGCGACCTCTCCTCTGTTTTGCATCTTGAAGGAAACAAATTGATGAACGGGTTGGAATTTTAACATTTGCCATTTATTGCCAAGTCTACCTTGGTTGCAAACTTGTTTACACTATTTTAATCTGATTTTTAATCTGGCTTTATGGTGTGTTTGAATGGTAAAGTACGCCACTTCAAGAGCCTTGTAGGATGAATTAGGCAGGCTGCACCTTTTTACATAAAATGACACACACAAGAGATGCTATAATCCTAGTCACCCAAGGAATTATTATAATATGACGATAATTCCCTTCAGTAGTTCAACTGCAATAGTACAATGCGTCTGTCCTATTGAAGATGAATTGGTGAAATGTTCATTATAAGAAACAGAGAAACAAATAATAAATCCAGTCACTGCTTTATCTGGAGAAAGGAAGAAATTTGCACAGCACTGTATTATTAAGTCTCTTTCAGCTGCTGAATAGCCAAAGGAAGCTTCAGAAGTGACATAAAATAAACCAATATGGATGCTTCACTTTCAGAAGCAGAGTGTATTCTTGTTTTTAAAGCAGTTTTTTGCAAAAAAAAAATCGATGAATTTTTCATTCTTTTGCTCTTTTACATATTAATCTGTAGACCTTAATGTTCTTGACATTTATAAGGAAGTATTCAGTTTGGGAATAAATGTTCATACTGGCCCAATCAAGGATTCTTTAAAACAGGGTTGTCAAACTTTCATTGAGGGCTGCATTGAGAGTTGTGCTTGACCTCGGGGAGCTGGGCATGGCCAGGGTGGGTGGCCAGCTCGATGTCACTCATGTAGGGGGTGCCTGTGGTGGCCCGAGCACTCTGCCAGCAAAAACGGGCTCCTGAGCTCCATTTTTGGCTGTGACAGCTTCCTGCAACCCTCTGCCAGCAAAAACAGAGCTCAGGAGGGCCACGCTCAGCCTTCCCAAGCTCTGTTTTTACTGGCAGAGACACTGCAGGCCAGTCCTTCACTGTTTCTAGGTCAGCCCCACAGGCCAGATCTAAGCACCCCATGGACCGGATCCAGCCCACAGGCCTTGAATTTGGCACCCCTGCTTTAAAACTATAAAACTCTGTCATAATATTGTATTCAGTATATTTACGCAGGATAAGGTCCCAAAGGAGAGCCAGTTTGATCTAATGGTTAAGGTATTGTGCTAGAAAACATGAGACTGTGAGTTCTAGTCCAAACTTAGGCATGAAAACCAGTTGGATGACTTTGGGCCAGTTGGGGGGAAAAGAGGAAGAAGAAGATATATTAAGTATATACTGTATTTTTCAGAGCATAAGACGCACTGGACTATAAGAGGCAGCTTAGTTTTTGGGGAGGAAAATAGGGGGGGAAAAATCTGCCTACCAGGCACTCATCTGGCTAGCGTCTTTAGTCTAGTCAGCTTCAGCACATTAGTTTGCTGGTTTTTTATCCCCTGCTTGGGGATAAAGAAAGCTTCTAAGGCACAGCTGAGAGGAAGCAGCAATGAGAAAAACAGGCAAATCATGTGGGGGGGAGGATTGGTCACTCCACTAGCGCCTTGTTAGGGCTGAAAAAAAGCTTCTGAAGAACAGCTGAGAGTTGGAGCAAAGCTTGGAGATCGCTTTACTCGCAAGCGCCTGTTAAAGCACAGCGGAGAGCTGAAGGAGCAGGCAAAGCTGGGAAGATCACTCGCTAGTGCCTTGTTAGCGCCTCGTTAGGGCTGAAAAAAAGCTTCGAAAAAGCTACATTTGGAGTATGCGCTCAAATTTTCAGCCTCTTTTAGGGGGGAAAATATGGTAAGTCCAAGATGGCAGCCTTGATGGTATGAAAGCTCCATCTGTCTTTTTATGTATGATTCATGAGAAGTTGAGGCATGAGTTCCGTCCTCTGCAGCAACATTTAAATAGGACATGGTAGAAGGTTACTGTAGCTGAACAAATTTCAACTGAGCTACATCCAACAACAACAAAATAACCACTATCATAATTCGATCATGAAAGAAGACCATGATCCAACTCATATCTAAATGAGAAAAAAAATGAATCATTTCACATGGACTTCAACAACATCTCTCTCAGCTCTAACATTTAGCAGAGCTCTGAGACTGGGACAAGGTGAGAGAAAGTCCTTGGACGACTCCTATTCTACTGTCTGCTACTGCTGTTTCTATTCACTGAGCAAAATGGATTAGTTTAACCTTATTTCAAAAATGCTAACTCCGGTTCAGAAGCTTTTACGAGACACAGACTTTAATTATTCTTTTGATAGCTCAAGTATCAAAGCGTTTACTGATCCACCATCAAAATCACGGCTGAAAATTATGAGCCCACGGAGTTGCTATCAATTTAACATTCAGCCAACCTTACCTGGTGAGTGAAGTGGAGGAGAGCATATTAGTACCACACCTTGGCCTTCTCTCACTGAGACAGCACTTCTGGTTCGTCCGCTGAAATTCCCCAGATCTGTTAACATAAGAATGCAATTTTGATTTGCAAGGAGAACGTTTTCAATATTAGTGTCCACACAGAGTTATTTTCCCTTCTGTCTTATGCTAAAAAACGGTCGCTTTTTCTATGCCTCAAAAATGCGAAAGAGAACAAAACATCCATTTCAATGTATTGTGGCTAATTACAACTAGTAAATAGAGATATTCCGTGTGGTATTTTTTATTATTTGTTAGAGGATGCAGAAATGTGTCTGCCAAAAGGCATTGGGTGATATGCCAGTTTGTAACAGGTATCTAATAGCTCTTTTACAATTTCTCACTTATTGATTTCTTCCTTAATAAAAAGCCATTCTGTGTACAGTTGAAAGAGATACAAAGGGAGGTGAGGAAGCTGTGCATCTTACCTGTATCCTGGATAAAGCTCTTGAGTGTTATAAAAAGGATACTGCAATTTAACTAATAAACTATACAAATGTTTCCAATATTGGCTCTATTGATCTGTAGAGATTCTCAGTCATCCAGGTCATGGTTGTCCCCAAGGTGCTTTTTCAGGAGGCAACTGGACTTTTCTTGTTTTTTTTTTTCTTTGAAGACGTTTCACTTCTCATCCAAGGAGCTTCTTCAGCTCTGACAGGATAGTGGGGAATGGAAGGATTTATATTCTTTGCAAGCAGCTGATCATTTGCATCCTTCTAGAACAGGGGTGTCAAACTCGTATCATCACGGCAGCATCATGTGATGTAGTGTGACTTTTCCCCCCCTTTGCTAAACAGGGTGTGCGCATGGCCAGTGCATAAAGCATCTCGCCTGTGGGCTGCAAATTTGACACCCCTGTTTTAGAGGGTTGTTCTTGGATGAGAAGTGAAACGTCCTCAAAGAAAAAAAACAAGAAAGACCAGTTGCCTCCTGAAAAAGCAGTTTTGGGATTGGCTGTATTGGGAAATCTGTGCCATGGGTTCCTGTTGAGAAGATATTATGATTCATGGAGTTCACATTAGACTATAAAGCTCTGAACGTTATTTTAAAAAAATATTAAAAAATATTTTAAAAGTCTGAATTCCCTAATTCTGTCAAATTCCTGTTGCTTATGATCCCAGCTATGGATATGTCTCACTCAGTGGTGAAATGTAAAATTTGCTACTACCGGTTCTGTGGGCGTGGCTTGGTGGTGGGGGTAATGTGACTGGGTGGGCATGGCCAACTTTATTTATTTTTTTTTACTTTTAAAAGCATTTTTTCTACAACCTCTTTGGCCGAAGTAGTTGTAAAAAAATGCTTTTAAAAGGCTCTGACGATCCCAGCTAAGCTGCACAATCATCAGAGGCTTTTTTTTTAACTTTTAAAAGCATTTGTAGAAAAAATGCTTTTAAAAGTTAAAAAAAAAAGCCTCTGATTAGTGCTTGGCTCAGATGGGCATTCGGGGGGGGGGGGGCAGGGATTTCTGCTACCGGTTCTCCGGACCACCCACTGCCATCGCTACTGGATCGGGTGATCCTCCAATCCGGGAGCATTTCACCCCTGGTCTCACTCTATCTTAAATTAGACTAGGACCTTCTTGGTGGTGATGAGCTGGAGGTAGTAAGCTAGTTGCCATAAAATCTACTTTTAAAACACAGTTGAAACCGTGGCCTGTTTTCTGATCATCTGAAGAGAATACACTGGTTCAGGTTCAAGATTTTTTTAAAAAAAGAATTATGTTTTAATTCTTGCATAGCCATACAGGACATTTTTATTGTTTTTTATTGTCTTGTTCTTCTGCCAATGGGGCAATATTTTTTTGAACCCTGAAATAAGTGCTTGGCCTTGTTTTCGGGAAGGTCTTACTATTTTGGGGCGTGTGGAGCAAGATGGGGCTCCTCTTGCTGTCTTACCTGATTTCCAGCTCTGCGTTTAAATATTTTCAGGGAGGGCTTATTTTCGGGGGGAGGCTTATTTTAGTGCATGCGCTCAAAAACCCGATTGGGCTTATTATTAGGGGATGTCTTATTTTCAGGGAAACAGGGTACTACTTGAAGTGGTTCCATTTTGGTTCAATATTTGCTTTTTTATTCATTTAGTACTGAAAAGAGAATTTCAGTTTAAGTATACAAATAGAATGTGAAATTATGTCCCAAATAGTAGGAATTTGTTGATATCACAAGAATTTTGAGAATATCAGACTTGGAACATGGTAAAGAAGATGGCTCCACTTTGCAATTGTATTTGAAGCACATGTTATGATGCATTTTAAAAATATTCTTTTATTTTTTTGGATTTTGTCAAATAAACTAATAAAATATATATTAAAATTACAGGAAAGGAGAGAGGCTAGCATCAGCAGCGGTATATTTGTAACTAATTTTAGTTACGATTATCTGTTGTGTACTCAGCTTGGATGAAAAGAAAGGTGTAAATGTACATAAACATAAAGAACATAAACAATAATTTTCCATCTCTTTCTATCCTTCCAGTCCCACAAAGCCTTTCCCTCACCTGCAACTGAAGTATGTATAATGACACCCCCCCTTTTTTTGCAATGTTGCCTAATCACTTCATTTGTACCCTACAATAAAGTTTGCTGCTTGTGTGTTCAGCCTAAATGATTTAAAAACAAATACATTGAAACAAAGCAGGAGGAATGGTCACTGATTTCAAAATACTGGCAGAAGCAATTAAGATGGGTAAATTGTAGGAAGGAAAATGTCCTTATTTTGTAATTTATTGTCAAAGACAATTCTCTTATCTACAAAGGGGTGGGCTGTTGGGGTCTGCAGGGATTCGGGAGAACCTCTAGCTAAGATTCTGTGCAATTTGGAGAATGCCCAAATCCCACTCCTGGCTGGCCCCGCCCAATCCACTCCACCTCTCCCAGTAGTCCCCACCCAGCCCATTTTTTATGCAGGTTAGTGAAGGACGTGTGTGGAGGTTCAGGAAGGGTGAAAAACGGGCCTACCGGAAGTTCAGGAAGGGTGGAAATGGGGCTGTTTTTGGCCTCCAGAGGGCTTCTGCAGCCTGGGGAGGCCATTTTCGCCTTCCTGGAGGCTCAGGGAAAGCATCCGGAGCCCAGGAAGGGAAAAAAGCCCCCCACTCCCCCGGTGGTGCAGGAGGCTGACTAGGCCACGCCCACCACTGCCACACCCACCCAGCAACCAGGCAGAGAACCCCTTGCTAAAATCTTTGAAGCCCACCCATGGCCACCTGTATCTGTTTCTTTAGCAGCATTTGGAACAGGAGTCTTCTTGGCTTTGAAGGTAAGTCTATGGAGATTTTCAATCAGCTGGGTCATGGTTGTCCCAAAGGTAATTTTTTTTTTAAAAAAATAAGGCCAACTGGACTTCCTTGGTTTTTTCCTTTGCAAATGTTTCCCTTCTCACCCAGGAAGCCTGGAGAAACTTGTTGGATGAGAAGCTAAATGCTTTCAGAGGGAAAAAACCCAAGAAATTTGCCTTTAGGGGGAAAAAAAGCACCTTTGGGACATCTCTTATGCTCAGATGGGAACACATTTGGCTTATTAATTTAGTTGTTAGATCTTCTCTTATACATTCTGTTTTGCAGCCTCCACCCTGTGGAAAAGCAAACCCCAGAGATAAGGACAGTACCATGTCTCCTAGGACAATGATGACTAACTTTTTCCGGACCGAGTGGCCAAAGCGCATATGCGTGTGCGCGAATGCATGCGGGCACGCCTGAACCACCAAGATGCAATGCATGTGTGGCCCCGTGCATGTGCCCCACCCCGTGCATGCAAGTGTGCCCCCTGCCTTCCTGTGCATGTGCGCACACCCCCACATGCGCACCCCCCTGCATACACCCCACCTTCCCACACATGCACACATGCCCCTCCTGCATGTGCCCCGCCACCCCCCCACATGCATGGCAGAGACCTGAAGATCAGCTGATTGGCGGGAGATGTGCACATATGCGCAGAGGAGCTGAACCGAACTGGGGTGACGGCTCGCGTGCCATCAAAGAGGGTGCTGCATGCCACCTCTGGCACATGTCTATAGGTTCGCCATCACGGTCCTAGGATGTTAGAAAGCTCTTAAAATCTGATTTGGGGCCTAGGCCTGAGATTAATGTATCTGTTGTATTGAGGGCCCCTGTTAGATTTGATTTGATTATGTGATTTTTACCTCATTTTAGCCTTTGCTGTCTAGGTAGCTTTAGGTTTCATCTATTTTTATGGATTTTTGTTTTGTTTTCTACGCTGCCCTATAATAAGGGAGTCCTATAATAAAGGAGGCTGTTATACACTTAGACAAACAATCATCATCGTCATCATCACTACCGCAATAACACCATCATTATGCCTTTTGTTCAGGAGCTCAAGGTAGAACGTGTAGTGCTACCTCATCCAATTTTTCCCCACAATAATCTTCTGAGGTAGATTAATCCGAATGGCACAAAGTCATTGAGGGAGCTTCTGTGGTTGACAATAAATTTGAACTTGGATTTTTTTTTTATTATAAAAGTTTTTATTGGTTAAAAATAAACAATATTATCACTTACAATATGTGGAATTTTCATTATCCTTTTACAAAGATAATATATATTTTCTTTTTTCCATTTACAGCAGATCTTCCCTTATTAAAAATTTCAAATTTAACAACCGGATTTATACGAAAATATCAGTTCAGTATCCAGAGTAATATTAAAGTTTACAAAAATAAGAGATATCATAAAAGGCACAAAGTAATAGATTCCTCCCACTTCGTCATTTCTTGGTTCTAGATCTCAAGGTTCTGGCCTTAGCACCCCCCTCCTCCCGGACCGCCACGGCCTCACCCACCCCCGTTCCTTGATCATCTGGTACCTCCCCTTCCTCGGTTCCTGTATCTTCACCCTCTAGGAGGGTCTTATGTTGCTCCAGATAGGCCTGAGCGTCTGCCACACTATTAATTTTCTTCCTACTGCCCTCCCAGAAAATCATCAAACCTTCCGGCATCAACCACCTGAAGGCAATTCCCTTAAGGTACAATTTATTTGATAAAAAATAATAATTTCTTCTTAATTCTCGTACCTGTCTAGGGATCTGCTTCAGAATGGTGACCTCCTTGCCCCTGTGTATCAGCGCCCCCGATCTTTGAATTCTCAGTATTTCATCTCTCGTTTCCCTTCTCACAAATTTAATGTGGATCTCTCTTGGGACACTATGTAAAATTGCATATTGTGAGTTTACTCTATAAACTAGATCCATATCCCATCTCATAAAGTCCAAATCTCTTTCAATAAATTCGCCCAACAATTTAACCATCACTTCTTGCAGATCTTCCTGGTCCACCTCTTCCACATTTTGAAACCTGAGAAAATAAGACATTCTATCCAGCTGCGAAGTTAAAATTACATTTCCTCTCATTTCTTCCCTCTTCTGGATTGCCCGCACTTCCCCCTCCAAACCTCCCACCTTTTTCTTATTCTCCTCTGCCACCTGTTGAACAGCAATTAAATATTTTTTCATAACTACAATTTCAGATTTTATTTCCAATTGCCCTTTTTGCAGGTCATCAAGTTTGTCAAGTTTGAGAAGCTTCTCGTCCAACTTTGCCAATTTCTCCAAAATTTTTTCCATGTCACCTGCAGCTGGTCTTTGTCCTTTAGCCATCTTGCAATAATAAAGAATGAGAGGTCCTCAGGTAGGCACAAGCATCCAGAAAGGGGAAGTCTCTTAAAAATCAGCACTGTTTCCTCCCGATCCACCAGAGGGCGCTCACAAGAGCAACGAGTCCGGTTTGTAGAGTAGGTCAAACAGGAAACCAAAGGTGGGTGATGTCATCAATCGTGTACAAAGAAGCAGAAAATCAGGCCCCGGCCATGACTTTCCAACAAAGGGGGGGGGGGGGGGGCCACCCTCCCCCCCCCAATTCCACCGCCATCATTCTCCACAAAAAATTAGCGAGGTAAGAGGTCTCCTTGTTTTTTCCTCCTCTTTCTTATCAGCCACGGCGCCCTTCCCAGCTACAAGGGGGAGGAACTTCGCCCCCCTCTCACTCGCAGGACGCCTCGTTGCTTCACCAATCAAGGTCTCTCCTTTTCTACTTATTATCCGGCCTGCATCCCTTCCTCTTCCGATCGCCTCTTTACCTGCTGCCTTAATTTCGATATACACCGGGTCCTACAGGCACATAGTCACGGAACGGCCTTGGGAATGGCCGCTGCGTGCCACCCACACTCGCCGGAGCCTCGGGCGTGCCAGCATTGGCCGCCCAGCTCCTGGAATTGAGGCAGGGGACCCCTGGCGAGCCGCCCTTAACGGCGGATACCCCAAAACCAGGGCACCCAGCCCTGAGGGGCCTCCAGGCGGGGGGATTCAGACGCTGGGGCAAGAGGTTACCCAGGCAGCGTCTGCTGCCATCCGGAACCAGAAATGATCTCCGAACTTGGATTTTGAACTTGTCAAGTACACCACAGTAACAGTGACAAGGTTCTATTCGTCAAAATTCAAGAGTTACACCTAATTCCTTGTTACCTTTTCATCTCCTTAACTTCTGTGCTACTTTTTTTTTTTTGCTTGCCCTTGAACCTGTAATTTAGATAGTTATCATCTTACATAAGGAACAATGGCTTCTTATAAACATTATCCAGTGCAGGCAAGGATTAATAACACCATTCACAGAGGAATAGAGTGACAGGACTTTTACAGAAATAATTTTTTCATGATTTGATATTATTAGCCTGGTAGCTTTAGATGCTTATTTTTAGAAGGTGAAATAGGTTAGTAACATAAGAAAGCTGAAGGAAAGAGCTGGAAAATATATTTCTGCAAGAAGAATGAGGTCAGTAGCAGTAGGATTCCAAAATGAACTTTCTTTCTGTGAAGAAAAATAAATAAATAAACAGGCTGCCTGTTTTCCTGCTGAAATCATTAGAGAATTTAAGAACAGAAAATTAAATTAACCCCTGATTGGGTTTTACAGTATACAAAATATATGAAAGACTCTCTCTCTCTCTCTCTCTCTCTCTCTCTCTCTCTCTCTCTCTGTGTGTGTGTGTGTGTGTGTGTGAGAGAGAGAGAGAGAGAGATGAAAGTCTCTCTCTCTCTCTCTCTCTCTCTCTCTCTCTCTCTCTCTCTCTCTGTGTGTGTGTGAAAGAGAGAGAGAGAGAGGGAGAGAGTGCATGCATGTGTGTGTGAGAGAAAGAGAACCTACCTGCAATTCTGAAATTTGGACAGTTAAAAGCAAGCAGGTCTTAACTTTATATGTAATATTCAAATATTATGAGATGTGCCAGCTCTGGCCAACTCTGAACAGGATCCGTACCCAACATGGTGTCTGCCAGGACTCATTGTTTAAGTGGGGTCTTGTCTCTACCCTCAGTGTGACTCCTTGACAAAATATCCACCACATTGTGTCCGAATGTCCATCAAGAGCTTACACTGGCCCAATGTCTGATTTTTTTTCAACATAAACTACTCTGTCCCTGAATGGCTGGGTGGACTGGACATTAACATTTGAACTACTATAAGTCCATGTATTTGCCATACGCTAAATAAATAAATAAACAAACTATGAGACTTGGCTTTTCAGCTGTTTAATAAAGAGATAAATTGTTATTTATAAGCCTTATAAACTTCCAATCCAACCCAAAGTGTGTGCAAAATATTAAAAGAATTTTTTAAAAATATTCAAACCTCCACATGGCTTAATATTTGAATTCATCAGAAGTCAGTGGATGTACACCTGAATATAAGTGCAATTCTGAAACAGTACTGAATATATTTCATTAAAATGCTCACATTACCAAAAAAAATGGTTGAAGAATATGGGCTTTTTTCAGCTAGCAGTGAATGCTAATATGCATCCATTATTTTTGAAGCATAAGTTTCATTAAGACATACTTAAGAATAGAGAAATTCATTTCTACCTAAACTATATTTCAAAGAGAAGGAAACATAAGGAGAAATAGAGAGACAGAAAAGGAAACAGCTTTCTTTTTGTTTCTTAAACATAGCAATAGCAATAGCAATAGCACTAAGACTTATATACCGCTTCATAGTGCTTTTACAGCCCTCTGTAAGCGGTTTACAGAGTTAGCATATTGCTTCCAACAATCTGGGTCCTTATTTTACCCACCTCAGAAGGATGGAAAGCTGAGTCAACCTTGAGCCGGTGGGATTTGAACTGCCAAATTGCAGGCAGTCAGCAATCAGCAGAAACAGCCTGCAGTACTGCACTCTAACCACTGTGCCACCTCGGTTCAATATACTTATTTAACTAACACTAGACTTCATGGGGAAACATACATTAACAGCATGTGAGGACTCCTTCCCTCTTATTTTTCTCTTGCCATTTGTCTTATTGATCAAACCATTCAAATGCAAAGAAATGGGATTTATTTAATTCAGTCTTTATTATTTTTATAAATAATTCAAGGCAGCGAACACATCCAATATTCCTTCCTCCTCTATTGTTCTCACAACAACCCGGTGAAGTAAGTTGGGCAGAAAGAGAGTGACTGGCCAAAAGCCACCCAGTCGGCTTCCATGTCTGATGTGGGACTAG
This sequence comes from Ptyas mucosa, assembly GCA_012654045.1. Classification (NCBI taxonomy): domain Eukaryota; kingdom Metazoa; phylum Chordata; class Lepidosauria; order Squamata; family Colubridae; genus Ptyas; species Ptyas mucosa. The sequence continues at coordinate 3,231,773 of WNWU01000031.1, forward strand.
AACTCACAGTCTTCTAAATTCTAGCTTGGTGCCTTAACCACCAGACCAAACTGGGTCTGGACAGAGGCAGTTTGAATGGATATCTAGTAGAACTAGAACTCAGTCTCCCAGTTACACTGAAAGGCAAAATTCCCCGATGACCCAATTTATGAGTGGAGACCAGATCATCTGTTTCAGCCAAATTTATCTGAACAGTGCTGGGGACAGAATATAAAGTTCTGCCTACTTAAGGTGGATGCAAACAACTTTTAAATAGAGGTATAATAAATACTGTCCAGTAAAGATGTCAAATGCCAATCTTTGACAACAGCTTTTCTGCTTATAATGAGAATTCACAGTTAATTAAGCAGGGGTTGGTACAAGTCAGTTTTTGTGTTTGGTTATTTCCTAGTTCCCATTTAAACATGGAAGTGCTGATTGAAGATAACCCTTGAGCTAGCATTTACAAATGGCTAAGCAAGCTATTAAGGAGGCTTACTTAACTTCAGGAGCCTTGGTGATTTTAAGGTCTTGGTTCAGGTATTTGTATTCCTTCAACATCCCTTCATTTCATCTTGGATATCAACTCACATCTTCCATCTTTTCTCAAAGCACCAGGTACCAATCTTTGGTTAATGGCTATCCATTCCATAGCAATAGGATCTGTTCCACGGTATAGTTTTCTATACTGCTAAATCCTTCCTTCCATGTAAAATCCCATTTGGTGACAATGAGTCTTACCCTTCAATTAATCTTTTCTTTTGAGGAGGATTAAATACAACTTGTTGTTTCCTCCATACATCACCAAAAAGCTAGTTTCAAAGTCCTCCAGAGATTTGTAAGCAACATTGTTCCATGGCTAGATTCATTAAGTGAAATGTACTCAGCCTTGGTAGAGAAAAATGCTGAGGTTGTTTGCATTTTGCTCTCACTATAGAGCAGGGGTGTCAAACTTGATTTCATTGAGCGCCACATCAGGGTCACCTCGAGGGGCCGGCTGGGTGTGGCCAAAGTGGGCCTGGCCAGCTCAACATCACTCATGTCAGGGACGCCTGTGATGGCCCCAGTGCTGTGCAAGTGAAAACGGAGCTCCGTTTTCACTGGCAGGGGGTTGCATGAAGCCATCACAACTGAAAATGGAGATTAGTAGGGCCCCACGTGGCCCTCCCAAGCTCCATTTTTGCTGGCAGAGGCACCGTGGGCAGGTCCTTCACTGTCTCCAGGGCAGCCCCGCGGGCCAGGTCTAACCATCTGGGCCAGATCCAGCTCACAGGCCTTGAGTTTGACACTCCTGCTATAGAAGAACTGTAGACTTTTGGTCAGCTCTGGATTTGGCCTGGTTGTGGTCCATGTGTCTAATCAGCTTGGAATTGCAGTTTGCTGGAGGCCTTCACTTTAAATGAAACACCTCTAAAATACTTGCTGGTTGGTTGAGAAAGGTACATCCAGTAGTGGGATTCAAGTAATTTAACAACCGGTTCTCTGCCCTAATGATTTCTTCCAACAACCAGTTTTCCAAATTGCTCAGAAAGTTAACAACTGGTTCTCCCGAAGTGGTGCGAACTGGCTGAATCCCACCACTGGGTACATCCTCATCTTTTCCAACTGAATATGTCAAGATACTAAGAGATCTGGCCAAGAACTGTCACATGAACTTTCTGTTCAGATGCTGTAGATGTTTTCATGATCTTGCCTGTCTTTTCATCAGCAAAAGTCAAGTTAAAGCCCCATTCCTCATTTTAAAGTTGTGGCTATCAGTTTAAAGGACAAGGATTACTGTAGCCTTGTCTTGCTTAGATACCCCTTAAGCAACAGAATTGGGGGCCATCTAACTTTGGATAATATGGTTTTCCAGATACAGCTATGTGAAAGGAATAGTTTCTGGATCATGACTGAAGGGATCTAGAGCATATCTTTTCTGTCCATCCTAATGGGATGGGTAGAAACAATGATCACTCAAATATCCTAGCCTTGTGTCATATAGAGTTTTATAGATAATAACCAGCATATTGAATTGTGCTCTGAAGCATATTGGGAGCCTCCTGGAGTGATGTAATATAAATTTAATAAAATAAAATAAATAAAATAAATGGTGTAATGAGACAGACCAGAATTTGAACAATCCTTGGTGTCCTCTGAGCTTGGGTTTTTTTTTCTTGCAGAAGTTTCATTACCCAAACTAGGTAACACCATCAGTGTTGGGGGGTTTTTTTTTGTGTTTTTTAAAAAATTGTTTTATATGCCGCCCTTCTCCGGATACTCAGGGCGACTTACAATGCGTTAAGCAATAGCCTTCATACTTTAGTATATTTTATACAAAGTCAGCTTATTGCCCCCACAAACCGGGTCCTCATTTTACCCACCTTAGAAAGGATGGAAGGCTGAGTCAACCTTGAGCCTGGTGAGAATTGAACTCGCAGTAATTGCAGGCAGCTGGATGTTAAATGCTGCCTTAGTAGGAGGCATTAGCCTGCTATGCCATTCAGGCTCCTGTTAGTAAGGAGTGGAGTTTACTCTCAGTTTATAGTCCACACTCAAAATTTCTCCTGCTACTGCATTCTAGAGCAATTTGAAGCTTTGAGATGTTCTGCAAGGGTTGTCCCATATACCTGAAACAGGCAGAGACAATAAAATTTATTTATGACCCTATAGTCCCTTACTTCGGGATAGAGTCAGGGTGACAGGATGGTGCTGAGCATTTATTGGTTGGATGTCCTTCCTGATGCAACATGGAGTTTGGCAGCAGATATCTTTTCTTTGCACCCTAGGAAAAAACTTCTGCTGCTACCTAAGATTGAACTCGTAACCTTCTGTAGGAAGTCAGCACCCACCCATATCAGAGAATGGAATATTTTGGGGAATATTAAAAGAGGCAGGATAGAATATTTCCCGTAAAAGAGAAATGGAAAAAAAAATATTAACAAAGGCAGAAAGCAGCCCTAGCCTCAGGGCCATTCTTTAGGAGATTTTGTATCCATTCAGAAACATTGGGCCACTCTATTCATAAGCAAAGAGCAAACAGAGACTCCTGATAAGCAACACAATTAGACAAGCCAAAAGCTGACAAGATTAGCTCAGACAAACACCTAGGATTTGCATTTCCCCTTTTGCCTATAGAATCGGCCATGGCCTCATAGGAATCTGACAATAGCCATTAGAATATTAAAGGACATGTTCTTGCACAAGAACAGGAATCTCAAATAAGAGATCCCAAAGAAGGTATAAAAACCCACCTATTCTCAACTCCATTTTGTCAGCTGTCCCAGAACCACATGCTGTTGGTGGTTCTGTTCCTCAATAAAGAGAATCTTTCTTTCCAATCAGTCTTCATTTTATTTCCAGCACCTTTTTCCCAGCTTGGAACTGGATCTGTATTTTTCTTCCAACACTTCTGAGTGGGAGGTGAGCATTTTCCTCACTCATTTTCCACCACTATCTGCTCAAACAGGCAGATAAAATAAGGGTGGGAAAATAGTGATACTTTGCCAATAGGTCTTAATAGGAGCTCCAAATCCTGTTTGTCTTTCAGTACTTTTTATACCTTGTAGCCCTCCAGAATATTTCCTATGTTAAGCACACCAAATACCATTGATTGACACATTTTCAGTTTGCACTTTTGAAGTCTATGGCCCATTCTTTCCTTTGTCTTTTCCTGACTTCTTCTGTCTCCCACTGACCTAATTTTCTATGCCGAGCTTCCATGCGATTTCTCCCTTTAACATTATTTTGCTAGCTTTAAAAGGTCAGCTCGTTTTCTCTTATCAGTGGATTCGCCATTGTGAATTCAGTCTGTAAAGGCCAGATTGTAATGCTGTTCTTTTCAACTGCAGCTCTCCATCCTTATTTGTAACCGAGTAAACTTGCATCAACAAATTCAACTCCATGCCTCTCTCTGACTGCGTGACTAAAACTTCATAAATTGGAATCTAAATCTGGAATTGTACAGTGCATTCTTAACATGTTAAAAAAAATGGACTCTTCAATATTCAGTCTGCACTTTATTACCGTAAAGTCTCATAATCCATTGCAAACTTTACCAGTAGGATCTGTATTTTGAAACTTATATCAAGATCAACAAAGTTTTTTCTTTTTTTACTTTTAAATGTTGAAGCAGGTAGTTCACGATCCATGCATGACCATTCCAAAGGTGCTTTTTCAGGAGGCAACTGGACTTCCTTGTTTTTTCTTCAGACGTTTCCCTTCTCATCCAAGAAGCGTCTTCAGCTCTGACAGGATAGTGGGGGATGGAAGGATTTATATTCTTTGCAGACAGTGGGTCACTTGCATCCTTTTAGAGGGTTGCTGAAGCACTTGGAGGTTTATACGCCATTCTTCTTAGTATACCTGGCTTGTCAACAATTATTTTTCATGGTTTGTTTGTTGGGCCAGTGGGCCACAGCAGTAGTGGGTTGCCCCCGGTTCGCACCGGTTCTATAGAGCCATGAGTGGGATTTGCGGGTTCTCCAAATTGCACAGAATCTTAACTAGAGGTTCTCCCAAACCCCTGCGAACCTCCAGCAGCCCACCCCTGCCTATGACACCCCTTCTATTGAACCTGTGCACATGTCTCTGGATGGAGGTGCCTGATGGAAAGCATATGCTCTGAGGCTAAAAAGATCCTCACCATTTGTCCTAGTGGTAAAAATGCCTGACAGGTATAAAAAGATGACAAAATCCATAACATAGGATGATTTTAACTGCCCCCATTCAGCTGAGTTTTGCAAACAGGTGCACATTAACCGTCCCATCTAGCTCCCAGAACAGAACGGATGAAGTCCTGATGTTCAGATGAAGTTGTAGGTTGGACTAGAAGACCTCCAAGATCCCTTCCAACTCCATCTATTTTGTATTCCTAGATGGGGCCAAAAAATACAGAGCTTCTCTAGGCACTTCAGCTCTCTGTTCTTAATTTTTGTTCTCCCAGAAGCAAAAGAGAATCAGAAAAAAAGAATGTATTAGATGGAAAAGACCCTCCTGACACCATTCCAAGCCCAATCTAGCTACCAAAATTTTTGAAATCTTGAGAAAAGAAATTGTAGGAAATGCCAGCTTCTTTTGGAATCTTGAAAGGGTGGCCATAACCCAGTGTGAGTCAGTGGTGATTATGCATTCTCAGGAGACAAGATTAGCCAGTCATGTCATGCAAACAGAACAGAAAAGCGGGATTGTACATAATGCATCTATAGACCTTATTTTATCTATACATAAATGCATCTATAGAACTTATTTTTAATAATGCAACTGTACAGGAGCCTTCTCTTCTGGATCTCTATTTCTAGTTTCTACCTACACTTGCTACATTGAACTTAATACGAGGCTGCTATTTTCTCCAAATCTTTCCTTCACTATAAAACAAGGTTTTCTTTTCATACTTTTCTTAGAGCATTTTAGGAGTTTGGCAAGTGGTGCGGTGGCCCAGAGGTGGAGCTCCAGCCTCACAATCAGGAGGCTGTGAGTTCGATCTAGGTAGAGGCAGATATTTCTCTCTCTGAGCACAATGAGAATATATCTGCTGAACAAAGCTCTGCATTGGCGACAGGAAGGGCATCCGGCCAGTAAATACTCAGTTCCATTCAGTTGCCCACAAGGGATTACGAGGTTGTTAAAAGATGATTTTAGGAGATTGACCTTATTTTTTAATTTAGGATTTCTCCCTCTCCCTCTCCCTCTCAATCTCCCTCTTTCCCTCTCCCTCTCCCTCTTTCCCTCTCCCCCCTCTCTTTCTTTTTTTAAATTTGATATATATGCCGCCCTTCTCTGGTGACTCAGGGCAGCTTATAATGCATTAAGCAATAGCCTTCATACTTTTGTATATTTTATACAAAGTCAGCTTATTGCCCCCACAATCTGGGTCCTCGTTTTACCTACCTTAGAAAGGATGGAAGGCTGAGTCAACCTTGACTTTCTTCTTTCTTTCTCTTTCTCTTTCTCTTTCTCTTTCTCTTTCTCTTTCTCTGCCTGTTGATAGAGAAACATTTTCCTAGCCTAGAGGTGGAGCTCTTGCCTCACAATCAGGAGGTTGTGAGTTTCGATCCTAAGTAGAGTAGGGGTGAAATCCAGCAAGTTCTGACAGGTTCTGGAGAACTCGTAGCAGAAATTTTGAGTAGTTCGGAGACCTGGCAAATACCACCTCTGGCTGGCCCCAGAGTAGGGTGGGAATGGAGATTTTGCAATATCCTTCCCCCAGGAGTCGGAAGGGAATGGGGATTTTGCAGCATCCTTCCCCTGCCATGCCCACCAAGCCACACCCACAGAACCGGTAGTAAAAAAAAATTGGATTTCACCACTGAGGTAGAGGCAGATGTAGGGTCTCCAGCTTGGGCAGGAGGTTGGACTAGATGACCTGCAAGGTACCTTCCAACTCTGTTTATCTGCTATTATAATTTGTTATTTGTTAACCCTGGATCCTAATTCAGGATTTCTCCCTCTCCCTCTCCCTCTCTCTATCTCTTTCGGCATATTGTTAAAAAACACAGATATAGTGTACTCATGTATAGGATTTCCAGATACAGCAGAATAGCCTGAAGTGCACTTATATGTTTTTAGTTACATGTTTGGTCTTTTTCACGACTCGGTTTCTGTCTTCAGTTTCTTTCTGCCTCCAAAATATTTGTTTCCCATTCTTCCAAAGAGCCATTAAAGGCATCTTTACCCATTCCAAAGTATAGCTGTAAAATATGGAAATTTATAGCGTTTCCAGTCTCTATCCCATCTATCATCCTCTTAGAGGGCATTTCCCAGAAAGAGAAGCAATATCCTAAGGAAACTAATGAAACCTCTGTGCCTGGATAATTGCATTCTTGGAAAACACAAGTGTTTGGAAGAGATGCCATAAGCAGCAACAATTCACAAAATTGCTCTCAAAATTGTCCTCACTGAGTGTAAATAAATTATAGATCATTAAGAGCAATAAGATGGAAATCTATTTTGCTGTCGTTAAAACCAATTTGCACGTTTTTGAAAGTCTCAAGACAGTACGGTTGTTAATTAAAAAATATATTTAAAAAGAATCCAGTAAGGGGAAACATGTCATAACAAAAATTTATGCACTCACAGACATCTTGCAGCAATTATCACTCTTCTTAAAAAAAAAAAAAAGATAATATGCTTCTCTAATAGCTGCTAGAGTAGAAACAGATTTGAAGAAAGAGACAAAATAAAAGTGGTGTAAATTGCATCAATAAATTAATACGTATGGGTTTGTAATGTAAATAATTAACTGCTGTATGTGTGGCAGGACAAAAGTAGGATTATAGGAAAGAGGGATTTTATATTTCATTCTGCTAGAGTAATAAAATCATCTCCTATTTTTCTGTTTTTACTGACCTGGACAGGACAGTGCCCTCCACTCAATGGTTCCACTAAAATAATTTTATTTCAATGACAGCAAAACAAAGGGGATGGATTAAATTCTCCCTAGTGTACTCCTCCTATAAACAGACACTTAAATTATGGGAATATGGATGTCATATAATATAACTGAAAATTAAATATTGCCTTGTATGAGCAAGCATGTGGAACAGAAAACATGAATTCCAAGCTAAACACTCTTAAAGGATGTAATCTCGTTTCCTTTTAAATTCCTAAAAAAGGCATTATGTTTCATCTCAGGCATCAAAAATAAACGGTATTTAATGATACGATACTGCAGACTGGTATTGTGGCCCAGGGGTAGGTTCTACTTACCTTTACTACCAGTTCGCAGTGGGGCCGCGTGTGCACGCTCACTTCGCTCGGGTGCGTGCTCTTCTGCGCATGCGCAGAAGCATTTTAGTGACGTTGGGATCGGTGGGCGGAGCCTCCCACAGGTTTTACTACCGGTTCTATAGAATCGGTGCGAACCGGGGGCAACCCACTACTGCTGTGGCCCACTGGCCCAACAAACAAACCATGAAAAATAATTGTTGACAAGCCAGGTATACTAAGAAGAATGGAGTATAAAACTGGCATAAATTGAAACATGCACATGTGTCCACACACACACACAAAGACAGGCAAAAAAATCCTGTCAAAATCAGTAGGATGGTGGATGGACTGAAATGATGCAAGCCCTGTCCCCATGGAGCATGCATCCCGTGCAGATTCAAAAGGGGTGGGACTTGGATTGTGACTTTCTTTTCAAGCTTTTCCCAATGTTGACCCTGGAATTTTGACCTTGCTACTGGAATTGGATAAAAATAAGCTTTTCAAGATTTTGTATTATTTCCATTGGTGTTTATAATAAACAATGGTAAAGTCGACCTGATGAACATACATCATGATGTATGTTGAGCCATGGTGGCGCAGTGGTTAGAGTGCAGTACTGCAGGCTACTTCTGCTGACTGCCGGCTGCCTGCGATTTGGCAGTTCCAATCTCACCAGGCTCAAGGTTGACTCAGCCTTCCATCCTTCCGAGGTGGGTAAAATGAGGACCCAAATTGTTGGGGGAAATAGGATGACTCCAATTTCCTATTGGAGTCAATAGGAAATTGGCTTTCCTATTGACTCTTAGAGAGGGCTTAGAGAGGGCTGTAAAGCACTGGGAAGTGGTATATAAGTCTAAGTGCTATTGCTCTGATGTCACCATACAAAAATTGTGTCATCTCCACGATTATAATTTGTTTCCTCTTCACACCTGCCATGAATGCTGTGATATATTAGCAAAGAGAATGCCAGAAAATAAAGAAAGTAATTTACTAGAGTATAGTGATACTTTGGTACTCATTGTTAATTGGTTCCCAGAGGTGCAAATGAGTACCAAAACGATGAGTACTAAACAAAATTTTCCCATAAGGAATAATGTAGTCAGGCATAAGGCAGCCAACATCAATTAGTTCTAGCTTGTGCATTGAAAACCAAACAAACAATGAGTACTGAGACAAAATTTTCATGTCAAAATGCACTGAGTACCAAATTTGATGAGTTTAAAAGTGGTTGATACCAAGGGACCACTGTACTTGCTAATCAAATACCTTAGTCTAGGACCAATTTATTGGGACACGGTGGCTCAGTGGCTAAGATGCTGAGCTTGTCGATCGAAAGGTTGGCAGCTCAGCAGTTCGAATCCCTAGTGCTGCGTAATAGGGTGAGCTCCCATTACTTGTCCCAGCTTCTGCCAACCTAGCAGTTTGAAAGCAGGTAAAAAATGCAAGTAGAAAAATAGGGACCACCTGTGGTGGGACGGTAACAGCATTCTATGCGTTTTTGACATTTAGTCATGCCGGCCACATGACCATGGAGATGTCTTCGGATAGTGCTGGCTCTTCGGCTTTGAAATAGAGATGAGCACCGCCCCCTAGAGTTGGGAACAACTAGCACATATGTGTGAGGGGAACCTTTACCTTTACCGTGGGACAAATTTGATCTGGTGGTTATGGCACATGCGAGAATCCAGAAGACTGTGAGTTCTGGTCCCATTTCAGGCATGAAAGCCAACTGGGTGGCTTAAGGCAAGTCACTCTCTCTCAGCCTCAGTTATCTCACAAGGCTGTTGTTGTGGGAACATAGGAGGAGGAAGGAATGTTAGTTATGTAGAGTCTTTGTTCTTTTAGCGGCTTTCTTGCAGACATTTCATTACCCAACTAGGTAACAACTTCAGTGCTGAAGGGAATGGGGTTTGCTCTCTGTTTATATATTGTGGCTTGCCCTGTCAGTGTTGATGGGAGTGTTGTTTTCTTCTTGGCAATTGCTTGATTAGGCTGTTATTTACTGTTTGATTGCTTGTCTCAGCTGGTGGTTGCTTGATTGGGGCATTGTTTACTGATTGATTGTTGGTCTGGAATTAATCCTGGTGTTAATTCCTGCTTATCTGGGTGTTGATTGCTGTCAAAGAGGTATTTTGGTCTTTTTTGTTTCCTTTTTAGCTTTTTGTTTGTGTTTTTTGAAAGGTATGTAAATGTTGTTTATCTCTGTGTGCCTGCTGATGTCAGGTTTCTCAAAGTGCCGGGCTCCAGGAATTCTCTAGCATTTTTTTGGGCCAAGTCCAAGAGAATGGGGGATAGACAAAATAGAAAATTGAATACAATTTTAAAAAATACAATGGTTCCATTTAGATTGAGCAAATTACAAATTCAGTGCAGGGGAAAAAAGTAAAGTACAATGAGGACAAGATTGTTCTTGCAAGTAAGTCAAAAGTATTCTACCAATTAGAATTGATAGATTACTACAATTACTACCAACCTGCCTTCCATTGAGGACCTGTATACTGCATGAATCAAAAAGAGGCCTGTGAAAATATTTACAGACCCCTCACATCCTGGACATAAATTGTTTCAACTACCCTCAAAACAATGCTATAGAGCATGGCAGACCAGAAGAACTAGAAAGAACAGTTTTTTCCCGAATGCCATCACTGCTAAACAAATAATTCCCTCAACACTGTCAAACTATTCACTAAGGCTGCATTACTATTACTATTAGTCTTCTCATCGTTCCTATCACCCACCTCCTCCCACTTATGACTGTATGACTGTAACTTTGTTGCTTGTATCCTTAAAATTTATATTTATTGTTTCCTAGTATGATTCGATTGCTTATTTGTACCCTATGGCTATCATTAAGTGTTGTACTTTATGCTTCTTGACAAATATATCTTCTCTTTTTATGTACACTGAGAGCATATGCACCAAAGACAAATTCCTTGTGTCTCCAATCACACTTGGCCAATAAAGAATTCTATCTATCTATCTATCTATCTGTCTATCTATCTATCTATCTATCATCTATCTATCTATCTATCTATCTATCTATCTATCTATCTATCTATTCCATTCTAAATAGTTCAGAAAATGAATATTTTGAATATACCAATGGAGAAGCAAAGTTTATGGGCCAGATCACAGATGGCTATCCTACTATGAGGTTTTAAAAAATCATTTAGGTAGCACAAAATAACAGCTGTTCAGGGTCAGCCAGCTAAGAGACAGACAGTTCCTGGGTAAAGACAGGAATGTGAAACAGGCAAGGGGGAAAAAAAATGAAAAACCCAAAACAGAACCTGGGATATTGGGGTTAAAGTATGAAAATCTGTTTTGCTGTAAGTGTGACATTCAATGTAATGAGGAACTTCTGAAAAAACTTGTGAAGCCAGGGACCAGAGCAGAATAAGCTGTGATTATTATTAATTTTTTTTGTCCTTTCACTTTTATGTTTGGCTAATTTAAAATGGGAGCTGGAAAAAACAAAACCACCAGCACAAACCATCCTCCCCATTTGGTAAGTGCGACCCTTGAAGGTTATTGATTGCTTATCATTTACTGAAAATTATTTTTAAAGTTATCTTGTTAACTTCTTACAGATGTTCAGCATGTAAGTGAAGAACACTTGCAATTTTGATAAATGATGCAAGAGGAGGCTGAAATCGGCAGCAACAGCGTCTTACTCCACAAGTGAAATTCTTAGAATGAAATTTCAAATACCAGCTATTCTGATTTTTACTTTGTTCCTGATCTTTCTCTGAACACTTTGAATCATTTAGAAACACTTCTCACGGAGAATTTGGTTTCTTGCTACTGTTGAATACCAACATTGTAAGATAAGCTTTAAAAAAAAATCTCTCTGCCACTAGCTAGAGGCATTTATGTCATAGTTCAAATTAAGGATCTTCCCCTGTTTTCATCTAATCATGGCAGAAACATGAACTGGCGACATTTACTTCTTCTTCTGTCATGTCCTTATTACCTTGCTTCCTTCTTGACAGAGTAATGTTTTGTCACATCTCTAACTTAACTTTATTTTAAGTTCTACCAAGCTAGAGGAACAAGCTGAACTAATGTTTCTGAATGAGTGTTTATATATGCATTTTTATGAAGCTTCATTCATAAACTTTGGCACTGGTGTTACTAAGCTCAGAATTCTACACAAAGACATGGATTGAGATTTCATAATGCTTAAGAAACATGATCTCAAGGAGTTCAGCTTAAATATGTCAAAATATAAATTTGTCAATTACAAGAGATGTCAATTTCTCCATAAACAAATCCACGAAACTTTCTGGAATCCAACTTAAATTCTGTAAAAGATGATGTGCAACTATGCCACTTGAAGTATTAACTTATAATAACTGACTTGTAAAGCAAAGGTGGAGAAGAGCCTAATGCTGGGAAAATTAAGTTTGAGCGCCAATCAATTGAGGCCTTTGAACTATGGTGCTGGAAAAGACTCCTGCAAGTCCCTTGGACTGCAAGGTGATCAAACTGGGCAGTCCTAGAGGAGATCAACCCTGACTGCTCTTTAGAAGGCGAGATCCTGAAGATGAAACTCAAATACTTTGGCCACCTAATGAGAAGGAAGGACTCACTGCAGAAGAGCCTAATGCTGGGAAAGATTGAAGGCAAAAGAAGAAGGGGACAACAGAGAATGAGATGGCTGAAGCAATTGGTGTGAGCTTAAATGGATTTCAGAGGATGATAGAGGACAGGAAGGCCTGAAGGAATGTTGTCCATGGGGTTGCAATGGGTTGGACATGACTTTGCAACTAACAACAGCAACAACAAAGCAAAGATACTTTATATTCTTTATACTGAGAGTATTTTGGTCTCCTTTACTTTACAAGTCAATTTTACACTATCCTGGATATCAGGCATCAATTCTAATTATTATTAATCCTGTTTTCTGGATTAATCTGAATCTGGGAATTTCAGATATAGCCTTTGTTTTAAATACATCAGATTTACTAGAATTTCAAGTCTGTAAAAAAACCGCTCTTACCAAGGATAGAGAATCAAAAGGATTTTTTTAGTATGTGTTTAGAAATTTGGATTTCTAAATGAATTAAACACAATTTGAAAAATACAACAAGATAGCATTCAAAAATAATATGCAAAAGTAATCATTTTGCCACAACAAAAGAGAAGAGATCTAGATGAAAATAATTATGTATCCCTATTTTTAAATCAATCAACTACATTTCAGAACATGCTTTTTTCATAATATTAAGATCATCAATACTTACCAAGTTGAAACTACAGATAAAATATTAAAATTCTATTAAGAAAGTACAGCAGAAATTATTTCAAAAATATTTCTGGTAGCTATTATTAGAGAGCAAATCTGTGAAGTTCCCAATAACAAAACATAAATAAAACAGAAACTATTTCAAACTGAAATGTATTGACTTCAAGATGACATTATTTTTTTCCACACCAATATATCATCGCTAAATGTAACAGAATCAAAGCTGAAATATTATGTGTGAAGTGGCTGAAGCCATTTTAACATTAAAAAAAACTGTTTTATTTTTTGCTTGGGAAATTTAATGTATTGCTGTCTTCATTAAGCCACCATTTATATGCCCTGAATGCCAAATAGCTTAAGTGAGGAACGTTATCTGAGCTATTGCAAAATTATTTATAAAAACAACTGCTTGTAGAAATGGGCATTTATTTTATTAAATTCAATTACCCACTGTAAAGGGCTTGTTTTCAGTAAACAGCACAAGTCTTATTTGCAAGTGAGAATTAATTGGCATTCAGGTGTTTTCAGGCTGGCAAGGAAAATACTACACACAAGGGTACTGAGAGGCTCAGCTTCCATTAGCAGCAGAAAGGTTTGCAGCATTAATCCTAATTTAATCAAAACACTTAATCATGTGTAAAACAAAGACCAAAGATTTAACTCTTTTGATATGATACAGGGTTTAGTATACAGAAGTTGTTTATTTTCAAGCCTGGAGACAAATATGAGACTTTGATCTTGCAATTGTGACTGCCATATTAATTCTTTTGACACCCCTGAGACCTCTATATCACAATGGAAGCAGAACAGCACAGCAACAAATGAAGGAACTTAATTTTATTTTTAGTTAATTTTATTTGATGCATTTGTGACTCCAACAGAAGAGAATATATGCAGGTCTGATCATTATTTGCTTACATTGCACAACTAAGTAACATTGCACAACAACACTGATTATGTTATGTAGCTGGGTAGCGAAATGCCAGCAAGCAATCAACCAAGCTCAGAGAGCACCAAGAATGCCCCTTTTTGCTGCATCTAACAATTTTTAGGCAGGTGTGTGTTTGTATATGTGTGCCTTTGAGTCAGTGTTAACTCCAGATGACCTGGAGTAAAGCCTCCCAAGGAAATGTAAGCGGAATTCATATGAATTCTTTAAATTCTCAAATTCTTATAAAGACCTCCCCCCCCCAAGACAGAAATTCTTACTTGCATCTATTTATTTAGATTTACTTGTAATAAGTAGGACACAGTGGTGGGTTGTTACCAGTTTTACTACCAGTTCGCTGATCACGCGCTTCATGCTTCCGCATTTCTACTGGGGAGAATACAGTTGATTCACATGGCAATCCACTCTGCCGAGCTAATCAGCTGAGAAGATAAAGGTAAAAAAGGAGCCCGGGCAGACGGGAGGGCCAATCTGAACATTGGGAGGAACTGGTTCGCTACCAGGTGATCGTCGGTGCTACCGGTTTGCCCAAACTGCTGCGTATCAGTAGCAACCCACCACCGGTAGGATGGAAGGTTACCAATTCTGACTCTACAAGGAATGTGTGTCTCTAGTTCTCCTAAAATTATTATACATAGAAAACCAGGGAAAGGACTAAATGGTCCTTTCCCTAAAAGACTAAAATAGTCTAAAATGCTTCTTTCAGGCATTTTGATTTCTGTAAAGGAGACTTGCAACAAAACCCATGAGCACTGAATACATAAGGTAAAGGTTTTTTTTTTAAAAAAAGCCAGCAATGTCTTTTTTTAAGATATTCCATGTCATTCTTCCACACCACTTTTCCATTTCTCCCTCAAGAGTCAATCAACATCTCACAGCTTCTGAGCATATTATTTTTAGAGACTGAACCCAAAACAATTAATTTAGTGCTTTTAAAAAAACACTTCTGCACACCTGCAAACACTGGGTTTTCTCCAAGCCAAAAGTGCCCCTTTCTATGAAATTCTATCAGATTTGATTAATCGGCTAGTTTCTAGTTCCCACAGCAAAAGAAGATTGTTGTTATTTGTGGGAAAGACTTTCTGAAGGAAAATACACCTCCGTTCCCAAGGCCATTCCCACATGTCATTACAAGGCAACAGAGACATTAAAGATTTCTGTTGTATTTTCAATGACTTGCTTGTCAATCACACAGGCATATTTTCTTTCTTCTTCTTTTCTTAAACCAAATAATGAACTACCACATGAGCTGCATTTAACTTTCAAGAAAGGATTCCACAGCATCTTCTATCAAATGCACCCAAGTAGAAAGGCAGTGAAGTCAAAATATGAGGCAGAAAGAAAGAACGAAGGAGAAGGATGGATGATAGATAGATGAGGTACAATATTTTTCCAAGCTATACATATTGCCATATTATTATTAAGCTGAGTGCCTCATTCTCCAACACTCAATATTTGTTTGTAGCCATTACTAAAAGAAGAAAATGCTGATGTAATAATAAGGAGGAGGAGTACCTTCAGGTCTTGCCAAGTTTCCGTCTAAATACCTCCAACCATAAAATGCATTCAAGATTTCCCCTAGGAACAGTTTGGGATTTTGCCAGGAAAGGAGAAAAGGGAATAACCAAAACAATAGCTATTCTAGCAATGCCAACAAGTAGTTATCCTTCCAACTGGATCTTGAGATAATAGAAAGTGAAGCTCTATTATAAATTGCATAGATTATTCCCAATCCAGGCAGATCCTGGCACAGCAAATGTCACAGCTGCAAAAAATACCCAACTCCTGTGTTTTCTCTATTTGTCCTTCCATGAGCTTATGGGAAAATATATTGCTGCTATGGTTAAAAAATGAAGTTCATAACACGTCTTCTCATTGGCTTTAATTGAAGGATACCATAAAGCACCCACAATGTGGGATACATGAATGCAATAGCATTCTCAATCGGGGGTAAAACCAGAGCTGAGGCTGACTTATTATCTCGGAACTCAGTTTGCCTATTAGTTTTCTAGAAATCCAATGCACACTTTAAATGCTCAGTCGATACAAATGAAAATTACCTTTCAAAACCTATTTACTAAGATATGCCAAATGCTGCCTCTGCTCCACAGAGAGGGGGATACTATTCCCCTAGTAAGAGAAGAAGCGTGTCATATTTAAGGAGCAATGTATACTTGGTTCATATATTTCGAAACAAACCAGTAGTGAGTTGCCCCCGGTTTGCACCAGTTCTATTGAACCGGTAGTAAAACCGCTGGGAGGCTCCTCCCACTAATCCCGACATCATCAGAATGCTTCTGCGCATGTGCGCGCAGCCCCATTGCAAACCGGTAGTAAAGGTAAGTAGAACCCACTCCTGAAACAAACCTTATAATTCAAATCACTGACTATCACGTTTAAAGCCTTACATGGCACAGATTCAGGCATTGATGGGACTAACTCTCCTTTGGAAAGAAGTGTTAACCCCACAACAGAGGGAAGAATTAAAAAAAGATAATGGAACTGGTAGAGATGGTGAAGCTGACTGCATTAATGAAGAACAAGAATGTGGTTATTTGGAAACCACTCCTGGACTTTTTGCATGATAGAGAAAAAAAAATATGAAACATTGAATTTGGGTTTTGATTATTAGGCAGGTTATTGTTTAGAAATATGTTATTTGGCATATCTAAAATGATATTATGTATTTTACTGTACCCAAAACCCTCAGAAGTCACTGCCATTTTTTCTTTTTTATTTCTTTCTCCCTTCCCTTTATTCCCTTTCCCTTTCTGTCTTTTTTCTATTTGCATTTTATATTAAGGACAAAAAAACTTAATTAAAAAATGTATATAAGGGCAGGGATGGTATTGTGAACCTTTGCTACTGGTTCACAAATGTGAGCACACGCACATACACAGAGGGTCAAAAACAGGATGTGATGATATCTGGGCAGGTGGGCAGAGCCTCTTGCAGCTGCCTCTACCGGTTTGCCCGAACCGGATAGAACTGACTTACCACTGGTAAAAGGTCTACCTCTCCCTGAGGGTATCTGATGCTCCACCAGGTCAAATAAGATGGCCATGCTCCAGATCTTTTTCTTTAAATATTTCCGTCTGCATGAAGCTAGAAAGTGTGTCTTTTCTTTAGCTGCCCCTGTCCTGTGGAACATCCTTTCCCTGAGATGCAGGAACACCATTTAGCCATCCGGAAAGCTGTCAAGGGCTCCTTTCCCCCTAAGCATTAGGATAGGATCACTGGTGGGATTCAAATAATTTAACAACCTGCCCTAATTCTCTGCCAAATTTCTCTGCCCTAATGACCGGCTGGGTGGGTGTGGCCATAGTGGGCGTGGCCAAGGGGTGTGTCAGGCAGCACTTGGCCTCCTGCACCTCCCTGGGAGCAAAAATGGGCTGCAGGGAGATGTGCCATCTCTTGTGCCCTGTTTTGGGCCTAGTAGGCCTTCCTGAAGCTTCCTGGGAGAAAAAATGGGCCACGAGGGGCATACGTCACCCCCCGTGCCCCATTTTGGGCCTTTTAGATCTCCCTGTACTTACCTGGGAGCCAAAATGGGGCATATGGGGACTCCTGGAAGGGGCAGGAGGGGAAGGGCGGGGCCAGCCAGCAATTTAACTACTGGTTCATCTGAACCGGCCAGAACTGGCTGAATCCCACCTCTAGATAGGATGATGTTGGAGCCTGGGAATGGTATTTGCTCAAGGGAATTGAGGGGTCCTTCATACCCTCTGAACTTGTTTGCTTGCAGTTATTTCATTACCCAAACTACATCATGAGTGCTAATAAAGAGTGCTACTAGCTCCTGATTAGCACTGATGAGCCGTTGGTTGTTTTCTTGAAGAAGCAATGAATTTTTTTCAAGAAAACAACCAAGCTCAGAGAGCACCAAGGACTCCTCATTTCAGCCCTGAGCTACAAATATTGTCTTTGATTGAGATTGGGAATTATTGGTTTTCATTGTTATTGCAAACTGTGCTATAACATCCCAGGCCATGAATCGAGGTTAGGCAAAGAAGATCCTAGGCCAGTGATGGCTAACCTTTTCCAGACCAAGTGCCCAAAGTGTGTGTGCCTGAACCTCCAAAATGCAATGTGAGCACAGCCCCTGTGCATGTGCCCCCCTAGACACCCCCACCCCCTGCACATGCATGCATGGCCCCCTAGACACGGCCTCCTTGTGCATGCGCTCACGCCCCTGCATATGTCCCGCCCTTCTCACATATGCAGCAGAGACCCAAAGACCAGCTGGCCAATGGGAGGAGCACACGGGCGCATGCATGACGGATCTGAGCTGGGGTGACAGCTCGCATGCCCACAGAGAGGGTGCTGCATGCCACCTTTGGCATACGTGCCATAGGTTCGCCATCCTGGTCTTAGGCCAAACAAGGAATCTCTATAACCCTTCTTGTCCTGAATGTCTTCTTAACCCAGATAGTATGTGAACTGTCCTGGACATATTTCACTGTCTAAGAAGATAATCTTTATTATATACCTCAAGACAAGGAAGTGAATTTTCTGTGATTTTAGTTCTAGTGGTTCATAACTGTTGGAAAAGTTTTTAGTTTAGGTTGTAGAGGTCAATAAGATCTTGGAATGTCCCAGCAGCTACAATTAAGCCAGATTTCTTTTATCAAGAAAAACTTTGTTTATTTAAAACCAATAAACTATTTACATTTTAAATCACAGAACATTGTTTCTTGGTCTTTATTTATTTCTGAGGTAAATGTGCCTAGAGCAGCTGTAAGTCTGTCAGGTCAGTATCTCTCTCTCCTCTTCTTCTCCTGCTTCTCTTTTTCTCCTGTGCTCTTTTTTTCTCCTGTGTGTGTGACTAAAGGGGGTCATATTTATAGAGAGGCTAAGCCATTCCCCCTTCAGTCCCTTAAACAAAATGGAGAGAAAGTATAAACACAAAACCATCCTTCCAGGATAGACAGTGTAGTTCAGTGGCACTATTTTAGATTATTATCAGACAATAACATCTATTCTTAGTTTGTAAAATACACACAAACCCTGAAGTAGGAAAGTAAGACTTCTAAGAGAAATCTGATCAAACTCTACATATAAGACTTATGATTTCAAAAGTTAGTCAACCTTGCTTTGATGTTGGATTGTCATTTTGGCCTGGGCTGAGATGACAAAATGGCTGCATGTCAGCGCAAAGAAATGAATTGTGACATGAAGGGTGAGCTATAACATTCATATTAATATTTCCTAGAGTAAAGAGGAACATGTGCTGCTACCCTCATGTAGAAAGGTCAGTTTTTGACAGTTTTGACACCTTGAGCAGTATAGCATAAACTGAAAGCTCAGAGAACTCCAACAGCCCAAAGAAACACTGTATAAGCCAAGCTGTCACTGAACTTTTAGCACATGTGATCAAACATAACAGAGCTTTATATTATTGATGGGTGGCTAAACCTGCCTCAGAAAGGACAGCTCAGATATTTTGGATGCAAAAGAAAGTCCATTATAATAGCGTATACCATATATATTCTATGTGTGAGCTTAAACATAACCTGGGATTACCTCTGAATCAGTGGTACTAAGTCCTTCAATCATAGTACATTTGATTGCATTGGTCAACTAATACGACAGAGTGGATGAATTGCTACATACAATTGTATATAGTATTATAATAAGAAATAAAATTAGTTACTTTTTGTCCTGAAAAAAACAAAACAAAACAATAGCATATACCATTTTAATGCTTTTAGGTTATCTGTGTCACTGTTGCAAATGGAAAGAAGATGTAAGCAAGCAAATTCAGCATTACTATTATAACAACCAGTTGAACCAGTTGTGCTAGGTTAGAGATAAGGGAACCAAACAGCTGTTGACTCCAGCTGTGTGGATAAACTGTATTTTTCGGAGTATAAGATGCACCCCCCTCCTCAAAAGAGGCTGAAAATTTGGGTGCATCTTATACTCCAAATGTAGCCCCGCCCACCCACCGGCCCCCACCCTTTGGTCTCTGCACGTCCTCTTCCTTGCTGCAGAGATTGCCACCGACAATGGCTTGTGTTTTTGGGCTCCGCACATCGTGTTTTCAGCCTCCAAATGCTCCATTTGAGAGCCCTTCAAGGCTGCAAGGATCACCAAAGCACATCGGTGCTGATCGCCGTCTGAAAATGTGATGCGTTTGGAGGCTGAAAACGTGATACACGGTGTCCAAAATGGCTACTCAGAACAGCTGCTGCCTTCTCTTACCCCTTCCGTGCTTTGCCTGCTTTAGTCACTGGAACTCCCTCTGACAATCAGCTGTACTTTTGGAGCTGTTATTCAGCCCCAACGAGGCGCTTGCAAGTGAAACAATCTTCCGCGCTTCGCCTGGTTTTCTCATTGCTGCTCCCTCCGACGATCAGCTGTGCTTTAGAAGTTTTATTTCAGCCCCAACCGCACACACTCAAAACCAGTGAACTAATGTGCTGAAGCTGACCGAGCTAAGGACATTAGCCAGATGAATACCTGGTAGGCAGATTTTTTTTTCCTATTTCCTTCCCCAAAAACTAAAGTGCTTCTTATACTCTGGTGTGTCTTATACTCCGAAAAATACGATATCTCTTTCTCCAAGTGCAAACTACTGGATCAGTCAATGTATATTTAATGCAGCACAATGCTTTTATTTCTCACATAGGGACTTCTTTAGATTATTTTTTAAGGCATTTCTTTAAAGCAAACAAATGCCAAATTTGCATGCCATTTCTTTAAATGTACCATATCTTCTTCAGATTTGTTTCCACTTTGCCTTTAGCTGCCCTTAATGATAAAAATGTTAAGGGCAACCTTCACAAACATCCCTATAATATTAATTTTAGTGCAAAATCTATGCGTATCATGATTTCACCAAATAAACACTGCACACAATCTGCATAAGCGGTAAAGAAGAATCCTGTAAGAGTCTTGTATGTAAATTTTTCAGTGCTTAATCACATTTCTATTACCAGCAGTATTTTAAAGGGTGGAAGGCTATTTTTCTCAGTCATTATAATATAAATCCCAAAGCTTGTACATCTTCTAATATAATCCCTTTTCATAAAATCTAGATTTGATATATCTTTCGCACAGCTTGAAATATCCACAAGTATCCACAAACTGAAGCAATTCTTTAAAAAAGATAAGCATACAACTTCTTCAATTATCTCAAATCAAAGTCTTTGTCAAACTTGAAGGAAACAAGATAATCTAAAGTTTCAACTTGGGGTTTGTCTAACTGATGAAAATTTGGGTTTGCAAAAAAGTGAAGTAAACTATTCCATACTTTAGAACCCGGAACAGAAATTCTTGATTTTTTTTTTCACCTTTGCAAGTAAGAGGAAACAAAACCATAATGACAACTAATGACTTTATGTATTTATTGATAAAGGTAAAGATAAAGGTTCCCCTTGCACATATGTGCTAGTTGTTTCTGACTCTAGCTGGCGGTGCTCATCTCCATTTCAAAGTTGAAGAGCCAGCGCTGTCCAAAGACGTCTCTGTGGTCACGTGGCCAGCGTGACTAAACACCAAAGGTGCACGGAACACTATTTCCTTCCCACCAAAGGTGGTCCCTATTTTTCTACTTGCATTTTTTACGTGCTTTCGAACTGCTAGGTTGGCAGAAGCTGGGACAAGTAATGGGAGCTCACCCTGCTATGTGGCACTAGGGATTCAAACCGCTGAACTGCCAACCTTTCTGATCGACAAGCTCAGTGTCTTAGCCACTGAGCCATTGTGTCCCCTTTGTTTATTAATACCCATTTATAAATAAATAAAAATATTTATTTATAAATAAATACCTATTGATTGATTGGTATTTACAAAACTTGGAGATGGAAATTGTTATCATTTATGCTTTCCCAGCTTCAAGTAGCAGGTCTCCCTGGGAAATTTAACTGCCTATTTAAATTCTAAGCAGACTTCTTTTCACTTCTTTGAAATTATCTGCTGCTTGTTTGATCCAAAACCCCTGAAGAATTTTTCACACGTGCAAGTATGAGCACTGCATAATTGATGCAGAATATCCACATAAACAGCTACATTAGATTAGGTTAATTTTTATTTATAGCCAAAGAATATAATGCATGCACGACTAAAAATATGAACCTTAATGTTACACTTATAATATATTAAGTGATAATAACTATAATATTACTGCAGAATAAGGGCAATTTAATCGAATCTCATGGTCAATCTGCAAATAGCTATTGGCCTGTCAGTTAAAAGGAAAAGAATAATTTTCTCTTCTGAACTTCCCTGGAAGTTGATTAATAAGGGCTTATTAAAAACTTCATATCATGTCATAAAAAAGGACAGTGAAGAAGGACATATACAATAGATTCAATTTCCCCACTGGGCAAAGAGAAAGGCAGTCTTCCAAAGGAGTATTACTAAATCTTCCAATAGTGATGACAGCACAAGATCAAATTTAGTTAAAGTAAAGCTTTCCTGTGAGTTATACATAAAATGTTAACAAAGAAAGTATCAGTTGAAAGTCTATGGAGCAAACATGACCTAAACATGGTAGGAATAGAGCTTAAATCTTTCGGCAGATCTACCTATACGTAAAGAAATCTGCTGTTTCAGCTCAGAAGAAGCTCTTTCTCAAAGCCAACTGAAGACAGATATTGGGCGCGTAGGCTGCAAAATGTTAGGTTTGAATTAATACCAGTCATCCATGATGATGTGAAATTGCTTTAGAAGGTTAAGGAGGCCAAGGAGCTCTGAAAGAAAATTAAATCAAAGCCACATTTTCAAGTAGCAAAGCAAGATATATTCTTCTATGGGCATTAATCCAGATTCCAGCCTTACCAAGGAGCTGCGAACACACGGGGGAATTTGTATCTAAGAATTTAGTGTGGACAACAACCAAATTAATGATCATTACAGATCTGGGTGCTAAAAACCCAAATACTGTAGTTCATACCTTTATTCCATGGGTGTCAAACTTGTGGCATCACATTGCCGTGACGTGACGTATTACATTTTCCCCTTTGCGGAGCTGAGGTGGGCATGGCCTGTGCATGATGCATCCGGTCCGTAGGCCACCAGTTTGACACTCCTGCTTTATTCTATCATTCTTTTTATTGCGGCCCATGATAAATACCGTTTGCAAAACTTAGAATAGTATTTGCAGTACTATCCACTGAGCGAGAGACAGATCTTAATGGTTTCTTTTTCTAAGCAGTTGAAGCATGAACAGATACCCATGTATCTAAATGCCTTAGATCAATATTGGTGAACCTTTTTGCCATCGAGTGCCGAAACGGGAGCGTGCGTGTGTGTGCACATCTGCCAGAAACTGGAAGAGCAGCTGCCCGGTACGCATACGCGCACTGGGAATATGATCTTCCAGTTTCTGGCACACGCATGTGCACCAGCCACCTGGTCTTCCGGAACCCGTAAGAGCAATGGGCAACGGCTCTGCATGCCACTTCTGGCACGCATGCCATAGGTTCACCATCACTGCCTTAGATTAATTAATGCAGACACCATCAATTTTCCAAGAAAGGTGGCAGATGTCAAGGTTTATTTATTGTTGTTGCTATCATTATTGATTAGTATTTCCTCTCTATAGTACATAGTGGATCCTGTTTTAAACCTACTTTATTTTTGTTATCTACATACAAAAGGATTTAAGACAGTCTAGAGGCCAGCTTGGGGAAATCTTACGGTGCATAAACAAGTAAGAATAAACAGGTCTAGGTATTTCTGGAACTGATAATGTAAGCACAAAAACCAGACTAACATATAGCAAAAGAATTATTAATGTTCATTGCCCTCACTTTAAAAGATGCTGGAGTTTTGCCTGGATGAACAAACAATTTACAAAATTGTATTTTCCAGTCGTCAGAAACCTGTCAGCTTTTTAAGAAAACGATTGCAGTTTTTAGAAGGTGGTTGGCAGCAATCAAATAAATCAATGGGAAAAAATTGTTTTTACAGTTGAAGATTTCTAAATTAGAGTTTCATAATTATGGTTGAATAGGATAAACTAAGAATATCACATAGATTTCACTTCTGATATCAATGTAGGCAGCATTCAGCTCTCCAAAGAGCCTTTGAATTTGTCCCTTTCAATGAAATAGTGAAATAGTCAAAATAGTTTTCAATAGTGGCAAAGAAAAATTAAACTTTTGGCAATACTTTCCACATCCATCAGAGAATAAAGTATATGAGAAGAAAATCTGGAGGAAAATCTAAAAAGATTCTTTTTTAAAAAAAGCTTTGCAACTTTTACCATCTTCATACCAAATCTGGAACCTTCAGATAAGCTTCCAAATCATACCAAAAGTCCTCAAAGGCACAGAAGGGAAATAAAATAAATAACTGTTCCCAGATCAGAGACTCATAAGTTTACAAATTGATTAAAAAAGATTAAGAGGGAGTACAATTTGCTGTTCCAAGATCACGAGACGTGTTAATACTATTTTATAATGCCTTGATAAGACCACACTTGGAATACTGCATCCAGTTTTGGTCACCACGATATTAAAAATATGTTAAGACTCTAGAAAAAGTGCAGAGAAGAGCAACAAAGATGATTAAGGAATTGGAGAATAAAATGTACGAAGAATGTTTTTCAGGAATTGGGTATGTCTAATTTAATGAAAAGAAGGACTAGAAGTGACATTAGTTTCCATCCTTGATTAGTTTCCATCCATTCTTGTTCTGCCAAAGGGGTTGCTGCAAAGAAGAGGGGAGCATCTTATCCTCCAAAGCACCTGAAGGTAGGACAAGAAGCAATGGATGGAAACTTATCAAGGAAAGAAGCAACCTAGATCTAAGGAGAATTTTCCTGACAATGAGAACAATTAATCAGTAGAACGGCATGTCTTCAGAAGTTGTGGGTGCTTCAACATTGGAGGCTTTTAAGAAGAGATCGGACAGCCATTTATCTGAAATGGTATAGGGCTGTGATGGAGAAACTATGGCACGTGTGCCACAGGTGGCACGTGGAGCCATATCTGTGGGCATGCAACTGTTGCCCTAGTTCAGCTCCAGCACTCATGCGTGCACTGGTCACCTGATTTTTGGGCCTTCTGGGCCTACCAGAAGCCGGGAAACAGGCTGTTTCTGGCCTCCAGAGTGCTTCCGCAGGGGTGAGGAAGGCTGTTTTCGCCCTCCCCAGGCTCCTAAAAAGCCTCTGGAGCCTGCGAAGGGCAAAAAGCAGGCCTACCAGGCCCACTGTGCCATCGCATGCCAAAAGTGGGGGTTGGTGGGAGGTTGTGCATGCATGTGGGGGGGGGGCGGAGCGCAGCATTGAATTATGGGTGTGGGCACACGTGTGTGCACCCCCCCACACACTTCCCCCACTTTTGGCATGCGACAGCAAAAAGATTAGCCATCACTAGGATTTCCTGCTTGAGCAGGGGTTTGGACTAGAAGACCTCCAAGGTTCCTTCCAACTGTTACTCTGTTATTTATCTAATTCATGGAGTGAGACTCCACAGTTTACATGTCCAGTACAAATGTACAACATTTCCAGACTGTACAGTCTCCAAATGTTATAATATTCAACACCAAAATTGCTTCTACTCATTCCAGCTACACAACATAGCTCTATAATCCTGTAATCTTTCTTTTTGATTTATGGAACAAAGAACCCAGCAGTGCAGGAAGTTGCTTTGTGGTGAGCCAGCTTACTGAATGCTATATCTTGGTATTCTAACTGGCAACAGCTTTTCATCATTTCAGAGTTTTCTAAACCAACTGGGAGAAAAAAGGAAATGAATCAAGCACTTCTTGCATACAAAACAGGCTCTGTTGTTCTTCTGAAGCCTTAGCTACCTGATTTGGGGAAAACCTTCATATATTTAATGTTTTAATATGCTATATTTAATAAAAGAATACAAAATAGCAGAGTTGGAAGGGACCTTTAGGTCATCTAGTCCAACCCCCTGCTCAAGCAGGAGACCCTATATCAGTGTTGGGATTCAATTTTTTTTACTACCAGTTCTGTGAGTGTGGCTTGGTGGGTATGGCATGGTTTGGTGGGTGTGGCTTGGTAGGCGTGGCAGGGAAGGGATACTATAAAATCTACATTCCTTCCCCACTCCAGGGGATGGTTACTGCAAAATTCTCAGAAAAGAAGAACCAACTTCTTCCCTGGTCCAACACCTTAAAGCCACAGGACATGGAATTGACTTTAAAAAGACCAGAACTATCGCCAAAACTGAACACTTTAACAACAGAATAATCAGAGAAGCCATCAAGATAGAAAAATGCCCACACAGCATGAATAAACGAGATGATACCTCCCGCCTACCAGCCATTTGGAAACCCGCCCTTATTGACAAACAAGTCCCTAACACGAGGAATGACATCAGACCCACACTCACGAGGACCACACAGGATGTCACCACCACACATCCATGTGGAAAGCAGACTCAAACCCACACCGATGATGAGGCATGACCACGGACCAGAAGCCAGACTGCAGCTGCATCATTAGCCACTTTAAACCCCTCCAATCCATACATGAAGCAGACTGACCCCCACCATGAAGATGTGGTACGACCACGAATGCAAAGCCAAACAACAGCAACGCAGCTCACCAGCTCAAATCCCCCTGCAACTCAGACTAACCCGAGCACAACCAAGCCCCCACCCAAACAGAATACACCCCCAGCCAATCAGAGCACAGCCAACCCACCATCCAGTCAGAGCACAGCCAAGCCCCCACCCAATCAGAACACACCTCCACCCAATCAGAACACAGCCAAGCTCCCAGCCAATCAGTTCAAGCTCCCAGCCAATCAGTTCACACCCCCACTAGCAGTTAAAAGGAAGAAACAGCTGCGATCACACATTGATCCTAGCAGCATGAAGCCGAAAACACCAGCCTGAAGATGACAAATGAAACGTTGCCAAGACACTTCCAATTTTACGTGAGAGAAAACCCAAATAACCAAAGACCTATATGTGTGTGTGTGTGTGTGTGCCTCAGTTATACATTTTCATAAACCCCCAGAAATAATTGCTAGAACAACTTGGCCAACAAGTATTAATTTGTTCACAACAAATGGTAAATATCTGATATACATATATACACACACACACACACACACACACTAGCAACTCTGTCCTTATACACAATAAAAATATAATCTGTGACATTGATATAAGAAGTAGCTGAACACTCTCTAATGGCAAAGTGGAATACATGTTACAATGCTTGGACGTGATTTTAACAGACTGCTCTATTCATTTTGTTTATTAGGATTTCTCAAATAGCTAAGTCTTTTCTATTATTTCTTGCTTAAGAGCTATCTGTCATAATTAGAATCTGGAAGCACATCTGCTAAGTGGATAAGACATCTTTAGCTCATCTTTAGCTGAGTGTTAATGGGCTTAAACCAAAGCCATCATTTCAATATTTCTTCCATCTTTTGTATTTGCAATTGCTAACGCACAGACTATCTTTTTCATTTTAAATTATGTTTAATTTATGATTGTACTCATTTGCCATAGAGGTTGTACATTTTCATTATCAAAGCAAGTAAAAGAGTAATATATTAATGGCAATTCTATTTAAATGTGTGCGGCTTTTTAAAAAGCACGTATAGTATATAAAAGTCACTAATTAAATGGAAGAGACTATTAAGCACTTGATAATTCTGTGTTGTCACAGACCACTGATCTCAAAATCAGTTACCATCATAATTAAATGTAAGAATTCTTGCAACATCTCAAAAGCTGAAATAACACAAAAATTATTTCTACATCTCTCCCTACTTACTGATCTGTAAATATAACATTTTCTCAATTACAAGATTACAACAACAAGATGCTTTTCTTGTAGATTAATGAAAATTGTTTCACTTATTTAGCCATACAAAGATATCCAATATTGTTGATGTTGTCTCACGAAACTTAAGTAATACACACAATAAAATAAAGTTACATGCTGAAGTAAAATACATATTGAAGTGCAATGAGTTACATTCTTATTTTCAGATTGTTCTTACACAATTCCAGTCTGATCTGCATATGGATTTGATGGCTGAGACATAATGTCAGAAATTTTTCAAACAACTATACTTGGCAAGTGAGGAAGAGTGAAATAAAAATCATGATCTGTAAAATATAGATATAATAAAGATTTAGGAGGAGGAGGAGCCATGGTGGCACAGTGGTTAGAATGCAGTATTGTAGGCTAACTCTGCCCACACCCTGGAGTTCGATCCTGACCAGCTCAAGGTTGACTCCACCTTCCATCTTTCCAAGGTCAGTAAAATGAGGAACCAGATTGTTTGGGGCAATATGCTGACTCTGTAAACCACTTAGAGAGGGCTTTAAAGCACAATGAAGCAGTATATAAGTCTAAGTGCTATTTCTGTTGGTATTGCTAAAGATTTAAGTTAGAATCTAATGACCATGTGCTATAGGAGTATCCAACCATACTTTTCAGATGTTAGATATCATAGCCTAGAAAAGGAGAGAATACATGCTTGTCCTACATCCGTGATGACGAACCTATGGCACGTGTACCACAGGTGGCATGCGGAGCCATATCTGCGGGCACGTGAACCGTTGCCCTAGCTCAGCTCCAGCTTGCATGCGTGTGCCGGGCAGCTGATTTTCAGCTGGACCCACCCATGCTGCCCCTCCCTTCCCAGGAATCTCCATGTGGCCTGTTTTGGATGCCAGGTAAGTAAGTACAGGGCTCCCATGGAACCTCTGGGAAGGGAGGGGCGGCATGGGCAGGGCCAGTCAAAAGCCTCTGGAGCCTGGGGAGGGTGAACAATGGGCCTACCGGGCCTACCGTAATTGGGAAATGGGCCATTTCCGGCCTCCGGAGGCTTCAGGTGCTGCTAGGCCCAAAATGGGGCACAGGGGGGTTGTGCGTGAATGCATGGGGGGGGGGGCACGGCACAGGGGGCATTGAATTATGGGTTTGGGCACACACATGCACGACCCCCCCCCACGCTCCCCACTCTTTTGGCACTCGACGGCAAAAAGGTTAACCATCACTGTTCTACATCCATATCAGCCTCTGAGTCTGTTCAATCCATTACAAAGGAAACCCCAAATTTCCTCTAAAGACTCCGTGACAGACTTAAATGGGATAGGATATTGAAGTTGAGAATCCCCAAGGCCCTAATTCATCTCAAGGCTTCTATCAACTTCTATCATGCTGTGCCACATAAAGGAATCGTGCCACCATATTTCTTAGGTTGTAATGACATTCTGAGGGAGGGAGGGAGGGAGGGAGGGAGGGAGGGAGGAAGGAAGGAAGGAAGGAAGGAAGGAGGGAAGGGAAGCTAATATGTAACATCTGAAGGCCACAGTATGCCTCCACACTCTGAAGAATTTTTGAGAATGAATAGTTTTCAAATTCTAAAACAAATAACCCTTGATAGTGCATGCATATGCACTATAGTAGATGTTCACATATGCATATGCATATGCGAACATCTACTATATTTATATTTACAATCAGATACCTTCAAAAGATACAAGTTATATTTATTATCTGTTTCAGAGTTGTTGGTGTTATTTTTTTCTCAGTTAGAAGAGGGAAAATTTGTACTGAGGTAGGACCCAATATTCATAAATTCTCTTTGTCTTCATCATGAATTTAATTTCATAAGGATTACGGATACTTAGTTTGATTGAAAATGTGGATCCTTGTTGATGTCTTGCTACAAGAAGTAGTCTGAGAAAGGTGCAATTTTCCCTTGGGGTTCACTTCTCTTATAGCTGTGCTGAGAACTTTACTGTAGTTTTCATAATCTAGTGGTTTACATCTGTTAGCTCATTTTATTAAAGCTGTTTGGAAAACAAAAGAATTGACCAATTTCTGAGGTTAGGATTCAGTTCTTCTATCCCTCATTTTTTTTCAGTCCTAAGAAAGACATTATTTATTATATTTACTCAGACGTAAGCCATGAGGATTGATGAACCTGTCAGTTCCTAAGCCACACCATCTTTATATATATTATTTTTATCCATCCCTTTTATTCCCATCTTTAGCTGAGAATGTTAAAGAACATCGCTCCAAAATATTAATGTTCTGATCCACAGTATGGAGCTATTCCCAAATAGTTTTAAATGGAATTTCCATAGTTCAATGTATTCAACCACCTTCTATTCCACAATCAAGAATTATTGCTTCTTACTAATACTTAACATACCTATTGTTGTAACATTTCTCTTCTTAACTTATTTAACGTTATAATACATTGCTTTCATATTTATTCTCTAACCATTGATAAAATAACTCCCATATATTATAGTAATCAGATTCTTCCTTTCCTTTAATTGCAAGTGTTAATCTATTGATTTCTGCACGTTCTAATATTTTCTTAATCACATTTTCATCTGTAGGGATGAAATATAAGAATAGATGTAAATAATGAATATGGTGGTAAGTTTGTTACGACACAAAAAAATTGTATTCAGACGACACACTGTTTAATGAAAGATGAAATGTTTGTATTAAAAGAAAATAAAACTTTTAAAAAAAGAATTATTGTTTCTTACATGTTACATTATGTTAGTGGTCCCCATAATCTAATATGCTAGCTTCCACTGGATTCATATGACATGTAAGTTCTTGGTTAAGCTGAGAAATTGTGTAGCCTAAAAAGCAGCATGCAGTGGCATCTTCCAGTCCTACTCTCTGCTTCTGTTCTAAATCAGCAGAAGAACTAATTGCTATTTTCACTTGTGAAAGTCATGCATGTAAAGCAGCTTTCTCTAACCAGATAGTCTAACCCAGGGGTCAGCAACCTGCGGCTCCAGAGCCCCATGTGGCTCTTTCACCCCTCTGCTGCAGCTCCCTGTCACTCAAAATATGTGTCACAACCGCCAATCTGCGACACCCGCCAGCACACGATTTATTGAGCTTTTCAACCTCCGGTAGGCCAACCATGGATAAATCCAAGAAAAGAAAAGTTTCAGAAGAAAACAGAACATTTAATTCAACTACATATGCTAGTTTTGTGGCCGCTCACGGAAATAGCCAGGCACGGAAAGGATTTTTGTGCCTCCCGGTGTTTTTTTTTCTGTGGGAAACGGGTCCAAAAGACTCTTTGTATGTTTAAGGTTGCAGAGCCCTGGCCTAACCTAAGAATTTTATGATTTCGGAAACAATCCTTCCAAAATTGGCAGATGTTCCTACAAATGGACTTCCACGAGGTTATTTTCTCCTATATTTAAGGATAATAAGACACTCACAATACACACAATTACTTGGATCTTTCAATTGCCAGATATCCATTTATATATTTTAAAGCAGTGGTCCCCAACCTTTTGGGTCTGTGGACCAGCAACATCAGTGATGGTGGTGGCTGGGGGAGAGAATGACATGCACGCAACCTAATCCCACACATGTACAAATAAAGCTTCACACATTTGCCCAGCCCGGTTCCCAACAGGCCATGGACTGGTACTGGTTCACAGCCCAGAGGTTGAGGATCCCTGTTTTAAAGAACCTTATAGTGAAGTCCAATACTTCCCTTTTTCTAAGAGGAAGGACCTATATGAGGAAGAATTGTCTCTTCCTACTGATAAATTTGGTATTTGCCGGGAGAAATATCAACAACCTCAGATATGCAGATGATACCACTCTAATGGCAGAAAGTGAAGAGGAACTAAAGAGCCTCTTGATGTGGGTGAAGAAGGACAGTGCAAAAGTTAGCTTAAAACTCAACATTAAGAAAACTAGATCATGGCAACCGGTCCTCTCAATTCTAGGCAAATAGATGAGGAAGAAAGGGAGGTAGTGACAGATTTTATTTTCCTGGGCTCCAAGATCATCACAGATGGGGACTGCAGCCAAAAAATTAAAAGATGCTTGCTCCTGGGGAGGAAAGCTATGGCAAATCTAGACAGCATATTAAAAAGCAGAGACATCACCCTGCCAACAAAAGTGCATATAGTCAAGGCTATGGTTTTCCCAGTTGCAATGTATGGCTGTGAAAGTTGAACCATAAGAAAGGCTGAGCACCAAAGAATTGAGACCTTTGTGCTGGAGAAGACTTCTGCGAGTCCCTTGGACTGCAAGGCGATCCAACCGGTCAGTCCTAGAGGAGATCAACCCTGACTGCTCTTTAGAAGGCCAGATCCTGAAGATGAAACTCAAATACTTTGGCCACCTAATGAGAAGGAAGGACTCACTGGAGAAGAACCTAATGCTGGGAAAGACTGGGGGTAAAGGAAGAATGGGATGACAGAGAATGAGGTGGCTGGATGGAGTCACTGAAGCAGTAGGTATGAGTTTAAATGGACTCCAGAGGATGATAGAGGACAGGAAGGCCTGGAGGAACGTTGTCCATGGGGTTGTGATGGGTCAGACACGACTTCACAACTAACAACAACAACACTGATAAATTTAATTGGAGAAGCATCCTCTTTTCCCTCCTTATTATTTTTACTCACTAATTTAATGTCATCCAAACAATGCCTGGAATATCTGATGATGTGATGCAACCATATTTGATGAAGGATAACATATTATA
Source organism: Ptyas mucosa (assembly GCA_012654045.1). Lineage (NCBI taxonomy): Eukaryota > Metazoa > Chordata > Lepidosauria > Squamata > Colubridae > Ptyas > Ptyas mucosa. Next base: position 3,264,075 of record WNWU01000031.1, read on the forward strand.
GCAGATAATTAATAGGTGTGACTTTAACTAAGAGCTATAATTAGCTTTTGGAGTTATATTACCCAATTCTAAATATAACATGTGCGATGATAGAAAAAAAGATCTATATAGTATATATGCACACAATAATTTACCATTGCATTCTGGTTCTACCTTTCTTTTCCTTTTTTTGGCTAGATTAATCTATGTATCTCCTATGTCAATGCTGTTTTAAGTATTGTTTTAAGTATTGCATAAGTGCACCAGCATGCCTACCGTCCCTGTCCTAATATTCCTTTTTACTTACTCTTTTCATGTATTCAAATTATGTTTATACTTTTACCTGTTATCTTATATATGCTTGACAAATAAACTTATGATTATGATTATGATTACAATGAACACGGTTCAAAATATTTTAGTTACATATTTTTCTAATAAATTTGTAATTAAACATAAAAGCTGGGAAAGGCAGTCCTTAATTCTATTAATTTAGGCTATGAAATAAAATAAGCTTTAATCGTTTACAGTTTTCCATTGCGCTCTGGCAAACTTTGCCGAAAACATAGTTAAAAATATTGCTGCCATCATTTCTCTAAAGTACATAGCTCTCAAGTAATCTGAAGTGATATGGAAAAACACCAGCTGAAATAGAGTTGTTGCTAATGTTTCTGATGTTTGATAGCCACGGTGAATACTGTTGACAGAGAAAACCGTGCAAGGACAAACAATAGTGGTCAAAGGTTTTTCTCTCTCAGTGGTAACATCTCAGTCTATCACCATTGACCAGCAACTGTGACTTCCATTGTGCCATTGATCTTTGCACAAAACTTCTGATGTTTCTACGGCCTCTTGTTATTTCTAGGCATTTGATCCAATCATGCGGCAGTGTTCCAAGGGCATTCTTAAACCAAAGGTTGTAGATTTCAATTATTTTTCTTTGCTTACTTTTCTTTCCCTGGATCAGATATCTATGTCTCTTTTTATTATTTATGTATTTAATTTATTTAAATATTATGCATTTACAATTTTTATGCAAACCTAGCAGCAAAAGATAATTAACAGGACCATGAAGTCCAGTACTTAGATACTTAGATAAGTATCCTAGATACTTATAGGAAAATGTATGAAGATAACAACCAACATCATCATCATCATCATTATTTCTTCTCTACCTGACCAGAAAGGAAACTGCCCAAAGAGCAGCTCTTGATTGACAAGATGATTTTGGAAAGCTGCAAAAGAAAGAACTGAATGTAGCTTAGATTGATTACAAGAAGCCATTTTAACTTCCTGACACACGATTGGATAATTTATGGAAGCTGATGTTCTCAAAGAAACAGTTATGGCCAGCTGCTATTGATACATTGTCCCTTCCATTCCCCTCATACCCTAATTCTTCTTTTTTAAAAAAAAAATCTGGCAGGCACAAAGCAGAAACCTGAGTGAATTATTTGAATGCAGAAATGTACCCTGGGGCAAAATACTCCATTTTCTAGTCTACAGAAACCTTGGCATAACCAGGGATGGGTAACAATTCTGGTGTTGTTTTTTTTTTTTAATTTTAAAGAAAGGACAAAGCTATATTTGAAAGTTTCTCGAGATGTGAGACAGAGAGAAATTGAGATATAGATTCATCCTTCCAAATGAATGGCTTTGAGTATGTAATTCTTAAAGGTCTATGGCTGAATCCCTGAATATCCAGCTATTTTTTTTTGTAGGGCTTAGTTAAGACCGCCAAGGCTTTTCTGCTTCTATGACAGACATCATACATATTAATAGGAAAAGGCAAGCAAGCAAACAGGGACAAGTGATTGCGGTCTAACACTGAAAAAGCTTGAACAACTGAATTTGGCTGAAGTAGATGAGAATTGTCTTTGGTTTATTTCTGATCACACCTTACTAAAATTTAGCATTTTTAAACAGACATCATTGGCGACTCCTCAAAAGGCACCTAAACTTTGCAAATCCAAACAAATTGGTAAATGAGAATTAATCCTCCCAATTTTGTAACAAATATCAAATTGAGATTGTGAAGACCGCACAACGGCTTCCGGAAATTTATTCAATCAATCAATAAAATAAATACATAAGCAAACCAGGAAACAATACTGTTCTCTGATATGTAGGATAGAAAGAATTTGAGATTTAGAGAAATAAGATCAATTAGCAGAAACCCCAGTATCAACTAATTGCAGTTGATACAATTAACTATCAAAACTATGTAATAAAATAACATAAACATGCCATGATTTATCAGTGATTTTTCATCATTTAATGGTGCTTAGTGAAGTTAATCCTCTTGTTTCTACAACCAAATATTTGGTAGCTGTAACTACAGTATGTGCAGAAATACGTTTCAATTTTAAACCTCTGCCCCCTTATCACATATATATCTGGTCAGTCAGTTCTACTGTTTGAATTATTTAACGTATATTGTTGAGTTTTATACAGCTTTTTTAAAAAGAAGCTTTCTTTAATGAATGACATTTGTTTTTTGTCTTTTAATAACCTCATAATCCCTTACCGGCAGCTGGTTCAGACCAGTTCGATGCTAATTTTACATCTGGTTCACCGAACTGATAGTTGCAAGGACTGGCTGGCCTCGCCCAGCCTTCCCTGCCCCTCCCAGGAGTTTCCACGGGGCCCATTTTGGATGCCAGGTAAGTGCAGTGCCCACCTGGAGGCTCTCAGAGAATGAAAGACAGGCCTCCCGGAAGTTCCAGAAGTCCAGAAATGAGCCTGTTTGCAGCCTCTGGCTGGCCTCCGGAGCCAGGGGAAGCTGTTTTCATCCTCCCAGGCTCAAAGAAAACCTCTGGAGCTTAGGGAGGGTGAAAATGCACCCCCCCTCACCATGGTGCAGGAGGCTGAGTAGGCCACACCCACCAAGTTGCTAAAATTTTTGAATCCCACCCCTGCTTACAGGGATGGAGTCTGGGCAACTGAATGGAGCTGAGTGTTTACTGGCCGGATGCCCTTCCTGTCACCAGTGCAGAGTTCACAGCAGATAATTACTCATTGTGCCCAGAGAGAGAAATATCTGCCACTACCGAGGATCAAACTCACAGCCTCCTGATAGTGAGGCAAGAGCTCCACCTCTAGGCCACTGCACCACTCTCTTTAATGAATGACGTTGTTAGCAGAAAAATGCCTTAGAAAAATGCATTCAATCAACATCCACCTGTGTCCTCTTTCTGCAAAGTACAGGAGAAGGTAACAAAAAGCAAAAGACAACTAACTCCATAAATGTATTTATCTAATAGATCTAATTATTGTAACTCCATTAATTTCCCACCAGCATAGGTTTTTTTTTCCTTTTCTAGTTGGCCATCTATATTGTTCTGCACACACTGTATATTCTTTTGTTGGAAAAAAGATTTTGGGAATTAGTGTTCGGATTCAGTGTGAGCGTTTTAATCATTATCATTGTGCCATGTAGAATCAGCTGACTTCAGCTGACTGCTAGTTCAGCAGATCAGCAGATCAAATCTCACCGGCTCAAGGTTGACTCAGCCTTCCATCCTTCCGAGGTGGGTAAAATGAGGACCCAGATTGTTGGGGGCAATATGCTATTTAGTATACTGTCGATTGTTGTAAGCTGCCCAGAGTCCTCGGAGAGTGGGCGGCATAGAAATATGATTAATAAAATAAATAGATAAATAAAACAGTGGGAAACAGCTCTTTCTTCCTATCCATAACAAATCATATGGAGAGAGAGAAAAAAGTTAAAGAGAGACCATTTTTTTTAAAAAAAAATTGTGTATCTCCTTTCACAAAGCTTCAGAAAGGAAGGAAATTGTGTCTAACTGAAAACACAAGGTAATCAACAGCAGGACAAAAGGTGGGGGAATATGATCCTGTGGTGTGGTTTATTTATTTATATCCCACCAATACTATTTTTACAAATAGCTCAACACATCTAACACACCTTCCTCCTCTTATTTTCCCCACAACAATAATCCTAGGAGGTGAATTGGGATGACAGAAAGTGACTGACCCAAAGCCACTCAAGATGGCCTTCATTGCTAAGGTGGGATTAGAACTCACAGTCTAACTCACAGCTTTCTAGCCTGGTGCCTTAACCACTAGACCGGACTGAGTACTGATACAGAGAATCCAAAAGGCGTATACAGAAGGGTAATTAAATTAAAAAGCATGAACTCATGAAGAGCATGAGGCAGAAAACAGAAGTGTCTGCAGATGGAATCCTCTCCAAATTCTATCCTAGAATTTATCATTATTATTTATTTGTCAAACATGTATAAGATAACAGATATAAGTATAAACATGGTTATAAATACAGGAAATGGATATGGATAAATGGGGACAGTTGGACAGGGACGGAAGGCAAGTTGGTGCGCTTATGCACGCCCCTTACAGACCTCTTAGGAATGGGGTGAGGTCAACAGTAGACAGTCTAAGGTTAAAGTTTTGGGGGTTTGGGGAAGAAACCACAGAGTCAGGTAGTGCATTCCAGCATTGCCCACTCTGTTGCTGAAGTTGCATTTTCTGCAATTGAGTTTGGAGCAGTTTACCTTAAGTTTGTATCTATTGTGTGCTCTTCTGTTATTGCGGTTGAAGCTGAAGTAGTCATTGACAGGTAGGAAGTTGTAGCAGATAATTTTGTGTACTATGCTTAGGTCAGACGGAAGGTGGCGTAGTTCCAAATTCTCTAATCCCAAAACTTCAAGTCTGGTGGCATAAGGTATTCCGTTGTGAGCAGAGGAGTGGAGGACTCTTCTTGTGAAATACCTCTGGACTCGCTCAATTGTATTAATGTGCGATATACTGTGCGGGTTTCAGGCAGATGAGTTGTATTCGAGAATTTCTAGACAAGGGAAGATTCATAGATCCAGTATTCCAATATTGTCCTCTCTTACAAAGAAGGCTCCTCTATGGTAAGTATTATCATGTGCTTTGTGTTTGTGTTTTCCTTGAACACCTTAGATGCTACACCTATTTTGACTGTGCTTCCAAGATTCATGGTCCCATCTTCAGCAGACATAAATCTGATGCAGAAATCTAACCAACTGTCTATGTGCTTACTATGTGCATGATAAGAATGGGACTGGTTCTAATGTATGTAGTAATGATCATGACCCATCGAAGACAGTAAAGCTCATTAAAAGCAGTTTGCAGGTGATGCCAAGGACTCCAGCAAACTTGTCAGTAGTATTCAGGATGAAACATGCAGCATAAAGGCTGTCTCCCAGTACCTATTGATTTATTTGTCTGTGTCACTGAGGACTTCTTATCCTGCCTGTCAGTGAATAGTTATTATGCTGCAACCCATTGGCAAAGGGAGATATGAGTTATAGCTAATCGGTACTTGTCTTTCTGTATCCTAAATGGAAAATAGATTTAAGGAGCCAGAAACAATCAACAGAATAAACTTGGGGGAAGAAAGTGAAATTGAGAAATCTGCTGGAGAGATTTGGAGGGCAGCATCTAAATCATACTGTCATACCAAGACCTCAAAAAAACAAAATAATCTATGAACGGAGGACATTTTACTTCATTATAAAAGGGGAGTCATCACGAGGATGTAAATTAATAAACGAACCCACACTGAGTTATCAGTCCTGTTGTCAGACATATGTATTAGATACCGCTAATGAATTGCAAATAAAGGCACTCTCCTTTATTGCATTAGGAAAAATAAGACTAATCGCTTATTTTCATAGAGATGTTTTCCTGTTTTCCATTGATCTTCCCTAAAGTAGATATCGCGCATTGTCTTATCAGCACAATTTTTTACAATTCCTGATTGAATCCCATGCATTGCTATGCCATAATTTTTTTTCCCCCAGGCATCACTTTAATTGCACTTCATTCTTCTTTCAAAAGGCATAGTGGCAGTATTGACTTCGGGCTTAAGTGAATTATGCTCATGCCCTCGGCAAAAAGCGTTGACCTAAGCAGTTGTAGATCTGAATCATTCTGGTGTAATTGACTTGATTGCTCAAGAGGTATCTCATCAAGGTGCCTCTTGCGTCTCATGGGCATGTAATTATGGATATTCACGAGAGCCTGACAGAGAATAGAAGCTGATAAGTCTTGACAAATATGTGCTGCTGGTAGACTTAACGCTATATATTGATAATTTGTCATTGATCCATGTTTAGTCGCCTAAAACTGTTGTCATCATATTTTCCCTAAAAGTTGACCAAATCTTAACCATTTCAGACATACTTGATCTATCAGTCTGTTCATTTTAATTACCCGCTGAATGAGTTCCCACTGAAAGTGAATGGAAACACACTTTGGAGCCAAGGAAAGACAGATGAAATATTGTTCTGCAATGTTACAGCAGCAATCATATTAGCAGCTATCTAACATTTTTAATATTGTAAAACCATAGCATCCGTGTCCTGAGCATTTTGGATATTTTCTCACCTTCTGCTATTAGTGTCACTTAAATGTGACACTAATAGTGTCACTAAATAGTGTCACACACTATTAGTGTCACTCTTAGGTTCTTGCAGGTTCATGCTTAGTCTAGTTGTCTCTAAGCAAGAAAAAAAAAATCTATTTGCACACCTAAAGCAGATGGGCCCTGGAATACAGAGAGTAGATTACACTCTAGGATCTGTGCTCATAAAGCAGCAGCCTTGGGAAAAGGTCACATTGAAATGAATAAAGTTATTTCAAGTTACCCTCTAATCCTTTCAAGTATGTTTGTCTTTTTGACAACTGGACATCCTTCCAAAAAGAACACTAAGCTGAAGTCATCTGCATTGTGCATGTGCACTGAATAGATTTGAGGTTAACAGGCACACTGAAAATGGAGAAATAATGCTGAGGATAGGTGATACGCAGCTTCTAGGTTTCTTATTTGTTATTCGTTTTTTTTTAACACCAAACATGTCAATGGAAGGCAAAAATCACAAAACTACATCTCACTTATTTTTGGTCATGTCATGCAGGTGAATTCACTGGAGAAAGCAATTATGCTCGGAAGAGATTAGCGGTAAAAAGGAAAGCAGGCCATTAAAGAACAAAATAGCTGGATACGTCAAAGCTGACACCATCGATAGCATAGAACAACTCAAAGAAGTAGTGTAAAGTTGGAAGATGTGGAGAGACCTGGCCCATAGAATCAACAGGAGTCGGACAACAATGAATGTATAACATTATTATCATCACTAGTTTTTTTTTAAAGAGGACCTGATAAAAAAAGTAATATGGCAGGCACTTGGCCTATTCCAGTGGTGGGATTCAATTTTTTTTACTGTAGGCGTGGCTTGGTGGGCATGGCATGGGTGGGTGGGCATGAGAGGGGAAGGATACTGTAAAATCTCCATTCCTACCCCACGCTAGGGAAAGGATACTGTAAACTCTCCATTCCCTCCTCACCCCACTAACCTGCTTTCCAGCTCCATGTGCAGGGCAACAAAAGAAGATCCAGCCAATCAGCTGGGACTCAGGAGGCAGCGAATAGATGGGGGCGGGGCCAGTCAGAGATGATATTTGCCGGTTCTCTGAACTATTCAAAATTTCTGTTCCTGGTTCTCCAGAACTGGTTAGAACCTGCTGAATACCACCTCTGGCGTTTTCTCTTCCTCCCTCCAATTTGGATATTGGGCTGATGGTGTAGAAAGTTTGAACCATTCAAAGCCTCTATCCTTCCAGCAAGGTTGTTGCCCAATTCCTCCATGCATTTTTCAGTATGGAAAATTGGCCTTTGTTGGTGAGGGTGAAGGTTTATCTAGCCTCTAATATGAATTCTTTCTGTTGGCATCGTAGGTCCTTTGGATTCCTCTATCTCAGAAAAAAATATATTTCAGATTACTACGCAAATCATCCAAATCCACTAGAAAGCATCACACTGTTTATTTAAATGTACCCTATCAATTCAATTGTGTGGCAATATTGAGATAAAAGCTGAGAACAGCATGGGATTCTTGCTCTAAATTCATTCTGCATCTGATACAAATTTGCAAGAATTAAACTTTTGATCGATGACTTGCAGTTTCCAGGTTCTTCACTCAGCGGGCTGTGAGGGAAGTCAGAGATGTCACATTATCAATTCAAATGCCTTGTCAGCATGGCAATAAGCTCAAATTACTACATCTTGAGAGGGTATTTCTTATTTTGGGGAGGGACTTTAGAGATGCAATGAAGTTGTTTCACATGTTTTTTGGTTCAAGAGAAGAAAGGCAAATGCTTGGCTTGAATAAAATAATTGTGAGGTATTTGCTGCCCTATGGAAGATTCTAATTCTGGGAAAGGTGGAAAGAAGAGAAAGGAACAACTAATAACAGGGTGGATTAATTCAATTTATTTTATTTTATATTATAGCGAATTATGGTTGAATTCAACCCTGAAAGGCCAGGTTCAGAAAAGACCATCATGAGAAAATCTATTTATCTAGTCACTAAGAATCAACAATGCCATTATAATATATAATGAATCAATGAATGAATCAACATATTAATTAAAACAGAAGAGTACAACAAAATCCATTGTTTTATAACTGGGATGTCAAACTCAGTTTCATTGAGGGCTGCATCAGAGTTGTGTTTGACCTCAGGGGGCAGGATGTGTGGCCAGGGTGGACATGGCCAGATCGATGTCACTCATGTCAGGGGCACCTCTGGTGGTGAAGTGCTAAGGCAGGACTTCCCTCAAACCCCCATCACTCTCATTATAATCTTTCTTCCTTCTGTCAACCCTTCCTTCCTTCCTTCCTTCCTTCCTTCCTTCCTTCCTTCCTTCCTTCCTTCCTTCCTTCCTTCCTCTTCTTCTTTGAAAAGGACGGCCTCCTGCAGCCCACTGCCAGCGAAAGCAGAACTCGGTGAGTCCCCTTGAGCTCCATTTTCACTGGCAGAGGGCTGCAGGAGGCCATTGTGGCTGAAAATGGCGCCCTGGGTGTGTGTGTGTGCCCCCCCCCCCCAGCTCCATTTACACTGGCAGAGGCACCCCGGGCCGGTCCTTTGCTGTTTCCAGGGCAGTCCTGTGGGCCAGATCTAAGCTGGATCCGGCCTGTGAGCCTTGTGTTTGACACCCCTGTTTTATAGGAATACATACATACACACAATACTCCATCAGGATTGTTAGATTTATCCAAATTATAAAGGGATCAGTTGTAATTGAATGTGCTTGCTAAATTATTAGCAAGAAAGTTCATTGTCTGCATCCTAGTACCAAGGTCTTGATGTAAAAATCTATTTTCTCATAAATAGAAAATATTTATGAAAAAAATTGTTTTTATAAAAAAAATTGTTATATATATATATTTTTATAAAAAATTGTTCTCCACAAGGACAAGCAGGATCAAAAAGATTCTGGACTCATCTTTTCATTTAAATTTTATTTAAAGCCACTAAAATTTTTATTTAAAGGCATAAGGTTTTACAAAGTATAGCTCACTTTGTCAGCTTCATGGAATGGCTGAACTGATGTAAGATTTAAATTGGGATGAGGTGGGTTTGATGGGGGAGGGGGGATGCTATTATTCAAATACAAGTTACCAGTGAGGCAGATGGACTGAGGAGGTATCTCATCAATTAGCAATTCCAATTCTATTAAAACCCATAAGTCTTGTTGAGATAAGCCTAAAAACCTTTTGACTTGTGTCAGTTTGGCAGTTTCTTGCTCTGTAATGCTGGTGTACAGTAAATTCTTTCTTCAAAATCATCAGCCTTGGGATTTGTCATCCAGGAAAATAAAAATAATGTGGGGATGATTTCTTTGTCCTTCTTTTCGGTCCTAATGTCTTTAACTCTTTTGTCTGGTTTGGTTACCCAATATTGCTTGAACTCCTCACTCTAGCAGATCGAATGAATGTAGCTCAAAATGTATTCTCTGTTTTTGGTTCACATTCACATTCCCTTGATGGAACATAATTTGTTTTCATTTTTCGTCCAAAGGGGCAAAATGAACAATTAGTTAAACTCTTGCGAGCAGATCTAGGAGTTTAGAACTTCATTAATTAGGGAGAAGCTGAGGGATGTTTATGTTTCTCTTTCATCATTTGCATCTGTCTTTTGCCTCTCTAGCTTTTCACACTTTAACTGAGTTCAGGGGAAAAGTTCAGGGGAAGGTCAGTTAAATCCTAGGAAAACATCATACACTTCTTGGAGCTTTTTCAGATCAGAGCATTTGATTAGACCAGGAGTCAGCAACCCGCAGCTCTGAAGCCGCATGTGGCTCTTTCATCCCTTTGCTGCCACTCCCTATTGCTGGTCGGCTCCACAATTGATAGGGCTTTTGGTTAGGACAGGTAAAGGAAAAAGGACGCCAAGCTAGGAGGAGACTCTATAGTGGGGTAAACAGACTTCCAGTCAGCAGAGGGAAAAGGATGCCATGCTAGGAGGAGTCTATGATGGGGAAACCAGACACCCAGTTGACTCCAAAATTGAATGGAGGCTTCCCGTTAGGACCTTTGTGGCTCTTTGAGTGTTAAAGGTTGCTGACCCCTGGGCTAGACCAATGGAGAGGTGGCTTATATGGAAAACAAACAGACAAAAGTACTCTGCACTAAAATAATGAAATACAAGGTACTTCTCTACGTACTATCACAATTCAGCTTGAAGTTTCAATTGCTAAGCAAGACCGTTGTTAAGTGAGTTTTGCCTTTCTTGCCACAGTTGTTAAGTGAATCACTGCAGCTAAGTTAGTAATATGGCTGTTAAGTGAATCTGTTTTCCCCATTGACTTTGCTTGTCAGAAGGTCACAAAAACTGATCACATGATCCCAGGACATTGCAACCATCAGAAATATGAGCCAGTTATCCAAAATTCAAAATGTTGAATGTCCAAAAGTGCAAAATTCTCTCCCCCCCCAAAAAAAGAAAGAAAAGAAAAATACAGTTCCTATATTCGTAGATATGAATATAATTGTCTGGTTCTTCATGATGCAATTAGGGTTTTATTCCTCATTGTTTCAATGTGACATTGTTAGCTCTATCCAAATAGTAATAAAGTGGGATAACAAAATTGTTACTTACATGCAAATTGAAGTGATGCTTCCCTGCTCAAAATGCTACCATAGATATTGGTGGTAAAACACTGGTACTGTCCAGCATCTTTTAATTCACTGGGATTGTTGATAATAAGGCTTCCTTCAATTACACTGTAGCGGTAATCACTTTCTATGTCTAACTCGGTTCCATTCTGGAGCCACCTTGGAAGGAAAGAAAAATAAATAGTTTAATAAGTTAACAGACGGCTGTTACCTATAAGCTGGGTTGACAAAATCAGAAATGAAGTGGTGATAAGCCATCTGGGAAAGCCAAGGGAAATCATCAAAGCCATTAAAAAGCAAAAGTTAGAATATTTTGGACATGTGATGTGACACCCAGAAAAATACGGCATTCTTCACTTAATCCTCCAGGGAAAGATGGAAGGCAAATGAGGTCCAGGCAGAAGAAGGACATCATGGCTTCAAAACCTAAGGGACTGGTTTGGACAAAACTCAGCAGCACTTTTTCATGCGGCTGTTGACAAAAACAGGATTGCCAACATGAGCCGATGACGGATATGGCACAAGAAGAAGAATAAATTTCAAGAAAATATGGACAGCTGAAATAATTTGATGCAGTTAACGGGTTCACTTTTATCTGGCTTTCAGTTGATAAATTTGCATAACATTCCTATAAAAATATTCAGATGCATGGGTATTTTCTAGAATACAAATTTTTAAGAAAACAGTTTGTATTTTTATTTCGAATACACATTTTTTCAGCATATTTTTTCCTGGTGTACCCAACGGTGTCCATATTTCTGAGATGCAATCTGTGTGTAATATTGTGAAAAGCATGAAACTTTAGCATGATTATGCATTCAACCATTCTTTTGTACATTTGGTCACCCTACGTAGTTTTATCTTAATTCTGATATTCTTTCTTCGTTCCTTATCCATCCTATGTTCAGAAACCACATATATAGGTATTTGTTTCTCTATCTGGCTCTCAGAATTTGTTGATTAATTAAACTGGGAAAACATCAAAAGAAATTTAATCACTTGTCTCTAGTGCCATAATTATGTACCATAATTGCAATTTGTCCTGCCTCTTGCAGCTCCGTTTGTTTATTATTTATCTGGCAATCCTATTTACCGATTTCATTCCTCTTTGGAATTCCTTAGCATTCTTTCATTATTGGTAATGCAGATCTTGAAGCAGTGGTAGCTGTTTTTCTATTTATTTATTACTTTTACATGCCCACTTGTACTTTATGTGTACAATGCCCAAGAAGTGCATAATATTCACTTAAGTGAATAATAGGAAGGTGTTGTGGTTGCAATCATGTAACGTCTGAAGGACATCTTCCAAATCACTTCTGAATCGTTTCTATCAGTTGTGAAAGACCATCTGATTTATTATAAATGCTGATTTATTGCTAAAACTCTATGCCCAGGAATCTTCTCAACTAATGATTGGCACAAGCTTAGAGTTTTTTTAAAAATTTATAAAATTTTTAATCTTCTCCGGAGACTCAGGGCGGCTTACAATGCATTAAGCAATAGCCTTCATACTTTTGTATATTTTATACAAAGTCAGCTTATTGCTCCCATAAACCGGGTCCTCATTTTACCCACCTTAGAAAGGATGGAAGGCTGAGTCAACCTTGAGCCTGGTGAGATTAGAACTCGCAGTAATTGCAGGCAGCTGGATGTTAAATGCTGCCTTAATAGGAGGCATTAGCCTGCTACGCCACAAACGCCACTCAGGAGTTTGATGAGGATCAATGACACTCAAGGGGAGGGGGTGTTGGATTTACTTTTCTTACGGCTACTTAGGGATTCTAGGCTGATCCCTCTTTTCACACCACCCCCAAGTTCTTTCTTCTACAAATGCACATCCCTAGAATTTGACATATTAGATCTTCCACAAGTTTAAAGCATTAATTTTATACCTTGGATTCTGGCATTTCATGTTTTTGGAGGCCAGCTCTCACCGTAGCATGCCAAACTTTGTATGGCTCTTGCAGTTACAGCAAATTGTGCCAAATGCAGAATGTTAATTGGTAAAATTATTGAGAATGCTCAAGGGATGATCAAGGATTAATCTAGGAATAAACTAGGAAGGTAAATGACATCTGCTGGATCTTTTTAAAACATCCACATATTGATCATACTTTGTATACAATGCTTTTAGCCAGTGGTGGGATTCAGCCAGTTCACACCACTTCGGGAGAACCGGTTAGTAACTTTCTGAGCAGTTTGGCAAACTGGTTGTTGGAAGAAATCATTAGGGCAGAGAACCAGTTGTTAAATTACTGGAATCCCACCATCGCTTTTAGCACAAGGTAGATGTTTAATAATCTATAATGTAAATTATATACTGAAATGTAATATTCATACCAGTCTACCTAGAAGACCAACTGAGCTATTTTATTTTATTATTTTATTATGTATGATTCTTTTATTAGTTTTATTGGTTTTTTTAATATGATGTTTTTATGTTTTTGTAAACCACCTTGAGTTGTTATATGTGAATAGGTGGCAATATAAATCTCTAAAATAAATAAAAAATAAACTCAACATAAACCAAGCCATTAACACAGTGAAAATTGAAGAAATTGATAGAAAACCTGAAATTGAATCCTAGCAAGCTTACATTGTTGGAAAGTCCAGAAAGGACTTGATTTTTCTGCTCCAGTGGTGACTCAGGGTGGGATAGCAATCTCCTTAAAGGAACAGGACTGCAACCTAGGGATGTACTTAGCCTCGTGCCTACTTTGAGTCTATGGGTAGTGTCTATGAGTAATGTAATGAGTAATGGGTAATGAGTTTATAGGTAATGTCTATTAGCCAGTGGTGAAATGTAAAATTTGTTACTACCGGTTTTGTGGGCATGGCTTGGTGGTGGTGGTGGGGTTAATGTGACTGGGTGGGCGTGGCCAATTTTTTTAAAAAAACTTTTAAAAGCATTTTTTCTACAACCTCTTCTGCCAAAGTGGTTGTAAAAAATGCTTTTAAAAGACACTGACGATCAGGCAACTCAGCTGGGATCGTCAGAGGCTTTTAAAGGCATTTTTGTTTCCTACAACCGCTTCGGGTGAAGAGGTTGTAGAAAAAATGCTTTTAAAAGTAAAAAAAAAAAAAGCCTCTGATGATTGCGCAGCTCAGCTGGGCATTGGAAAGGGGGGCAAGGGATTTTTGCTACTGGTTCTCCAAACCACCCACCGCCATTGCTATCGGATTGGGCGATCTGGTCCAAACTGGCAGCATTTCACCCCTGCTATTAGCCTCTTGTCTACTTTGAGTCTATGGGTAATGGAGGTTTTGCTCAGCTCTAGCTGGTACACCAATCACAACCTTACTCAGAGAAAGAGGTTCCAGCACCTGTAACCTGCAACCCTATCAACTCTTATACAAATGATTGCAATGTTCTTTGCACAGAACTGCTGTTAAAGCTACAGTTAGCACAAAATACAACAGTCCACTTACTGGTGGATGAGAACTGCTTTTTGCACATAAAACCTATGCAAAAAACAAAACAAAACACCAATCCTTGCACACAAAAGCTTGACAATTGAAAATGTGGTATATTTTACTAGAAAATTCTATATGGCTGGAGACCCTGATGCCTGGAGTATCATCTATGTGAGGGAGAACTGCCTGACCAGTATGTACATCATTAGGTACTGTAGAGGATTGGCTAAAAGAGGGGTGGCAACATAAATGTTTAAATAAATAAATGTATAAATAAACAAACAAACAAACAAACAAACAAACAATATGTAGAGTTACTGACATTTCTCCTGCTATGTTAGCTTCGGGGGAAGAGTTAGAAATAAGTTCCTTTTTAGTTACAGCACTACTCTCTGCAATAATTTTCTGTAAGAGATTTGTATCACTTCTTCTCTCTTTGTGAGATTTAAGAAGTCTTGAAAACAGACTTGTGTGGAACAATTTTTAAAGGTGAAAATAATAATTCAGGAATTTTTAATAATATAATTAAAATTGATATATTGTTTTATTGAATGCTTTTATTGTGTTACTGTCTCTTGTAAACTGCCAGGAGTCCTAAGCGAGTAAGGCAATATAGAAACAAAACAAATTAACAAATAAAGTTCAAAACTTGAACAGCCAATCTATGAATTGATTACCCTTCAAATTATTTATCTGAGATATAATGCTCCAGATATAATGCTCTAACCTAAAAAAAAAATTCCTTCTTCCACAACAAACGATGAAGGTGAATTTCATATTATTAAGGTAAAGGTAAAGGTTCCCCTCGCACATATGTGCTAGTTGTTCCTGACTCTAGAGGGCAGTGCTCATCTCCATTTCAAAGCCAAAGAGCCAATGCTGTCTGAAGACGTCTCCATGGTCATGTGGCCGACATGCCTAAACGCCAAAGGAACACGGAATGCTCCTTTGGCCCCTATTTTTCTACTTGCATTTTTTACGTGCTTTTGAACTGCTAGGTTGGCAGAAGCTGGGACAAGTAACGGGAGCTCACCCCGTTATGCGGCACTAGGGATTCGAACCGCTGAACTGCCAACCTTTCTAATCGACAAGCTCTGTGTCTTAGCCACTGAGCCAACGTGTCCCTTCATATTATTAACCTGCAGTTTAAAAAAATATAAAATGCACTATATTTTACCTAGATGGTCCTTAATTCAAGTCTTTCTATCAGATAAATAAATGGATTTTTTTTTAAAAAAAATAGCAGATTTGGAAGCTTCATCATCAAATGGGTGATAATAATTAATGGAAGCAGGAATAAAGGACCCATTAAGCAAGTTAGGTAGTTGATTTTGCAGTGAATAAGAACTGTTCCAATTTTCATAGTCTGAACCAATATTCAAACTGGAGTAACATTCTTAACAATGCAGACAAAAATTAGCACCATTGGGGAAAGTCTGCACAAAAGTGTACGTTAGGGAAAACAGTGCTTTGTGCAAGGATACATATAACCTATTTCCCTGAAAATAAGACATCCCCTGATAATAAACCCAATCCGGCTTTTGAGCGCATGCATTAAAATAACCCACCCCTGAAAATAAGCCCTCCCCAAAAATATTTAAATGCATGCTCAGCCAGTCCCTGCCATTTCCTCTGGTTTCCTCTATGTGCCCCAAAATAATAAGACCTCCCCGAAAATAAGGCCAAGAGCTTATTTCGGGGTTCAAAAAAATATAAGACAGGGTCTTATTTTCGGGGAAACATGGTACATTGACAATTCAGTACATTCAGTTTGCAAAATGTCAAATATGTTTAGAAAAAAAGAACAGGTACATAAATGAATAGATTAAAATAATTTTATAACTGAATCTTTTAAAATAACAATGGAATAAATTTTAGCTAAAAACAGAATTACAGGTAGTCATCGACTTATGACCACCGCTGAGCCCAAATTTCCATTCCTAAGCAAGACATTTGTTAAGTGAGCTTTGTCCCATTTTATGACCTTTCTTGCCACAATTGTTGAGCGAATCACTACAGTTGTTAAGTTAGTAACGTAGT
Source organism: Ptyas mucosa (assembly GCA_012654045.1). Taxonomy (NCBI): domain Eukaryota; kingdom Metazoa; phylum Chordata; class Lepidosauria; order Squamata; family Colubridae; genus Ptyas; species Ptyas mucosa. The sequence continues at coordinate 3,280,477 of WNWU01000031.1, forward strand.
TGTCAAGTTGAATTTGGCTTCCCCTGAACTTTGTTTGTCAGAACGTCGCAAAAAGTGATCACATGATTCTGGGATACAGCAATATCATAAACACAAGAGAGTTGCCATATGTCTGAATTTTGATTACATGACCACGGGGATGCTTCAAGTGCCGTAAGTGTAAAAAATTGTCATAGGTTAATTGTTTTTCAATGCCATTGTAACTTCAAATGGCCACTAAATGAAAGATTGTAAGTTGAGAACTACTGTACGGTGACTTGGAATCAAAATAGGCAGCTCAGCTCCATTGTTAAAACATGTTAGCTACCTGTAGGTTGGGGCAGGATTTCCTCTGGCTTGACAACCGAGAGACACTTTCTTCTCCTCTGAATCCATGGGGAAGATCACATGGTCAGGTTCTTGAATAAACATCGGCCCATAATCGACACCCTCTATGAAGACAAAAAGGAACATTTCCTTCAGAGATTACTAGTGAAAGTTCTTGCTCGGAGCTATGAATTGTTCAGTATAATTTTTTTGAAATTTTTGTGATCTACTTCAGAAACAATTCATTCTCTTCCTAACCATCAAACGATATAAATATACATGTATCTTAGAGCTGTCAAATACTCAGAAGATCCGTTAGATCAGGTTTTATCAGTAAGTAAGCTACTAATCCGATTCGTCGGATTTCCGACCTCCGTACCTTTCGCCGCACCCTTAAAACGCTACTATTCCATCAAGCACGGCTGGCCTAAATATTATTTTAATGGGTTACTGTATTTTAGATGATTGGCCAAAACTATTTAATAATTTTAAATTGTTTTTAACTTTTATATTGTTGGTTTTTATCTTGGCTGTACACCGCCCTGAGTTCCCCAGGAGAAGCGCGGTATATAAATTTAATAAAACTAAACTAAAACTAAACTTAAAACCTATACATGCCAAGATGTAGTATGGTTCTAGTAGCACCACACCCATATCCAGAGATATACTTTGTAGCCCCACCATTTGAGTCATTGCTGTAATATGCCACCCAGAGTAACCTATATTTGAGCTGAATTAGACTTTGACTAAGAATAACTTTATTGTCATTTTGAAAGTATACTAATCGGCATACATTAAAATGAAATTTCATTGCATGCAGCTCTCAAAGAGTCACCACCTCCAATATATACTACATAAAAAGGTAAAGGTTCCCCTTGCACATATGTGTTAGTCATTCCCGACTCTAGGAGGTGGTGCTCATCTCCATTTCAAAGCCAAAGAGCCAGCGTTGTCCGATGATGTCTCCGTGGTCATGTGGCCGGCATGACTAAACGCCAAAGGTGCACGGAACACTGTTACCTTCCCACCAAAGGTGGTCCTTATTTTTCTACTTGCATTTTTTACATGCTTTAACTTTAACTGCTAGGTTGGCAGAAACTGGGACAAGGAATGGGAGCTCACCCCGTTACGTGGCCCTAGGGATTCAAACTGCTGAGCTGCCGACCTTTCAATCTACAAGCCCCAGCGTCTTAGCCACTGAGCCACTGCGTCCCTATAAATACACTACATAAACATGACGAGGGAAAGAAAGAAAGAAAGAAAGAAAGAAAGAAGGAAAGAAAGAAAGAAAGAAAGAAAGAAAAGAGGAAGAAATACAAAATTATGCATATACCCACATATATTATATGACACAGAGAAACAACACAGTCTAGTTCGGATGTATACATGTACATGGTGAGGAAAACAAAAATGAATCTTGCAAGTTTATCCGGATGGATGGCATAAGGAACAAAGCTGTTACAGAATCTGGAAGTCCTGCTAGAAATACTTTGAAACTTCCTCCCAGAAGGGAGCAACAGAAACAGACCATAAAGTGAGCGTGTGGGGTCTCTAACAATGCTTTGAACTCTAAGCCCATAGCACTTATAAGCTTATATAACTTTGTTCAATAAATAAAATAAATAAATGGAAGCTTCTGGCAATCTAAATTCAAGATGGTGCCTTAACTCAGAACGCTGAGTCATTCAATCTCGATGCTTCAGACTGAAGTGGAAAAGCAGGCACTTCAACATGATTGAAAGGCACATGAACAGAAGCTATTTTTAGCATCCAAACTGATTTTGAGTAGCTAATCCTATCCAAAATTTGAAACAAAAGTACCTCTTTGATTGCCTTCAAAAAGCTACTTCCAACAAAACGTCATGGAATAGATTTTATTAATTTCAAAGGTCAGTGTGGGAAAATGTACAGGATCCATTTCAGAGATTATCAATCCTTTCCCCATCTCCCAACCCCCTTGGAGTTCAGATTTAATGTTTTATCAATGTTCATATTTTCAGAGGCCAGTTATTAAGGGATCTTCGTCTCTTGTGGATCAGCCATTTACTCAGGGTTTTCAAAATCAATCACAGCCAATTTTCAAAGACGAAATAAGTACTTGAATTACTTATTAAGGTAAACTACTTGGTTAATCCAAACGTGTGCCTGGCCATGTTATTCATCATTTAACTCTTTAACTAAGTCTACCATCCATTCTAAGCGACATATGGCTTTCCCATAAATGAAGGAAAGGCACACTGTATAAAATACAGGACTGGAGATGCTGAAGTGGAATGAAATTGCTGTTTAAGTAAGATAGAATTATATGTATAAACAGGTAGAGTTCTATCGTACATATCAAATGAGTTTAAATTAGCACTTTGCAGGAAAAAAAGATTGTCTTCTATTTTTCCCCCCTCTTTGGTTTGAAAGAGAATATGCTTTCATGATGCACTTCAAATATATTTCAAAGAAAACATGATTGGTGAATATCTTGTGCTTATTTAGTTCAGAAATGAGCAGAAGCTGAATATCTGTGTCATATCTTTTATTGTGTATACATCTCTCTAGAGATCTTAGGAGTATTCATGTAGGGGGTTACAAAAAACATGATGATGGCCCTGCCGATTTTAAATTTGTGGAATATTTTGATTGATTGCATGAAAATGTCTATGGAGATTCTCAGACGTCTAGGTCATGGTTATCCCAAAGGTGCCTTTTCAAGAGGCAACTGCACCAGGGGTGAAATCCAGCAGGTTCTGATAGGTTCTAGAGAACCGGTAGCGGACATTTTGAGCAGTTTGGAGAACCGGTAGCGGAAATTTTGAGTAGTTCGGAGAACCGGCAAATATCACCTCTGGCTGGCTCCAGAGTGGGATGGGAATGGAGATTTTGCAATATCCTTCCCCCAGGAGTGGGGAGGGAATGGGGATTTTGCAGTATCCTTCCCCTGGAGGGAGGTGAGAATGGAGATTTTGCAGTATCCTTCCCCTGCCAGGCCTACCAAGCCATGCCCACCAAGCCATGCCATGCCACGCCACGCCCACCAAGCCATGCCCACAGAACCAGTAGTAAAAAAATTTGGATTTCACCACTGAACTGCAGTGTCTGGTTTTTCTTGGAAGACATTTCTCTTCTCATCTAAGAAGCTTATTCAACTATTCAGAGCTTCATGGATGAGAAGCGAAACATCTTCAAAGAAAGAACAGAAAGTCCCATTCCCTTTTCAAAAACCACCTTTGGGAAATGATTGCATGGGACTTTGCTAATGAAAGAAGCATCTGCAGGAAAGGTCAAGAAAGGCAATATGGCATCTAGAACCATACAGCCAAAGACCTTTCTTCCTTTTTCTACTTGTATTGAATGTGCAATAGCAAACATGTTGACTTTTGACACTCCTACGGGCATCCCTGTCTGTGTTTGAACTATAAGAACGACCAACTCAAAGTAACCAGCCAGTTTCCAATGAACTGATATACACAATACGGAACAGCAGCTTTTCATTTGCTGGTGAAAATGTCACCCATTGATTTTCTGTTTGTCATGATCCAGCCAGAAGAAAAAGAAATTGAAAATGTTAACTTCCTGGAAATGTAGTTCAAGGACTTGTAGCATTTTGCATAAACACTGCTCTACATAAATAAATGACAGAGTAATTTGCTTTGTGTCTTTCAGTTCCTAATCCCCATGATTGAATGCTCTTAAACAAATCAACGATTTTCATCTGCTAATTTGAAAGCCCTTTTTTGCACGCACCAAAAACACTTTGGTGCCTAAACATTGGCATGATTTGGTCCTTCTCAATAGACATAATGATTCAGATCAATCCTTGTCAATTTGGTTTTCTCAGAGGAACGCAAAAGGGATTCCTTAGCAAATCACATATGTGACTATTGGCAATCTATCTCTGGGAGATTTATCTGAACACATCTGCGGATATTTATTTTTCATTACATTTCTACACCACCCAACTTCAAAAGATCAGAGTGGTTTGCAGTAGATAAAGACAGCAATACCAGTAGAATATATAACTATGCCAAAACAAACCAACCAACAAACAACAACTAAGTAGAAAGCATTGCATCATTTTTTAAAAAAAAATGCTGACATTTTAGTTGGCAAAGATTTTCAGAAATAAATGCCACTGTGTTCACAGGGGCTCACTTCATGTAAATCGGTAGAGACTAGATCGGTAGAGACTATAACATCAACTTCCTTTTCAGACCTGAAAAGTATCAAATGATCTGAAATGCATCAAGAATCCTACAAAAACCACAAACAGGACTTACAGATTACACTAAACTGTGGACTGCTGTGTACGGCAGCGTTAGACATTTTAATGTTGTGATATAAAATAGGGTCTTACAAATCACCATTTCTGACTCTTACAGGGATTTAGGATGACAGCCTTTAAATTGTCTTCTGTTTCTGGAGAAACTGGTAAGATATGCATTAAGATTTTTCATCAGTATATTTTTTATTTATTATAAGCTAACAGTAAAGCCAAGATGTGGGTTTTTTTTTTTAAATTTGATTTATATGCCGCCCTTCTCCGGAGACTCAGGGCGGCTTACAATGCGCTAAGCAATAGCCTTCATACTTTTGTATATTTATACAAAGTCAGCTTATTGCCCCCACAAACTGGGTCCTCAATTTACCTACCTTAGAAAGGATGGAAGGCTGAGTCAACCTTGAGCCTTGGTGACATTCGAACCTGCAATAATTGCAGGCAGCTGATGTTAATAACAGGGCTTTAGACCACTGTACTATCCAAGGCTCTTTTTGATACATTCCAAGTAGAGGTGGTATACAGTTGGTTCAGACTGATTCGGGCAAACCAGTAGTGGCGACCCTTTTTGACACCACACTCATGTGCAGATAGCACGCATGAGCAAATTGCTGTTTTGTTTGACGTTGCACGCATGTGTTGTGGTCCGCCAGCAGCCTGCGGACCTGGCAATGGAGTTGGGCGTGAGGAGGCCAGGGAGGACAATGGGCCAGTCCTGGAGTCAGGGGAAGGCCCAGATGAGGGCTCTGCGTCAGAGGCAGAGATGGGGCCAGGGCCATCGGGGAGTGATGTGCGGACTCCGGAGCCTCCAGAGGCGGATAGCAGAGAGGCAGAGGAACAGGAGGAGCCTGTTCTTAGTGCACGTATGCGAAGAGCATACCAGGTGTCTCGATAGAAAAACACTTAATCTCTCCCCTGGCTCAAGATGATGAAGGGAGGAGAACTTGTGGCTCAGAGGTTAATACAACTGCCTAACATGCAGGCAGCCCAATTTCGAATCCAAGTAAGGGTATGGCTAGCTGTTGAGAGCTAAATAGCTTGAAATAGATCTATACTAGTCTCCCTTTATTTCTTTATCAGCAAAATATAAATTTGGTATAAAATGGTTTGTGGTGAATGCAACTGCTTGAGGGCTCGTGGATTGGAGCTGAAAGGTGAAAGGGATGCAGTATGTTCCCTCCCACATGCTGGGGTAGACTAGGTGTCTCGATAGAAAAACACTTAATACATACATACATACATACATACACATACGTACATACACACACACACACACACATCTATCTATCTATCTATCTATCTTTATATCTATCTATCTATCTATCTATCTATCTATCTATCTATCTATCTACACACACACACACACACACACACACACACACATTAATGACCCTGTAATCCTTGCGGGGTGGAGTCAGGGCAACTGAATGGAGTTGAGTGTTTAATGGCCGGTTGCCCTTCCTGTTGCCAATGCAGAGTTCACAGCTAATATTTACTCATTGTGCCCAGAAAGAAATATACACGCCACTACCTAGGATCGAACTCACAACCTCCTGATAGTGAGGCGAGAGCTCCAACTCTAGACCACTGCACCACTCATAACTGGTAATATATGCATATGATTTAATTAATTAATTACATAATAATTATTAATTAGGATGATTATCCAAATTTATTCCTAAAGAATCAGAGTAGTAGCCATATTACTGATAGTAGCCATATTGCTATTTTGTCTAATTGTTGATCTAGAGGCCCTTAAAGTTATGCCTGCCATTTTAAAACACAAACAAAGAAAACAGGTAAAGCAGGATTGATAACCAATCAGGAAGCAAAAAAAAAATAGCTCAGCAAAAAAAAAAAAAGAACCAAAAACAAAGAATGGTTGGATGGTTCAGTGCTGAGAGCTGTAGAATCTGTAGTTCTAAATTCCCAAAGGTCAAAATTCTCTCAGCTGACTCCAGACCAAGTTGTGTTTTCTAAGTTTAGTTATAATTTGTAAGCAGGAACATAAAATGGGAGGAGAAATTAATAGGTTATAACGAATCATGACAAGGATGCTGATACATAATAAATCAATGACTTTCCTTAACAAAGACAGATCTATTGAGAAATAAATGCAGACAAGCATATGTTATCACTTAATGCCATTAATTTCCCAAGGGCAGTATTACTTTTTGCCTGCTTTTCATCAAGATTTTAGTAACACCTGTCAATTGTCAACCTCCTCCACTTCTGAACTTCGGCAAGTTTCTTACAGATTCTAAATTGCAATATATGTTATCAAGCTGCAGCAGTATTTCTCAACCTTGACAGTTTAAAGATATGTGAATTTCGATTCCCAGAATTTCCTGGACGACATACTGGCCAGGGAATTCTGGGAATTGAAGTCCACACATTTTCAAGTTGCCAAGGTGGACAGACAGTGTGTTAAAATTATGTGAGTCTGCATAAATTTGATTGATAGCCATATCCCCCTCCCCGAGTATTCGTATAATATTTCAAGTATTCACATACAGTTTCAGCAAATTATTAAGCCCTCCTATGCAAAATGTGGAGTTTAATACATTTGGAATATATGTTTCCTTAAAATTTACACCGCTTTGTGCCTATTTTGGTACCCAGATTGCCTGCAATATCTATTCTTTTCATATAAAAATTAAATACAGCCTTTAATAAAATATGTGACTTTCCTTAATGTTTCCAAATAGTTTTAAAAGCCTTAATAAACAGTATTTTCAGGGGTGGGCTGCTGGGGTTTCCAGGGGTTTGAGAGAACCTCTAGCTAAGATTCTGTGCAGTTCGGAGAACCCTCAAATCCCACTCCTGGCTGGCCCTGCCCACCCCCATCACGCCCCTCCCAGGAGTCCTCATGTGGCCCGTTTTGGATGCAGGTAAGTGCAGGGCGTGCATGGAAGCTGAGGGAGGGCAAAAAATGGAAGTTCAGGAAGGCTGGAAACAGGCCCATTTCCAGTCTCCAGAGGACCTCTGGAGCCTGGGGAGGTCATTTTCGCCCTCCAGGAGGCTTGAGAAAAGCCTCCGGAGCCCGGGGAGGGCAAACACCACCACCCCCGCCGCCATGGTGCAGGAGGCTGACTACGCCATGCCCACCATGGGCACGCCCACCCAGCAACTGGGCAGAGAACCCCTTGCTAAAATTTTTGAAGCCCAGCCCTGAGTATTTTGTATTAATTTGTTCACATGTATATTGATTTTTTTGCATGATTTCATTAACTGCTTTTATCTCGTACATTTCGAGTATACATATATAAACATATACAGAGTTAAATGTTTAAAAAACTTTTTGTAGTTACAGAAACTACAAGTGGTGTGGATGACTTAAGACCTCTTTGCATTGTGTGGATCTCTTTCTCTTTTTTTGTACCTTTTATTCCTTTATTCTGATTATTATTATTATTTTATTTATATTTATATGCCGCCCTTCTCCGAAGACTCAGGGCGGCTTACAATGCGTTAAGCAATAGCCTTCATACTTTTTGTATATTTATACGAAGTCAGCTTATTGCCCCCACAATCTGGGTCCTCATTTTACCCACCTTAGAAAGGATGGAAGGCTGAGTCAACCTTGAGCCTGGTGAGATTAGAACTCGCAGTAATTGAAGGCAGCTGGATGTTAAATGCTGCCTTAATAGGAGGCATTAGCCTGCTACGCCACTCAGGCTCTTTTGATACTTATTTCCTTGTCCTTAGCAGTTTCTTACTGTGATCTGTCCAAGACCATTAAGAGTTGAGTGGTATTTAAGTAAATAAATAAAGCATGCGTACACACTCACTCTCTCTAACTTCTACAGCAGTGATGGGATTCAAAATTTTTTACTATTTTTTTACTAATTTTCTGTGGGTGCTGCTTGGTGGGTGTGGCAGGGGAAGGATACTGTAAAATCCCCATTTCCTCCTGATCAGCTGGGATTCGTGAGGCAGAGAATAGATGGGGGCGGGGTCAGTCAGAGGTGGTATTTACCAGTTCTCCGAACTACTCAAAATTTCCGCTACCATTTCTCCAGAACTGGTCAGAACCTGCTGAATACCATCTCTGATCTACAGTCTGGAATGTTCTCTCTTCTGAAATTCATTAGGAACTCTCATCGACCACTGATGGCCTTCAATGGTTGAACAATTTGTTTTGTTTTTCCTTTCCTTTCCCTTCATGCTTTTTAAAGTATAGTTTTCTTTAGTGTATAAATATATATTTAACATATTGTTTTAATCTGCTATTTTATTCTTTATTCAAAACACTGTGAACTGCTTCATTGCTACTGAGCAGGAAGCTGGATATAAATATTCAAAAATAATAAATAAACATTCATGTAAAAAAGCCCCAATATGTTGCAATACAATTTAATTTTTTAAAAATATTTTGTTTACTGGAAATCTGTTTTAATACAATTGGGCAACTTGTCACATTTTCCTGGCCTCGCAGAGAATATACACATGCTGGGTTTTGTTTTTTTTCCCCAAAGAGGGCAATTCTGCTATGTACCAAAAAGGCCTTGTTGTTGTTAACAGACAATTGGATTGACAGTTCAACGCCGTTGATTTAAATAGTCTATTCTAAGTATGGTGAAGCCTGAACTAAACGTAATTCGGTTTCAGAGCCTGCTGGGAGAAAATCGAGGTAATCAGTTCTGCTACCTCTCTTGGCAAATGGTTGTTCGAACTGCTTTGACTGTTAGATTTTTCTTGACGCTCCGATGGAATTTTTGTTTTCTTCATGGAACTTAAAAATATTATTCTGTGTTCTGCATTCTGGAACAGAAGAGAGACCTGTGGGCCTTTTCGTTTTAGGTCACTGTTGGCGAACCTTTTCAGCACCAAGTGCTGAAACGGGAGCACGCACGCTGGAAACTTGGTAGTTTCCAAGAGCCTTGGTAGTCTAGTGGTCTAAAGCACCGTGTTATTAATACCAGCTGCCTGAAATTATTGCAGGTTCGAATCTCACCAGGCTCAAGGTTGACTCAGCCTTCCATCCTTTCTAGGGTAGGTAAATTGAGGACCCAGTTTGTGGGGGCAATAAGCTGACTTTGTATAAATATACAAAAGTATGAAGGCTATTGCTTAGCGCATTGTAAGCCGCCCTGAGTCTCCGGAGAAGGGCGGCATATAAATCAATTTTTTTAAAAAAACAAAAAACTGGAAGAGCAGCTGTCCGGTGCGTATGCACACGCCAAGAAGATGATCTTTCGGTTTCCAGTGCACACATGCGCACAATCCAGCTGTCTTTGCGTGCACATGCATGCCAGAAACCAGAAAACCAGGTGGCCAGTGTGCATGCGTGTGCCGGACACTAGAAAATCATCTTCCCAGCATGCACATGCGTACCAAGTGACTGCTCTTCCAGTTTCTGGCACTCCGGCACACATGAAAGTCAGCTGGCCTTTCATAGGTTCGCCATCACGGTTCTAGGTGACATCTTTCAGGTAAATCATAAGAGTGTGTTATCTCATCCTTACTCAATCTCCTTTGCTCACATATGCTGGCCTCCTACCAGCCGGTACTCTCTCATAGAGAGGGGCTCCTCCGGGTGCCGTCGGCCAAACAATGTCAACTGGCGGCCCCCAGGGGGAGAGCCTTCTCTGTGGGGGCACCTACTATCTGGAATGAGCTCCCCCCGGAGATACGGAGGATCCCGGACCTACGCACCTTCCGCCACGCTCTTAAGACCTTTTTATTCCGCCAGGCTGGCCTAGCCTAATTTCCCTCTTTTTAATAATAAATTTTAATTTGTTTTTAAATTATTGGGGTTTTTAAAATTTGTACACGGCCAAATTATTTAATTCGATTTTAGTCTGTTTTAAATGCTGTATTATGTGTTTTAATTCATGGCTGTTCACCGCCCTGAGTCCTTCAGGAGTAGGGTGGTATATAAATCAAATAAACTCTAAACTCTAAACATATCCAATTCCATTCATCTCTGTTCATAGGACTTGTGTCTGGTCTTTGAATCATCCTTGTTGCTGTTGTCTGAATATCTGCCTGTTTGCTTCTGGCCCTTTTAAAGCACGATTTCCATAACTGAACACAGTCCTTGAGATTGGCTGATTTAATAGAAAGTGAAGTGTTACAATAGTTCCCCAAAGCAGCTATTATTCATTAAGCTGGACATCACTTTTCACTTTTGTATTCATTCTTTGACTATTTGCTTTCAATTTACAATTGCTATGTACCAACTTCAGATTATGAGTGCTCATAGTCTTTCAATTAACCTTCATTACTGTGGAAACAGATCTTCTGATTTTATTTCTGAATCTATTTTTGCAAATTTCAGGCTAGTGTACATAAACAGCAAATCCAATTAAATTAACAATCTGATTATTATTTCTCCTTCTCCTTCTCCTTCTCCTTCTCCTTCTCCTTCTCCTTCTCCTTCTCCTTCTCCTTCTCCTTCTCCTTCTCCTTCTCCTTCTCCTTCTTTGTATACACAGTATACCCATACAACGAAATTCACTTAACACCCAAAGACCAGGTCCAACACACATAACAATCACTAAACACACTCCCACCCACCACAATTCCCCACCCCTAAACCACCCAAACATCCACACAACAGACCAAGTAATGCTGTCCAACATCTCACTGATGGTGGCCCTTTAGTTCATTGTTGAGTGCAATTATAGCTCTGGGATAAAAACTATTCAGAAAACGTGTGGTCCGAATTTTAATTGTTCTGTATCTTCTGCCAGAAGGCAACAGAAAGGCAACTACTACTACTACTACTACTACTACTACTACTACTACTACTCTTCCTTCCTTTTCTCCTCTTCCTCCTCCTCTTCTCCTTCCTTCCTTCCTTCCTTCCTTCCTTCCTTCCTTCCTTCCTTCC